>JAWWEU010000125.1:49596439-49634108 GCA_035583155.1 Acropternis orthonyx
AAATCCTGACTTCTAGCTAAACATCTCCCAGGAATTTTGTGCTAACTCTTTGGGGTCCTAGGTTTTGCCCCGCTTCAAAGCCTACAGTATGTGAATACACATATATTCAAAATTACATTACTTGCTCATATCCCTGCTCCAGTTTGCCCATTCCTTTTTCAAGCATCACTCTTTCAGACTATTAGCCCTTTTCCTCCCACCAAGACCTATCACACCACAGCTATTTAATTACAGCTTAGCTATGGTTATGAAGTTACTTGACTGCTTTTAAAGTAAAAAGAGAAAGAATCATAGAATCATTAGGGTTGGATGGGATGTCTGGAGATCATCCAGTCCAATTGCCCTGCCAAGGCAGGGTCAGCTAGAGCAGGTTATGCAGGAACGTGTCCAGCGGGGGTTGGAATGTCTCCAGAGAGGGAGGCTCCATGACTGCCCTGGGCAGTCTGTTACAGCGCTCTGCCACCCTCAGTGTAAATAAGTTTTTCCTCATGTTGGTGTGAAACTTGTGTTTTAGTCTATGGCCATTGCTCCTTGTCCTGATGCTGGGCACCACCACCAAGAGTCTGGCACCATCCTCTTGGTACCCGCCTTTGAGATATTTATATAGATTAATGAGATCCCCTTTCAGTCTTCTTTTCTCTTGATTAAACAAGCCCAGCTCCCACATCCTTTCTTCATAAGAGAGATGCTCCAGACCCCTAATCAACTTTGTGGCCCTTCACTGGACCCTCTCCAGTAGCTCCTTGTCTTTCTTGTACTGAGCCCAGAACTGGTGACCAATGCATACACAGGGTCGAGGCATTTGATTTTTTACAGGATGGGGTGCTGGGTGGTAAATCCACAAAGCCAGCACACCAACTATCAAAACTTATTACTATTTATACATTTTAGCAAACAATTCAATTAGTGTCCACTGGCTACAAGTTACACAGTCCTCTTATTAATTAGTATTTTATCTCCTATTGGTTAATGATTCCCTCACTTCTCATCCTGTTTATTCCACATGCTCTTTCTCGAGTCGGTGAGTTTCTTGGGCTGGTGGTCCCTGAGTTGGTGGTCATGATCTGCCCTTGCCAGAATTAACCTTTTACCCATCTGGAGCTAATTTCAGCACAAGTGGTGAGTTGTCTTTATCAGTTTCTTCGATATCTTGGGAGTTCTGCCAGATGTCCTTGTGTCCCATAAACTCTGTATTCTTTGTGTCCATTATTAGTGGTTCATCCTTCTCCTCAAGCTCTGCCAACCTCTCCCCAGGTCGGGGATCACTGAAGCCTGTCCAGCCTCAAACATTAACAGGGCAATCCTACCAAGTAATTTGCCTTCCTAACAGCCGGGCATCACTTAGAGCTTGTTAGCTGCCGTTTCACGGATTACATCTCCTTTCTTGTTGCTTAGGCTTAAAAGTATATAAAGGTCAAACACTAAAGAACATCTTTTCTTAAGAGAATTTTTACGCGCTCCGCGTTTCGGAAGCACGCCGCTGTTCGGTCAGCATCCCGCGCCGCCCCTCCCGGCCGCGGCGCCGGAGATGGAAGTGGAAGGGCGGCCCCTTTCCCGTCCTCGCCTGGCGCTTCCGGGTCGCGGGCTGGGCTGTGCTGGAGGCGGCGGGGCGGGCGGCACTCCCCGTCCTGCTGCCGCTCCCCATCCACATCCCCATACTGCTGCTCCCGGCCCTGCCGGTCCTGGTGCCGCCCGAGCCTGCCGGGGCTGTGCGGGGTGAGCGGGGCCCGCGGGGGGCGGGCGGGGGAGGTGGCGGGGCCGGGGCCGGGGCCGGGGCTGGGCGGGCCGGGCCGGCCGGGCCGGCTGTGCCGCTCTCACGGTGTGGGTTTAACAGCCCCCATCAAGAGCCCTCGGCCGAAAATGCGTGGTGGTTCTGGTGCCGCCCAGGGAGCATCCCCGTGTCCCCAGGGGGGATCGCCGGAGCCGGGCGGGGTGTCTCCGCGCTGTCCCGGCTTTGTGCCCCCCTCGGGGCTGGGTGAGCCCCTGGTGGTGTCCGGGGAGTAGTGTTTGCCCTGCAGAGGCGGGCGGGACCGGGCACGGCCCGCGGAGAGAGCGGCACACCGCTGTGCTGGGACAAACAGGTATCACCCTGCTAAGTACAAATGTACTTTAATTCGTGTGTGTTTCCAAACCAGCCTGTCGTTTCGTGTCAGCTAAGGGTAGTGTGCGCTACCGGTGGTTTGGCACTTAGTTGGTTTGGGGTTCTGGCAGCTGTGTTTTCTGGCTAATTCTGACCCGGGAAAAGAAGAACAATACATCCCAGACGGGCTGAAGAACCTCAGTCTTTCTGGTAATTGCCTAGCTCTGTTAAACAGAAACTCGTGGAAAAAGGAGTTTCACTTAAATACAAGAGGTGCTTGTATATTTTTAGTAACCAAGCTTGTTTTCCGGATATTCATCTTAAAAGTTGGTACAATTGCACTCAAAGCCGTCTAAATTTCTGCTTAAAGTTACGTTGAAAAGAAAAAATGCTTACAAATCACAGGGAAAGATACCTAAGAGGTCACATTTCAAGTATCTCTAATGCTTTAACTTCTTGTCTTCAGATTAATAAATGTACTGAAGCATTGTTATGCAGCTAGAATGGCAGTGAAAGGAGTTTTAATTATTTACTTCCAATTAGATATTTTACATATAGAAACACGGGGTTATTCTGAGTCTTGTTTTTGAAATTTGAGGCATTCAGCTAGTCATAAAAAGCAGGAATTAATCTCGGTGTTTGAATATTTCCTCTTTTCTAACAATAACACTTGACTAAAATACTGAAGTTCAAAATGGCTTTTTCTTATTTTAACTTTTTCCTTAAGTTACTTTAAATTAGTCTGTGTATTTTGATAAATAGTTTGACTGAAATCTATTATTTGGGTTCTGTAGCTTTGCTTTTGATTGTCTAGCTTGAACTAGGACTGCAAGAGTGTGGTATGCAAGTCATCAATATGAAAGGTTATTTTTTATATCCACTGTAATCTAAGAGTTTTACAACTATTCATAAGGTGCTTATTTTTAAAACTTTGACATTTTTTCCAGGTTTAAGTTTCTTTTATCATACAAGTTCCTCGCTGACATAATGAGGCTAGTAATTCTTGAAGATTATGATCAGGCTAGTGAGTGGGCTGCAAAATACATCTGTAATCGTATTATCCAGTTCAAGCCAAGTCAAGGAAGATATTTCACACTTGGTCTACCAACAGGCAAGTTTTATTCAAAGTCTTATGTAAATAACTAAACCTAGAAAAATGTTTGTATCATTACTAGCAGATACAGTATTTAAAAGAACTCAAATATTATTCTTGGTAATACTCTAACATATTTCTTTTAAAATATGGATTTGGTTTGTGTAAAAAGTTGTGATAGTTTTGAGAAGTTGAGAAATACTAAATGAGAAATAGCCGATTGCTTTTATGTTGAAAAGTATTGTACCAAAATATGACTATGAAGAAACTTAAATACAATGAAAATGTTGTGCAGATACATAGAACAGTAGAAAAACTTTATTTAACAGGGAGTACACCATTGGGATGCTACAAAAAGCTGATAGAATATCACAAAAATGGAGATCTCTCTTTCAAATATGTAAAGACTTTCAACATGGATGAGTATGTAGGTAAGATGCACTGTTATTTGCAAATACACTGTACTGTTATTTTTTCCTCCTTATAAAAACTGCAAAATACTTTGTCAAAAAACAAGGTCAGTCTAGTATGTTTGTACTCCTGTGCTGGACTTCCGTCCATGGGGTCATCTTAAGCATTTTTCTCTATTCATTTATCTACAAAAATGCAAAAAATAAGCAGGTGGATTCTGGGCTAAATTCAGTACAGAATTACATTGTCACGTAATACTGTGAATGCATTTCTGTTGAAGACTTTACACTTTTTGTGTGAATGTAAACCAGTTACCTGGTCTATGCCAACAAGAAAGCTTTCTTCTCCATGTAATTTCAAATCTTGCTTTATCTGACTCAGGTAGATTTGCCTTGCATGCCCTGCATTGGTTACATAGAGTAGAATTAAGGCTGTTTGATTAAGTCTTGTCATATGTTAATTTTACTCTAAATGATTTTAGGACTTCCCAGGAATCATCCAGAGAGCTATCATTCCTATATGTGGAATAACTTCTTTAAGCATATTGACATAGATCCAAATAATGCTCATATCCTTGATGGGAATGCTCCAGACTTACAGGCGGAATGTGATGCATTTGAAAAGAAAATTGAAGAAGCAGGGGGGATTGATCTGTTTGTTGGAGGTATGAGGAAATACTTCATGGTTAGTTTCAAATCAAGCATGTACACTGATTTTTTTAGTCACTATTTTCACAACTTGGCTAAACTTAGATTTTTTAATTATGGTGTAAGAAAGTTCTGTGACTAACAAAGAATCAATATGAATACCAAAACAGAATGGTTGGTGTCCAAGTTTCTCATGACTTAAGTTTTGAATGTTTTTTATTAAAATGGGGAAAGGAACAAATGAGTCCTAAGAATTGTGTATTTGTTTAAGATGTTTGAGGATATTTGTTGACCCAGATCTGGAATGATTTCCTGTTTTTAACTTTGAAAAGGCATTGGTCCAGATGGCCACATTGCATTCAATGAACCCGGATCAAGTTTGTCTTCAAGAACAAGATTAAAGACTTTAGCAATGGACACCATTTTGGCAAATGCTAAATACTTTGATGGAGACTTATCTAAAGTACCAACTATGGCGCTAACAGTTGGTGTGGGTACAGTGATGGATGCTAGAGAAGTAAGAACTCATTTAGTCCTAGTTGCATGTGTCTTTTCAAGACTAGTTGGTGTTGATACTGGGATTAAAAGTAAAGAGACCTTTGTTTTGCAGGTGATGATTCTTATAACAGGTGCACATAAGGCTTTTGCATTGTACAAAGCAATTGAAGAAGGAGTCAATCATATGTGGACAGTTTCTGCTTTCCAGCAACATCCTCGCACAATCTTTGTGTGTGATGAAGATGCTACTTTAGAACTAAGAGTTAAAACTGTGAAGTACTTTAAAGGTGAGCACTGAATCAGAGATTACATGTGTTTAAAAAAATGCAAAACCAACAGATTTAAAATTATACTGATTTAAGTCTGAGCCTTCCAACACTTTACAGTACCTAATGTATAATGTTATATATTCAAAATACTAAATGTTATTTGTTGTGTATGGAAAATTGCGAGGAGGCATAACTTGTGCTACTTACATTCCTGACAAATCTACTTGGGAGAATTATTTCCTTTGCTTCTAGTTTGAAACAATAGTTCAATGATCTTCACCAACAGCAGCAGTCTGGTGTTCCAGAACACAGGTCTTAAATATACTGGAAAGTTTTACTTAAAAAAACTCAATACCTTTATTAATCTTGATATATTTTCATACTGCCTTTGCAATGTGCTGTAATGTGCTGTCTAGTAAACTAGAAATGTACCATACAGACTTTGAAGCCACATCCGGACATTTTTCATACAGTGCAATTAGCATAACAATGTATACTGACTTTGAATACATTGCCCACTCTTACTGTGCTTTTCATATTTGTAGTAGGTATATAGGGGCAAAATTAAAGTAAGTCATTTGACAGTCATTGAGACTTCCTAATCTGAATTCCATTCCACTGAGACTGTCGAAGCTGAGAAAAGTAGCTTTCTCCTGACTATATTAGCACAGCACATGGAATTGTGTGAATTGGTTGCCTTTCTCAGTAGCATGGATACCTGTAGTAGTTGAGGTATCAGAGATCAAGATTGTAATTTATTAAATTTTTTTTTAGAACATTAGATGTGTTAGGTTGCAATTCAGACATTACTGTGAATTTTATCCTGATATCACTTGTGGCCAACTTGTTAATTTTTGGATTTTTTCAGTATGCTGTTCTCTGCTATGTATTTGCAGTGGGGCAGGGTTAGTCTTTACCTGTATCACACTGCTAGATATTGTTGTTTTCAAAGATAAGCTCCTAACTGCTTGGATAAATTTTAAACATTATCCTGTATTTCATATAAACAGAGGCTTTGCTTGGTAAAGATAAACATAATATAGAATTACTTAGATATGGACGACACTGAACATGGCTTTAAAAACATCAAGGACTACAATTTATGAATGTGTGCTATTGTGTCACGCTATATTAAATTACCCTGCAATACACAGCAATAGAATTCTTAAAAAGACTGTTTATTTTAAACTTGCTTAATTTTACCTTCTCTCAAATCAGTGAGATTTTCTCTTTTTAAGATGGAGGACAAATCAATGTGGGTCAAATTTGGAATTATTTCTGAATCTTGATTGTCAGGTTAGACTTCTTGGGGAAGCTAGGTAGTTCTTAATACTGCTATTTATGGTAGTTTACTGGGAGCTTTCACCACTTAAAAATTCTCAAGGTACTATATGAAACTGCAGTTTGTTTGTTTGGGTTTTTTTAATAATCAAGTATCACGCTGGCTGGTAAATAGAATAACTTAGTCCACTAGTCCAGTAAGTTTCTGAAAACCTATTGTAGACTAAAATTATCAAGTGTACTTAAATGTTCTTATAGTAAAAGGAAAAATAACTTTCTTGAAGAATGAAACAAAAAGCATTTTGAATTTACTGATTTGTCTGCAGATAAGGTAGTTTGGGATAGTTTTTTTTCCATACTTGTTCATGCTCCTCTTAAAACTGTATGCAGAAGCATACTTGAATATACAGTAGGACTTTCCTTTGAAATAATTGTTTTGGCATCTGTCAAGTCTGGTGCATAACTTTAAAAAAACTTTTTTCTTACTGAATTTCCTGTGGCAATTTCACTAACAGGACTTAAATATTCTTCATTAAGTATGGAAGAGGCAATACTTTGTAAGCATTTTTCATGCATCTAGGAAGTGGGTAATTATCTCCTTTTCATTTCCCCTTTTTGGAAGAGAAAAACACTGGTAGGAAGTTAAATGCTTTAAAGCTCAACATGTTTCTAGTTTGAGTAGCATGTGCAGCTGTTACTCTTTATAAATGACATTTATATCAAATGTATACTTATTTTTTCTGTTAAACTGAGAAATATTAGACTTGATCTGACATCTGCATTTTATATTAAACGATGACACAGTGATTAGTAATAGATGCTGCATAAAATGCCTTTTGTTGAGGTCACAACAGTAATGACCTTTAATGGTATAGTTATTGCATGTTGCTGCAGTGACACTAAGGTTTGCCACAAGGTACATCATGTAGCAAACGTATTTGAGTATTCTTTGCCATAGATAATCACTAAAATATGCATTACTGCATATTTTCATGGTTTTTAAGAAAATTACTCTTAATGTTGCATATTTTAGTTTTAAAAGTTAGTCTTTAGTCTGATGATAAAATGGACTTTTACCTTACAGAATGTGAATGCTCTTCAGTTACTGTTTTAGTCCTTAAGGTGAAATGAGGTTATAAACCTGCCAGTGACCCAGTGTCATACATAGGTAGATAGAGGTGACATTTTTACTAAGTAACAAGAAAGAGGGAAGCATCTTTTTTTGTTGTTCTTCAGCATTTTCCAGAATTGAAGTAGTTGAGTAGGAAAAAAAAAGTAACACCCCTAGTCATAGCTATGGGTGACTTGTAAGTGACAAAAAAAAAAAGAAGCCCAGCCAGAACAGAAAACACTGCTGAAATTTTGAATCTGCATTAACTGGATAGTTTTAGTTTGCTTTTCCCTGTCTAGGACCAGAAGTACACTGTCAATTACAAAGACAGTAATACCACAATGCTAGAACATTACAATTCCAGAATTCAAGCTGTAAAAGTATCATTGTGTATATATATGATTTTTATGATGTGAGGGAATTACGTTGCTGTTATGCAGCTTTTAATATGGAAGAAAAGATGTATTCAATGAATTTGGAAGCATTCCAGATTTGTTTTGTGGGTGTGTTACCAGAGAACTGTCTGATCCCTGCTCAGTTCATTAGTATGCAAGTGATATAGGAATATATATATATATATGCTATCTCTGATTTTAAACTATTTTAAATAGCCATTGTTGTTCTCTTCAGTGAACTATTTAAAATGTATACTTTGAGGCAAACTCCAAATAAAAATGTGGATAGAAGGACATCTTGAAAAAATGTAACTAATGTAAAGCTGGCATTGTTGCTTTCCCCCCAAGGTTTAATGCATGTGCACAATAAGCTTGTGGACCCACTGTACAGTATGAAAGAAAACTGAAAGAAGAATTGAAGAGGAGCTCCATGTGGGTCAACAGCAACTGTTTTAGGTAGCAGATGAGTTCACTGCTATGCAATATGCTGAAACCGTTTAAAATGGGGAATCCTAGGTACTGTATTTTTTAAAAGGTCCAATATCTGTATATTCACATTCCATCTGTTTGCTGTGTTGTGCATTTTGCTTTAACATTTGGAGCTCTGCTATTGGCTGGTACATCACTAAATGGAAGAGAAGAAAACCTGTGAGGGACTGCATGTTATGTAGAGATGGGAAAAGCAGAGCACTTACTCTAGCACAGCAGTGTAATGCATCTGCCTCGTGTTAAATATACTTTATTTCCCAGAATTTGTAGTTTTTTGGCTTGATTAGTGTAACTACATTTTGCATTATGTCTCTAGGCAGAATGGTTTTGGCCTTTGTCAGTACTATGAACTTATAATAGTTGTACAATTTCTACTATGAAATGTTTTGTTTACATTTATCCAATATACACTGAGCTTTTGCACTTGGTTGCCTTAAATTTATCTTAAACAGTTTTTGGGCATCTCAAGACCTGCTGTATAGTTCAGACAAATGAAAATACAAAAACAGTGCCTAAAAATGCACCAAATTCTTGAACGTTATAACTTATTCCACGGATAAAAATATTAAACTTCTGCCATAGCACTTTTTCCTCTCATGTATTTCAAGTTACTTTAGGATTTTTATATTTTTGGTAATCAAGCTTTATACGTAAGGAAAACTTTAAATGTTCCTTTCTGGATGTACCTGTTCAATTATATAATTGATGTTACTATTAAATGCCTGAAAAGAGGTTAATTTACAGGAACAGAATGTCTGCAAATTTATAATCATTTAAAGCCAACTGTTAATCACTTTCTCATTGTATCATTATAAACATTGAGCTGTTACAAGGAATGTTATTTCCTACTTTGAATATAAGTAAAACTTAAATATAAGTCTCTAATTTCAAATTTGATTCATTTCTAATATATATTGTCATGAATAAATACTTAAGGATTTCAGGGAGCGATCAGGCACCAAAGGAGGAAGAGTTTACTGTTTCAGACTTTTTTGGTGGGAGCAGTGGAATCATGTCTGTGTGTAAAATACTCACTGAGAGAAAGTGCAACAAAGCAGAACTTGAGGAATTTAACTTTTCACCCAGATGACAGAGGTAGCTTTAGTTACAAATCACATTATCTTAGGGATGTGGTAGAGTCTCATCTAGGCTCACCTTTCTCACAAAGGGTCTTTTAAGGTCCCTTCAGACCTGGACTGTTCCATGGTTCTTTGAAAGTACAAAACCAAGGAATAGTCTGTCTTAAAAGCTTTTGGAGGTGGGCAAGCAGTTGTAAACACAGTTATAGCAGGGTCATTAACTTGCATTTATGATTGCTTTGTGTACACTTCTGAAAGTCACACCTTATGTTAAGCACACTACAGTGCAGCTTTCAGCTGAAGACTTGCTGAGAAATTTAGTATGTGGACAATAAAACTTCACCAAGTACACAAAGGCACGTTCTAACCAAACCTTCATGCCAAAGGAATTCTTTAAGGCCTGAATTGGTCTTTTTGTGGAGCAGCTCCAGCTCCTGTATTTTAATGTATTAGTTTCTCTGGAGATGAGCTTAGCTACTACACTATACTAATGGTAAATTTACATACTTCAACAAGTTTAAAATATACACTGTGGTACGTTAAAAAAGGTTTGTTTTTTTCTGATGTGATTTCCTAGCATCATTATGATTTCCTGACAACAGTAACTTTAGAAAAAGTAAAACAGGAAGCAGCTTGATACTGTTATGGCAACAGTTGAAACTTTGCAAGAAAAAAACCAAACCAACACAGCGTTGTTTGTCTATACCTACCTTTCAATTATTTTTATAACCTTTTTTCATATGATTCCCATTCTCTCAAAGACTTGCAATGCGAAAATAAAATGTTTTTTAAATGTTAAAAAGTATGAAAACAGTGAATTACAATGAAAATAATACAATGAAAATTTTTAGATTCAGTCAAGTGAACTTTAATTTCATAATAATCTACAAGTATTTGTACATTTTAAGTCCACAGTCCTTTCAGTTCATCTTCTCACATATGCTTAATTTACACCATTAAAAGTCAAGTATATTCCCCTCTCACAGTGATAAATCATACATTAGCTTACTATGCTACTGTCTGCAAAAAGTTGAAAGAATGATTAGCTGCATGTTACTCATCTCTATTTGTCAGTGTCTCTCTTTAGAACACGTATAAAGGCATCTCTTGGTACTTCCACATTGCCAATTTTTCTCATCAACTTCTTGCTTTCTGCCTGCCTCTTTAAAAGTTTCATTCTTCTTGTAATGTCTCCACCATACTGTGAAAAGGAAAAATATTTTAGTAAGCTTAAACTACTAATGCAACTACAGTACATATCAACAACACTAAACTCAAGGGCTTAAAAAACGCCAGGAAGGTTGGTTATATTATGACAAAATATTATTTTATACTCCAAATAGTTATGCCTAAAGGATACTCATTAAAAAGAACAAGGGAGCAAGTAAGCATATTCTTTTGGACACCTGGAAGTCGATTTCTGTTACCTAAATATACACATTCACATAAGACTGGCTCATACTCAGCAACATATTAGATCCAAATCCCCTTGACACAGCAGCAGGGTGCCAGCTCAGATACACTGAGGCATCCTGACTAACACTAGGTGCTTAATATCTAGAAAACTGAACTAAATCCTTGTACAACATTGAACAAACACCATCCCATATCTGTCTACAACTATTAGAAAATGGTGAGGAGAGTGAACACAGACAACACTCAGCTGAGTTCATTCAAGTGTGTAACTTTGAGAAAGGCATTACTTCTTCTGATCCACTCTCACTGCAAGTTTCAGTTAGACATTGTAAGAGTTGAATTTTAAAACCAATCTTGAAAGTTATCTGTTAAAATTCAACTGATACTTTAGAGCACAAGCAGAACCCATCTTTGCTGGGTTTCTAGGAAAAGATGGGACTATCATTTTAGCAGGACTCTTAGGTTTACAAATATCAGAAACATTAAAAAAAAAAAAAAAGAAGAAAAAAATACCTACACATTTTGCCACAACATTTTTTCTGTAAGCTTTCAGCCTGCAAAATAAAATAACATATATACCTTAACATATTAGAACAACTATATGTGAAGCTAAATACTGACTGAGTAGTCAAAATGCTAATTGTTTTTCTACTCGTTTTGTAAGATGCATTGGCATCATAACATTCTCATGTTTTGTATACTAAACACGAAGTTTTAAACAGAATATGTAATTCACAGTTCTCAATTCTAGAAATACCCCTTAGGGTGTATTGTGTATATAAAAAAATCTCAAGCTTGCCTTTATATCTACGATTCCTGTTAGAACTCACAGGGAGTGTTACATCTATGTGTATATAGATGTACACACAAATTCTTACAGCACTTTGACTTGAACTCCTACCTATAATGATTTTACCACAATTTAAATCCTATTTAAACAGCAACAGAAAAACATGATGAGAAACACAGCATCACGGAACCTGTTTGCTCTAAAGAAGTGCATGCTGCTTAAGAAAAAGTTGTGTGTTCAGCTTGGAACATACTTCCTTTGGAACAGCAATCGGTTCTTTTTTTGCTGACTCTCCCAGAAATTAAAACTATTCCACAACTAGCTAGTTTTTCAGTAGGAAGAAACTTTTTCCACTGCCAAAGAGGAAATGGACACATGGGTGTTGCAAGTTATGCTTTATTCACTAAGTGCAATGCTGACCACAAGCAATTTAAAAATACAATTTCTTTGTATAAATTTAAAAATCTTTAGTCATAGTCACAGCTCAAATGTGGGTTTTTTTTCTTTTTTTCAGTATGTCTGGTAGTATATACAAGAAAAATAAAACTTTAAAATCAAAGTACTGTAATGTATAAAAGTTGTTAAGACATTAAAAATCTGTATTTGACATAGTTTAAATTATGGAGGAAAAAAAAAAGGAACAGACAGGCTTCACTTACGTTTCTCTTGCAATGATTTTCTTGCCAATAGCAGCCTGGATGGCTATTTCAAACAACTGTCTAGGTATTGCCTCTTTTAAACGTTCACACAGGAGTTTACCAGTAGCATATGCCTTATCACTGAAAAAGAAAGTGACCAGTGCTGTCAGAAAGAGTCCTGCAACAGCAAAAATATATCCATAGACCAAACTGTTTGATAAAAGGATTTCAGTAGAAGTTTTCCACTTTGTAACTCAAAAGATAAGGTGATCAGATCATCATTGTACATCTAATGAGTGGTCTCTGTATGTCACCTATTTCATACTAGTAGGTGATTAAGACTGTGTAACAGCTGGTCTTAATATAAATTTAAAATATTTATAACACCCTGATTACCCATCACAGTGAAGCCATTTTGAATACTGCTACAGCTTCAAGTGAAATTTTAAACTATGTCAAGGAGAATTTTCATTGATTGTAGCCCCAAAAGGTCAAAATATTTACATATTACAGAAATACTTTAAAAACATCTGGCTTTATATAACAAGAAAAAAAGGTACTCTTGTTATCTGCAAATAAAAATTATCCAACTATATTCAGCATCTGCATATGCTTCATATTTTGGAAAGAAAAACACAACAGGTCTAAAGAACCTACTAATAGATACTTTCATAAACCATTGGAAAGAAATGGGTGCTGTTCTCTCTAAAAGCATCCATATTTAATAGACATTTTTTACCAACATACAGCTGAACACAGTTTTACATGTTTTCAGGTAGCAACAACGTGACTCCCTGCTACCGGTTTAAAAAAAATCATTTGTAACCTAAAGCTAAGAGAAAGACTATCAGTTTTACTGAGTGAAACAGTTCAGGGGTGCAAGCTAAATTAATCAAGAAGTATGTGTTACAGTAATAACTAACTTTTGCAAGGTGGGCCACTCCAGTTTGCATCTTTTCAGAGCAAGAAGTTCAGGTAGATTGCTAAACACCCTGTATTTATGAAAAACACATTAAGTAGCAATTGTATGCAAGAGAGTTACACCAACTCCAGCTCCATGATCCTTCTGAACAAGGCAAGGGTTTTATTTTCCTCTGTCAACCTTCTGGAGTTACAGAATTTGAAGGATTTAAATAATGCAGTTATGTAAAAAAATATGAAAATATACAGATATTTAGCAACTACAATTTAGTATTTTAAGAAGGAAAAACAACCCACAAAAGTTGATCTCAGGATTACTGGAAAGGGATGCTGAAATTACAGAAGGGAACCTTATAAAAACTCTGTGAGAAGAAAGGAGAGAGGCTGGAAATGGGAAAGACATTATCCTCACCTGTAGTTCCTGAGATACTCACGGAAATTGAACCATTTTAGCAAAAAAAATTCGGAGGTAATTGCATCCAGAAAATATTTACATTCTCCTGGTACTACGGCTGAAGACAAGGTAACAACAAACTTCTACAGAACAAGAATTACTGGGAGAATAAAACCAATTTTTTTTTCAGTACTAAGTACCATAAATGATTCATCTGACATCTCCCCTGACTGACCTATACTTAAAATTTTTCCAGCCCCTTAGAAGACTAGCATTTTACATCTCCTTTACCTCTCTGCTCTACATTTGCCATAAAAATATGATATCCAGCACTGAAACTCATAAAGAGAAATGGGAAATTGATATTAATTATAGTATGTATTCCCTAATTTTCCTGTTACAAAATGCCTCTCTTTTTTATTGGTGATCAAAGTGGTGATGTGGCAAAATCCTCAATGCTCATACATGTTTGTCATATATAAGAGTAATACCTATAACTAGAATCATTTAGAATCACACATTCATTTAGGTCAGAAAAGTCCCTTATAGACAATGTTTTCACTGAAATTAATAGGAAGTCTTATTTCTTTGGAATAAAGAATCCAGTCAACCTACTGGTGTACAATACTAGACAGTTCTTCAACTGGATTTCCATTTAGGAGAATATCCATTTTGATTAGGTCTGCTGCTTGGTATCCTGCATCTTCGTAATCAAAACTGGAAAAAAAAGCAGTTCAAAAGTTAGTAATGATACTGTAAAAATTGTATTTGGCATTTTTTATTCCATTAAATTTAAATTTTAGACACAACTCTTAATAAAACACTTGAATGTTTTAACAAAATGGGAGTACAGTTTTTAACAGTCTCTCAGTACATCTCCCTAATGCAAGACCAGACTAGAAATGCACTGCACATAATGTACCCTGCAATACAGCAGAAGATGCCGTCCTGACTTCCAGGATGTCTTTTCAATCTACTGAGCAAGGTAAATCAATCAGAAATCATTCTTAATACAGTCCCTTAAAGAGTTTATTCAAACACTTATTTTTCTATCAGCTGGAAGTTCCTTCAAGCTCCAGGAAATAGAACCTTCCGACACAATTTTTGAACAGTAAATGTCCTGAATGTCACAGGAATCAAACACTAATCCTCCCTCAACTGCTTTCTTTTATTCTGTCATTTATATGACCCCTATTATTCTCTCTGACAACTAGGTAGTCCACTTAATTTCCAAACCATATTCCTCCTTTGGCAGGCATGGGACTTGCTCAGTTTGCAAAAATCCTTAAAATGCAAGAGATACAGAGGTAATGTAGGCAGGATGGATGGATGGATGGATGGATGGATGGATGGATGGATGGATGGATGGATGGATGGATGGATGGATGGATGGACAGAGAGATCAGTCGATCTTCAAGAGTGTGTAAATATAAATGTGGAAGATCCACAACACCATTATAATTTGGTCAAATAGAGAGGGGAAAATCCTTTGAGATTATTTCAAAGCACTTCTGTCTTAGTTGGCTTAATAAACAATAGCTGTGTGAATAGATTTATAAAACAAATATAATTACTGAGAGCATTAAATACACAAGCTATATTAAGGAATCAATTAGGATATTAAAAAAAAATAAGATAATGCAACACTGTTTGCAATCACACCTGAATCAAAGGAAACCCAGCATAATTCTGCTAATGAGATAGCTTCTTGATAAACAGGTTGGATTTTATGTAGTTGGGGAGCTAGATCTGGAGAGAAAATTCAAAATCCCCATCCCCCTGTTTCTTCTGCCTTGCCTCTCCACTTTTGCTTATGCTTCTACTGCAAATATTACAAACCTGGGCAAAACACGTCTTACTTCCATTTATAAGGCAAATTTAGGAAAACACAAAGAAAATTCAGTCCTTCAATAAAATTAATTTTCACATTTATAAAATGAATAATGTAATTAGGCATACTGGTTCCTGCTGTGTAATGTATCTTACTAACACCATCTTGACATACCAGGTTTGTGAGAGCTATTGAGCCTCCTGGGGCACAAGCCTGTGTGCCATGCAACATTTTCCCTTCCATTAAACTCACGAAGGTTCTTCACAAACATCTGAGTGTTGTATTAGCCTCTGAATTTAAAGAAGCCACTAACAACAGAACATTCTGTCTCAAAATATGAATTATTTACTTTTTTCCCCTAATAAAGCATGTATGTAAAGTAAGTACTGTTTGTTTTAAATACCTCATGTTGTTTTTACTAGCTTTAAATAATCAGTTTGGTTATTTTCCCTGTTCCACCAAGAGACAGTTAATACAGTAAGTAGTACAGTTTCAGTGATTCCTCTGACAGAAAATGCCCAGTTGTCATTTCAGACAAGTAAGGACCATCCAAATCTTGCTCATATAGATGAGCCAGTGCCACTCCAGAGGATGCACTTGAAAAGTACACACGTCACCAAAGACAATGATTATTAGGTAGTGATGAACTTTTAATGTTTTTCAGACTTATTTCCATCCACTTTCACAGTGAATCTAAACCATTAAAGGTGAAGAGAGACTAGATTTGCAGCACCATCATAAACGAATATTCCTCACTTGTGCCCTTCCATAGCTGTTCCTCAGATCTTTTTTCACCACACCCCCCTTCAGGGAGGAAGCGGGAACAGGAGAGGTAGTTACCTTGCATAGCCAGAAGACAGAGACTTAAGAGCATCATAAAAATCCAACACAATTTCATTCAGTGGAAAGAGGTATTTTAGCATAACCCTGTTTTCATCAATGTACAACATATCCTTCTGGACTGCCCTACGATCCTAGACAAATAAAAATTGTTTCAGTTCCCCTTCACAGAAATTTTCTACAAAAAAATACAAAGCAAATTAAAATGAACAGCTATCCAGCTACACAAGAGAATTCCTGTATGTCAAGCCTCAAAGTAACCTTCTTATTGGTAGTTCACTCAAGTCCCAGGACAAACTGCAGCTCCGTAATAAAGTGGTTGTAACTTAACTGGACATAAAATTCAAGCCTGTCCTTTCTAAATGCAGAATATCTGAAATCCTTAACGAATTCTGCTTCCTGATGCTTTTTAAATAAATAATTATTGGTCCATAAAGTCTCACTGAAATTAGATTTTCACACAAACTGGAGTATTATGTGCAGGCTCATCTTTCCTCCCAGGAGGGCATTCTTAGAAGTTATTTTAGGAATTCTTTTTAATAGATTTTATTCTTCACTATATTGACATAAAAGTACTGTACTGTTTTGTATTATGTATTTTGAAATGCAAAAAGAAAAAAATTGTGAAAAAATAATATAAAGACATACACATGGCAGTTTAAACATTTTCAATTACCAATATTCTAAATACACTTGGGGAAATATGTTCAGTGATCACTATCATAGATTTACTTCAGTGAAGTACTGAAGAACAATCCATGAACGCACAGTAAAGTATTGACAGAAGTTGTAGTTTCATTAATATATTTCTAAAAAACCAACACATCTTATTCCCCTGCTGCAGATTCCATTCTTTCAGGAAACCAGAACTAGCTATGAATTAGTCTTATTACAGACCAAGCACTTTATTGTCATTGAGCTTCGTAACTAATTTTCAATATATTGATTCTGTAGTTCAGAATTTTAGAAATAAAAGGTTAAATTTTTTTTCATTAAAAAGTATTTAATAGCTACTGTCAAAGATAATATTTAAGTACTAGTTTCTATTTTCATTCTATCTAGTGTCTTCACTTATGTATGATGTGAAGAGCTTAAAAATGCAAAACAAACTAAATACCAACCTGACACAAAGCAATAATTTTCCCAATATATTCATGAGGTGTTACAATAGTACCAAGAACAGTTGGCTCCAAATATTCTGATACTGAAAATTTATCAGGAAACTGAGCAGGGTTGATAATAGTAATTTCATCTTTTCCATGCTCCTGAAAACAAATAAATAAACCAGATAGTGTAATTTTACAAGTAAATAGATTGAATAGCGAAGTAGATAAATATAGCATTGAAAAAGAGGTAAAAAAATGTTTCAACTGCCTGAAAACATTTGTGCATTATGCAACCCAAGTTTAAAACAAAGCCAATTTTAGAAAAGATTTCCACATCACATATAGAAGTCCCTTATCAGCATATCCTTAAATATTATTATACAAAAATATTACAGGGTTTATTTTTTTCTTGGGAAATGACAGAAATACAAAAAGCCTTGCAACCCATCTTTCCAGGTCTCTCTCTCACCTGTAAAGTGGGGATCTTCCTTCTTAGTTCATCCTTATCCTCTAAGTTACTAAGTTGCCAAGACCCCACCAGTCTACAGTAGCATTACAAGCTATTCCTAAAAACATTCATGTTTTCCAACTAATAAAGCCTGGAAGATTATTTCACCTGCTGTTAATGCAGTCCACTCAGTATGCACTTAAAAGAATACACTAAGATATGTGTCCTATATTCCCACTTTCAAGGACAAGTGCAAGACATAAAAAAGAGTGCTTGAAGTGTAAGGGGGAAGAATAGTTAACATCCTTTAAAAAAGAAATTAAAGAAGCTGTAAGTTAAATACTGGAGTTTCTAATGTTTTCTATGAAATACAGTGCTAGACTACATTTAAAGAGACTGTAGATATTTATTATAGGAGGCTTTTAAGTGCTTCCATAAATTTGTAATTAATTTAACATACCTTTATCAACTTTGCTGAGGAAAGAACAGCTTTATATGGAACTGTTGGTGCAGTCAAAATAACAGACATATTATACTCTTGTTCCAAACGTTGATTAAAAACTTCCATATGTAGAAGACCAAGGAAACCCAATCTGGAAAATAAATATCCTGTTTGTAAATGTATTTGTATATTCCCTAGAATTTCAGAGTGGTCTTTTTCACAGTCTAGCATATTTACACTGCTAGTCTGGCAATATCAAGCATAGCAGACAATCTCCAAAGGACCAAATAAGCCTACAGTTAAATAGAAGTCTTGGAGAACAACAAATTTCACACTCTGTGCAAACAGAAAATGCAAGAGAATGTAAGAAAATCAAATGCTTTTGATCTTTAGCTATCACTAATTTGAATTAAAGCTAAGTTTGAATTAATTTTAATTCTGTCTTCAGTTGACTTAAACCTGCATTCTCAATTTCTGAACAGCTCCAAAAATGAAAGCAGTGTAAAAGCCTCACCTCCATCCAGCTCCTAAGGCAAGACTACTGTCACGATGAACAGTTACACTGGAGTCATTCAACGTCAGCCTTTCCAAAGCACTTTTGAGATTATTATATTCTGTTTGATCTAGAGGATACATTCCTGTCAAAATACATTAGATGGAAGTGATGTGATAGAGAGCTTTATCTGGAGTGTACTTAGCTTTCAAATATGACTTACAGTAAACACAGTAATAAAACCAGAAATAGCTTAGTTTCTGCTTCAATTGATTTTCAATGTGAAAAACAATATAAGGATTCTTTTTCCTCAAAAAAATTAGTCAAATTATAATCAAGTTTTCGATTACCTCAGAATTAACATTTAAACCATACTGGTAGGATCACTGTACTCATCTAATCCTTCACAGCTGTAGAAGATTCACAATTGAGTATAATCACTGTTTTGCAGGGCTGCAGTGTAAACATATAGCTTAAGCATACATGAAAAAGTAGACAGATTTCACTGAGATGTTTCTTCAAAGGTAAGACTGAACAGAAAATGAAAAGTCATTTGAAAGTTGCAAATGTTTCTATATTTTTTGAAATTAATACAACCAGCTGTTTGTATAATTACTGCCCCAAACAGGTTCTACTGTGCCACTTCTCACATCACTGTATCTTCAGAAAATGTGTATTACACCAAGAAGCAATACATATGGACACAAAAACATTATTTAAAAGATTACACTTTTCTACATTCACTGACAGACTGCCTTATCTCAATGAGACAGTTCAACTGAGTTTTTACACATTCCTTCACAAGTCTAGAAAATTATTTACAGAATTTATTTCTTTCTAAAGCCACCTTCTGTAGCGTTTGTAGTAGTTACTGAAACTGGTTGCAACAGCTCAACTTAAGTATTCAGTCTTAAAAAGTCAAATATTTTACAGAATCATTCTCAAGATTAGGTTTGGCAGTTCACCATGTTTAACAAAAATGAAACAAGCTGCCAAGCTTTAAAAGAAAAAAAAAAAAACACACCACAATAATTATGGAAACCTGATTATCAATACAAAGAATTCCCAAAAAATTAATTTTTGTTTTTATTTCTGTACGTCTCAAGCCTTCATTTCCAGCCATTAAGAGTTTACTGGCATTAGAAACAATAATCATGCCAAAAATACATGTTAAGTCTTGTATTATTCTAAAACCAGTCAGCAACTATTATTAATCCTGTCTGTTAAGTCACAGGGAAAATTGCACAAAGCTACATAAATGCTAAAATGCATAAAAGCCTCTTTGCTACAGTTCTAATCCTCACAAGTCTTAACATACACATGGATTCTTTTAAAAGCTCTTACAGCTCTCTTACTCTTGTTATTGAGAAAAAAGTAATTCCACTTTATATTGGTTTACTTCTCACCTGCAAAAACCATTGGCTTCGCTGACTTAAAGCCAGGCAAAGGCTCCACTGGCTGTTTATACAAAAACAGTGTGTCTCCTATTTGGGCTTCCGTTACTTCTTTCATTCCAGCAATCAGGTAGCCCACCTGTCCTGCATATCTAAATAAAACCGTTGTTATATGGACATGCTTCTTGGCATTAGTAGTATTTCCACTATTTTCTGACTTGATTTAGCCTAGCCAGAAATTCAAATAAATCACTCCCCTGAAAGCCCATATCCAGAAGTCAGATTTCAGTTGTTTCACCTCCAAGTTGTTAATTTTCTCAAGTAATTCTATTTCTGTTATGGATAACAGTACATTTTATGGTCCTGGATTTTGAATTCTGTATTACTCCCAGTTTAAAAGATGTGGCTAGACCCTTGAGAAGCTCCTTTTAAGACACAGGAGCCAGAACAGGTCCCAGCTGCCACCAGAGAAGCTTCTTACACTAAGAGGAAGAAATGAGACACACACCTTCCATCAGCACATACTGCTCATTGGAGGGGAACCCATGGTAGATACCAAGTAAAACACTGTATTGGTTTTGGCTAGGATGGAGTTAGCTATCTTCAGAGAAGCCCTATATGACACTGTGTTTGGGATTCATGACTAAACAGTGTTGACAACACACCAATGTTTTAGATATTGCTGGGTAGTGCTTGCACAGCACAAAGACCCTCTCTGTTTCTCACTCTGCCTATCCCTAAGCAAATAGGCTGGGGGTGGGAAAGAGACCGGGAGGTGACAGAGGCAGGACAGCAGACCCGAACTGACCAAAGAGTTGGGTTATATTCCATGCCATGTAACATCATGCTTGCAATAAAAAAGAAGTGTAGTCTTTCCGAGGTGGCCGTTACTGGCAGACTAGCAGGGCACTGATATGCTTGAGGGAGGTGGTGGGTGATTGCCTTTGCATCACTTATTTTTATTTATTTTCTTTTTCCTTTACTTATTAAACAGTCTTTATCTCAACCCATGAGTTCCTCCTCACTTTTGCTCCTCCAGTTCTCTCCCCCATCCCATTGGGGTTGGGGAAGTAAGCAGATGGGTGGTTGGGTGCTTAGTTGCTGGTTCAACCTGCCAGACACAGTAATGTAGTCTCACTGAGAATCCCCCAATAGTAATTAACACATATTTGGATGCAAACTGGTAAAACGTCTCCACTAATTCTAAGTACCTGATTTTCTTCTCACTGTTGCCATGAGAAACCAGTTTCTGGAAGCTGTTGTATTCATGGATATTAAGTTTTCCACCCTCAAAATACGCTGCAGCAATAACTAAGATGAAGCCCCATTCCCTTCCACTCTGAAACAAGGCAGTTCCTAGAAATAAATTGGACAGCTGAATAAGAACATCAAATGCTAGTCTTAAAAGAGCAGCTGTCCAGATGTTCTATGTGCTATAGATGACTGAATAGCTTCCTCCCCCAGTAATGCCCAAAAAGCAGTCCCCAAAACCTTCTGCCTCAGCATGCCCAAAATGAAAAAGGTTGACACTGAGCATTAAATTACAAATAATAACTTTAAAAAAAATATCACCAAAAAGCAAGAACAAAAACCCTCAGTATCTCCCAGCTTTTACCACTCTAAGCAAAAATCAAACAGATACGCAGGATTTTGTAGTTACACCAATTTGTTCCATTTTAAGAATTTTTTACTTACAGCTTATGCGTTGGCTGTTCATTTGGAGTCAGAATTCCAACTTCATTAACGTCGTATCTTTTCTTTGTGTGTGCAGACACAATTTTATTCCCTTTTGCAATCTCCCCACCAAAGAGTGCAACATTAGCTATGACACCTCGGTAGTGGTCAAAGGTGGAGTCAAACACTAAGGCTTTCAATGGATCAGCAGTATTACATTGGGGTCTGTCACAAAAAACAAACAAAACAACAACAAAGCAATTTAAAAAACCCAATATATTATGCACTGTGTTTTCATTCAATACTGAGTGAGCAAGCACACCCATCCCAAAAACTTTCATAGAATCATAGTATACCAAGTTGTAAGAGATCTCAAGGATCATGTGGTCCAACTTTTCTCGGCAAAAGCATGGTCTAGACAAAATGGCCAAGCACCCTGTCCAGACAAATGTTGAGAATGTCCAGTGCTGGGGAATCCTCCTCACTTTCCTGGGGACATTATTCCAGTGGCTCACAGTTCTCACTGTGGAAAATTCTCCTTCTGTGTCCAACTGAAATCTCTCCAGGACTAACTTATACCCATTATCTCTCATCTTTTCCATGTGACTCCTAGTAAAAACAGAGCCTCCATCCTCTTTGTACCTACTGTTTAAATACCAGAATATGGCAATAAGGTCTCCCCTAAGGCTTTTTTTCTCAAGGCTGAACAAGCCCAGCCTTTTCTCACTGGGCATGCTGCCCAGTCCTTTGATCATCTTTGTGGCTCTTCTGTGGACCCTCTCTAGCCTGTCCACATCTTTTTAGCAGAGTGGGGACGAAAACTGATCACAGTATTCCAGGCGTGGAATGACCAGTGCTGGGTAGAGTGGGATACTAATTTCTTTATATATCACTAATATTGATGTTGTTATCCACAAGGACCCCCGGGTCCCTCTTCAGCATACTCTGCAGGATCCCAAGTCCAAAATACTGTGATCACTATCACTGAGATCAAGGTTATCCCTAACTGAGATATTAGAAAGCAAGTTTTCTTGGTTTGTGAGTAGCAAGCCCAGCAGTGCCTCATTCCTCGTCGGCACATCTGACATTTGTATGAGGAAGCAGTCTTGGACACATTCCAGAACTTGATGGATGACATGTGAGCTGCTCCACTGTTCTTCCAAGAAATATCTGGGTAGTTGAAGTCACACAAAAGAACAGGCTTCTCCTGACCAGAAGCTTGCTTAAGTGTCCCAAATATTGCATTCACATAGCTGCATATATTGGTGAATGTACACTTGAGGTGGCTGGTCTCATGTTTCTCATCTTGAGAGGCAGGTAAGGAACATTTGCCACTGGTTGGCCTGGCTTATTCCCCAGTTGGTTGCAATGATGTGAACATTGCTACTTTGGATCCTGCACCCCAAGTCCTTCAGTTTAAACCCTGCCTTGAGTTGGCCAGACTCATATTAATTTTGGTAAAACTACCAAGCATATTTCAGTAAATGTGTACCAGACAGTAAATCATGGAACACTGATTTTGCCACCTTTCGCTGAAACCTAATCCTGGATTTTCACTGTGGTTTAACAATAATTAAGTAGCATGAAGATTAAAATTATTAGTTAATTGCAAGAAAAAAGAATGAAAAGCAGTATACTGACTGAAACTGAACTGTAATTTAGCAGCTTGACATCAAGTTCTCAGAAGTCTATTTTAGAGAGTGGGTTCAAGATATGAAACTCTAAACATAGCAGATATGAATTACTTTTGTCATTTTAACAATGCAGTATTCAAAACTGGCAACAGCATATATCTGCAAACACTGAGTTTCCTGGAACCTATAAAATGTCAGTATCACCTTTAGTGGCTCATCTTTCATCTTTCATTTCAGACTGAGTTAATTTTCTTTTCCCACTCCTTAAGAATAAAGAAGTCTTCTCTGCTGATATTCACATTCTTTTTTAAAAAGGCATCTCAAATCTGAAATGCCATTTTTTCTCATTTGACATTTGAAACTGACTTAACCAGCTTAAACATTAGATTTCTCTCACATGTCTTTATAAAGTATTTTCCTTAAATCAGATTCATATTAACCATAAAACTACTATCAGAACCATATAAATGCAATGG
Source organism: Acropternis orthonyx (assembly GCA_035583155.1). Taxonomy (NCBI): domain Eukaryota; kingdom Metazoa; phylum Chordata; class Aves; order Passeriformes; family Rhinocryptidae; genus Acropternis; species Acropternis orthonyx. The sequence continues at coordinate 49,620,290 of JAWWEU010000125.1, forward strand.
TTTCCTAATTAACCTTACAAGGTTAGATATATAATTAAATACAGACTTACGGTGGGATCTTCTCAATGACCTTTTGAAGAACTTTTTCAACATTTGTTCCTTGTTTAGCAGAAATCTAAAACAAATCCAACAACAATTTTGTAAGACATGACTCACACTCATTCAATATCTATTAGATAGTGTCACATTTACTTTGACAGTTTTGGTGGCCACAGATAAAACTATCCATAAAAGCACTCAGAAGGACACTTTAGAATGCTATTACTATGACATGTTTCTTTTATTATAAATTATGCTGTTGAATGTTTTCTCTTGTGAATGGCAATTATTGTTATGATAGAAATGAAAATTTATGGATCAAGAAGGAGAAATAATTTCAAATCTCTGATGGCATTCATCAAAATATACTAGAATTTTTAACTGAAAAGTACTTTCTCTTCTTTTACAGGAGACTAACTTTAAAGAAATTTGTCTGTTAGATGAAGACGTGCAGACACATAGCACCCTCTTGATTTACTTATATGTACATGTCTTTCATTAGCTATAAAGCAGATACTGTTATACTATCAGCCATGTTATAAAACTTCAGAGATCTTACCCTTATGCATTCTTCTGCAGGGATATCAAATAGCTTCTCAATTTGTTTTTCAACTCTTCCAGGGTCTGCATTCTTCAAGTCAATCTGAAATACAACAAACTGCTAAATATACAAGCAATCACTCTTTCACACGATCTGATCCAGCACTCGTTTCCAAAAGTACAACATTTATGTATTTATGAGTAAATACCGGCTCTCTTCAGGAAATGAACAAGATTAATTTTAGAAAGTCTTTCTTCTTCAACTTCAGGAGGATTCTCCCTGCAACTAGTCTATTTTTGGCTATTTTAGGCAAAACACCATTGTCCAAGAGTTGGTAAAAATCTTTAGTTTATAAAGTAATTTGAAATGAGTAAGTGCTACCTGCACTGCTCATAAAACCAAACATTAAGTACAATATACATCTACAAAAAGCAATTAACATAAGCTGAGCAAGTAACGTAAGATGTGATTCCAATAATACAGTCCTCAAGATTGTATAAAATGTAACACTTGGATTTGATTTAAAACTAAGACTATACTTTTTAAATATTGAGGTGCTACTCATGTAACTTCCTCAATATCAATGGACTTTTAACGTCATCAGTTCCAACTGTAAACCTGGCACTGCAAAGTCTACCACTAAGCCATGTCCTTAACTGCGGCATTTTTTACATACCTGTATGTATTTTATGAAATTAAAACTTAACATCCATTACTGTGAAATTCTAAACAGACAGCAAATACAGAAAATTCATATTACATTCTATTAATACTATATATAAATTTCATTATATACTTCTATTTGAGGATACATTTCTTATCAGTCTTCTATACACTTGAACAACTCAACTATTTAACAGGAAAGTCTAAAACTTCTATTACCTTATTTATGACAGGAATTATTGAAAGCTGTGCTTCAAAAGCAAGATAGAAGTTTGCCACCGTCTGAGCCTGAATACCCTAGAAAATAAGCATTATAAAAGTTGAACACAGAAAATTCCTGAGTTTTGGAGTGTGCTTGTTTGGTTTTTTTTAGGCATACTATACAATTTAAGATTACGTCACTATTCTGTCAAGTCTTTCATTTGGGAGATGGAAAATAAGTAAAAGGCAATTGATTATACACAGTTGTTGAGAAAAAAAACAGTTTCCTAATTATAAGTTCTCGTAGTCTCAATATAAGTAGACAAACTAGTAATACAGTATGTGTGACCACTTTCATGGAACTATTTATAGATAACACAGTACTATGCATATATTATGCACCAAGTAGGTATTTTTGTGTATGTTATGATCTAGGCTATTCAGAAATAAGTAACAGGTACTTCAAAGAACAGATTCTTTTGTTCTCAGCAAACTGTTTACAAATGGACTTTGACAAAGAAAAAGGGATGCTTATCATGGTTATAAGGCTAGTTACTCCACAGGGCAGGAACATACCTTCAACTTACCTTACAGTTATTTTCATTAAAGAAAACAAATGATAAAGTGTGTACTTCAAATTTCTTTCAAAAGGATGGCAAAACAACAGTTCTGATTAGAAGAAAAGGAAGATTCCCTTCCAGATCCAAGTACCAGACAAGGGAAAACAAAGAGACAAAGATGCTAATGAACAAGAAGATAAAGCAGTAAGATCACAACTGGACCAGAGAAGGCAGCAGGGATGGGGGGGAAGAGAAGGACGAAAAAAAAAGCTACTTGTTGTCTTTCCTTTGTTCAGAACAGATCAAACAGAAGACTACTTATATGGGGATATTCACTATTGATATTTGGGCCTAATGTTTTAGGCAATGTAAAGAAGCAACAAAGAATACTTATTTTAAAAAAAAAGTTGAGTTTCTAAGCATTCTGACTGAAAGACAAATACAGAATACCAAATAATCACATAATATTCAAATGTGACATAAAAAAAAGAAATTAAATATAAAAAAATCAACACATTTAGGGAACGTATTTATTACTGAAGCTTACTTAGGAAGTCCACTTGCCCATCAAGCTAGGAAGGAGCAAGTATTCATAATCATTGGAAGTTAGCTGGGCTTGGGTTTTTCATATAACAAAGGAAACAGTAGCATTCATTTGACCCTTGTACAGTACAATCATAAATATGCCACAGAGAAAATTCTCACAAAGTATCTTGATGAGAATTGTGTCCATATTTAAAATCATGATTCCATAACGCTCATATTCTAGTCTGTTAACTGAAGGTACTCAAATGGGTGTTAGTACAATAGCTAGAAGTTCTCCAGACTGCCATTTGCAAAGGTCATACTCTCAAAAAAATAGGATCTGATTCTTCACTAATGCTGTGCTATTACTGCTATGTCATGGAACTGTGGTATCTGTAAACACAAGTATCTGTCTCTAGATTTTTTCTAAACTCTCATTACTCTTCTTCTGCAACGTAATACTTTTATGGAGATAGATGAGGGGCAAAAACAATGGTGGAAAAACGAGAAAAGCCTACTACCTAATCTCTCTATCTTGCTTAAGGAAATACTGAAATTCTAAATAGAAAACAAGAATTAAGAACTCCACCTCATTTGCATCCACTACAAGTATGACACCTTGACAGGCAGATAGTGACCGTGATACTTCATAGCTGAAATCTACGTGGCCCTGTGAAGGAAACAAATATTTACAATTACAGGTATTTCTATTCTTTTGCTAAGATTTCTGTACTATGTTTTCATTTGTATATATATATTCACATTCTTACAAAAAAAAAAAAAAGGAACTGAATAAACACAAGAAGCCAGGAATCTCCTACTTTTAAATATAAAGACATTTAGCTTTGTGTGATTAAAACGCTGTTTATATTTAACTTACTGGTGTGTCAATAAGATTTAAGAGGTAGTTTATGCCTTCATGATTGTAAAAGAGAGATGCAGATTGTGCTTTAACTGTAATTCCTCTTTCACGTTCCACTTGCAGTTTATCCAGCACTTGTTTATTACGATGAGTTTTAGAAATTGTTCCTACAAAAAAGGGGGGCAAAAGCTTTATTAAAATAAATAAATAAATAAATAAATATTGAAAATGCCACTAACCAAGACAACTCAAGACTTGCAGCTGCAAATGAAGCCTTTCCGTGTGATTAAGCTAAACTAAGATTTTTAATCAAAAATAAAACCATGCTTCAACTCTTTATATTTGCTAAATGAATTTTATATGTAAAGTTATATAAAATACTGTCCTGAATCAGCAGGATACACAGTATCATCTAAGTCTAAATCTGAAATTAAGAAGCAAAAATTCCATTCAGTGCTAAATAATGTTGGTATTTAAGGTAACTTCACCTCCCATCACTGGAGAGCAGCTCCATGGCCCACAGCTCCAACCAGCACCAATCTCAAGTGCAAAAAGAGCATTATCTCAGAGACTGAGAGACCTGAATTCAAAATTCCATTCTATCACAGGCATCAGGTAAAAATGCTCATAGTGATATATGGGAGGTAATCATAAAAAAGAACTTCGATCAAAAGCTTCTCTCCTAGGTTTTGTTTTGTTCATTCCTCAAGTGAGAAAAGAAAGACTCTTCCAAAGAATACTTCTGAGAAGCTAATTTAAGCTCTGCTGTGAAGTTAGTATCCATTTGGGAGATAGAGCAATTGCTTTACAGCGAACCTTAGACAACCCTCTAAGGCAACCTCTGCCTCCCTCTTCCAAGGAAAATCTAGTTTCAGAGTCACTTAAAATCATGAATATCACTTAGCACTTCTGTTCCTCGCTTTTCTTTCAAAAGGGGAGTTTTTCCTTATCCTCAACAATAACAGAGAAATAAAAACACTAAAGTCCAAGAAGTACTCTGATGACGTCAAAATAAATTACTCTGAAGATGCAGTAATGCAACTTCACCAATACTTACAGTGAAGGAAAAGCAAGTCTATGTAGCAGCTGAGAATCCCTGGAATTTACACCTAATTATTGGCAGCTATTGTATACACTGACTCTAAATCAACATAGGGCTGTACACTTCTGAAACTTACAATGCAGCATCATATCAGCTGCAGTACCAGTGAATTCCAGCACCATGGAAAGCAGTTATGAAGTTTGCTCAGAACAGGACACACCATTACTTTCCTCTAAGTACAAGCAGCTGAAGTCCCTCGCTATTTCAATGACATGTTTGAAAACTGCAGTCCAGAACTCCTAGATTATGACAGTCCCAACCCTTCCCGCTCCACCCCAACCACAGTCACTAAACATCATAAACTTGCTGTGTACTGATCTAATGGACAACTGGCTGGAATGACAGGAGTAACATCTTGAACAGGGGAGTACATTCCTTTTCAGTCTCTTTCCAAAATATGTACTTCCCTGAGCGAGTGACATGCTTCCTTACCCCAACATGTAGGCAGATTCAACCACAAAATCCATCACATCTGTAACACTACACAACTGAGAGCCTAAAAGCATAAGCAACCTGGCACTAGAAGACCAAAGATATTGGAAATTTTACTAATAATCAAAGCTACAGAAACTTAGACTTTGCCTTCCATATCAGGAAAAGGTAGTATAACATGAGAACACTTACCTGTGATTTCCAACAATCTGTCTGCCAGTGTACTTTTGCCATGATCTACATGAGCTATAATACTGAAGTTTCTAATGCTTTCAACAGGATACATTGACATATCTAATTTTTCCTGAAAAACAGAAATTTATTTTCATAAATCATGATTACACTATCTATGTAACAATATGACCTGACCTTTAAAAAAATAACTAACTCTTTTCTCTAGAAGAGGCACAGGTTGAATACAGAGACAAAAATTTGCCACCATTGTTTAAAATGCTAGCATTTCACTTAAATCATATAGACATACATATTTATTTATCTTCTGAATAATCAGGAACTGTGTGAAAGGTACTATGTTCTCATGTACACAGGGATCTGTAAAACGAAGTTTTACAGTTTCACACTTGCTAAACTACTAAACTTAAGGATTAAAAAAACTGGAACATTAAGGACATTGCTCCTCACAAGCATGAAACAAATACCGTTGTCCAAAACAGGTTCTTTCAGCCGGTGTGCAAGGACAATCAGCATGGGCTGCCTTGCAAAGGCCCGCGGGAAAGCTTCGGGCGAAACAGCGCCCCGCGCCCCGTCCCTCCCTCCCTCCCTCCGTGCGGGCGCACCTTGCCGCGGGCGCTGTACCGCCGCTCGCACCGCGCCGCGGGCAGCCAGGGCAGCGGGCAGGGGGGCGGGCAGGGGGGCGGGCAGGGGCTCCGCAGCCGGGCCCACCACGCCGCGGCCCTGCCGGGCAGGCCCATCACGGCTCCGCCGGGCTCGCCCCGTCACGGCCCCAACAGCGGCCGCGCCGCGCCCCCGAGAGCGGCACAGCCCCGGAAGCGCTCCCGGAGCGGGCGGGCGCAGCTCCGGCACCGCCCCACGGCCCGGAGGGGCCGGGAAGGGACTGTCCCCGGTGGTGTCCCGGCCCCCTTACGCCGCCGGGACTTTGCATTCGAGACTATCTGTTTAAAAAAAAAAAAAGAAAACAAAACACAAACCACAGCAGTTTGTTCCAGTTGCTGTTACCTGATTGTATATGTTACATATATATAATATATTGTGTATATGTAAAACGTGTTATACGATCTTGCCTTTCTATGTCCTGTTAACTGTTTATGGAGAGCACAGATTGTAATTTTTTTCAAGTTTTACAAGTTCTTGTAAACTTTGGGGGTTTTGTCTTTGGTTTTTCTGGGTTTTTTTCTGGGTTTTTTTTGGGTGAGTTGTTTGGTTGGGGTTTTGTTTGTTTGTTTGTTTGTTTGTTTGTTTTGATTTGGGGGGGATTTTTTTCTACGAAGTAGAACAGTGTAGTTTCCGATTGCAGCACCTCGATGCTGCTGCAAAGGATGGAGCACTACAGTCCCCAAATCCCTCATTATGGCATTAGAGAGAGATTCCTTGCCTTGCATGCCTGCCACTTTGCCAGCATAGGGCTGTTTTGGCCATCAAAGTTATACTTTGTAAAATTCTGGGAGCGGAAGAATGTTGTTATGTTCTCAGATACGTTTGCTGTATGTTACTCTTCATCAAAATGTTTGGAGGTTGACATTGACTTCTCTAGATACTTTTCTAGCTTATATTTTTTTCTTGTTTTAGATTTTATTGCTGCCTGCATGTTTCTCTGTTTTTCTTGAAACCTTGGCATTAAGGGAACATATGCAGGCCTAGAGGTACTGTTCCATCCGCATATATTGGCTCCTCCTTTTTCATTTGCTCAGTCTAATTAGGATTTCAGCTGTAGCTGCATAAAATATTTCAGAAAAACCAGCAGACCACTTAGCTAAGAAAACCGCAAATACTTTTATCAGATTCCCAATCTAGAGATGTGCCAAATAAAGAATGGCTGTGTATTTTGAGAGTAAATCATTTAAAGGAGGTTTAATTTCAGGGTATCAGTACAAAATTCATACTTCTGTTTAAGCTAATTTGATTTAGCCTCAAAAGGCTGCATAGGAGTGATACATAGTGCAGAGGGCGCAAGAGTTCCATGTATAAAGGCTTGGGAGTGGGCAGTAGTGAGTTTGATAGCATGGTTCACTGCTGTGCTGATCACATGGAATTTGTGTAGTAATGGGCAAAGGAGAGTCCTTCAGGAAATTCCTGAAAATATACAGGGAAAGAGAAGCATGTCCTTGAATGGAGAATGAGGGTGACAGGAGCAATGAACCCAAAGCTGTGATCCAGAGCATGCATATGAGTGTAGCAGTCATATTTAGAGGAAAACATTGTCCCTGCTACGCACAGATTAAGTTTGATGCACTATAGATATTGGCTTACCTATGTGCAATAGCAGAGAACACAAATACATAGCAATTCTATCATTCCTAAATGGATATTGTCTTCGCTGCCCCAAGAGACAAGAATACCAACATATCTAAGAAATTGCTCTATTAGCAGGAATCAAACTAATATGCTTTACAGAATGTCTTAAAATATCATCACCGCTAAGTGATTTATATAGATATCACACTTCAGCAATTCCAGAAGAACAACTGCAGGGTTAGCTAAATTGCATGTTCACGCTAGCAGCATACATTGTTCATAATGTGTAACAAAATGTATGCACAAAATTGCATATTCACAAAAATACCAAATAAACTGTAATTCAAACCAAATAGTGTGACTAAAGGTTGCATTTGCACTCCATATGTACTCCTTAGAGAATCAAGACTTGTATTTGCACCATATGTGCACTAAGCCGGCTGAATACAGCCAGGATTGAAGGAGCTGTGCTGAAGTAGTTACTGACTAAGTTCATGAGCTGTGTCTTCATGCCAAAACTTGTTCTTGTCCTGTTGGCATGGAGTGAACACCTATGGAGTGAGTGCTGGTCCATAGAGAGAGACAGCAGTCCTTAATGTAAAGCTATTTGCAGCTCCATGTATTTTATAGTTCCGAGATAAATGAAGAAAAGCAGGAATGGAACTGCATTTCAAAAATTACTCCTAGTCATATGAACAAAACTATTACATGAACTATTAACTAGAAGTTCAGATTGGTGGTCCTTCCTGAGCCAGGATAGAGCACAGTAAAAGTTATGGTCACCTGTCTTTACCTTCTCTTTTCAGCTTGGATAAATACATGAAGTAAATACTAAGATATGTGATCAATTTGTTCTGATCTCTATATGCAATGCAACACACTATTATGGAAAGATGTACAGTTCAGTAGAATAATAAACATGAAAGTATTTATGGGACAGCAAGCCAGTAGCAGAAACATGAATTTTCAAGTGATTCGTTTACATGTCAAAATGTAATGGATGGATGTACACATTTCCTGGACTTCAAAAGCCATTAGTTTTAAAGAGGATAAAGTAAATGTACTGTCCCTAGCTATATTGACTAACATTGAAGCCAACTGTATAAAGGGTAAATTCAAATATTAGCAGGTGAGCATTAGACTGATGAGGCAAAAACAAAATATAAGCATGAATTTCTTATCTGATTCACGAGTCTCTTATTACAGCTACACACAAATACGGTGTTGAATGTCCTATCAATAACTATTTAAGTTGAAGACAAAATGTGATTGTCATAATTGCAAATCAGTCAGTGTTATGTGTTATTTCCTAAAGTTGTGTTCAACAGAAACAAATATGTTCCCTAACTGCCATGGTGTTTTAACAGAGTTCTATGTTTTCCCATGAAGTGACAAAATTGCAAAATTAAGCATTTACCTAGTCAGGCATCAGAGTCATCTGCTAAACTTCTGTAAGTGACAGTCACACAGAATGAAATAGCATATTGTAATACAGTGAATAATATAAAAAGTAAAGAAGCATTTCCCTGATAGTAAAATATTAGCTGATAAAATGCAACTAAGATTTCTAAGTGAAATAAATATATATATGCATGCAGAAGGCCAAGCAGATCTGTAATCAGTGGTATCTATGAAAGACAGCAGAGGGTGCACGCACCGCTTGCTACTCTCTCACCAGTACTTCTCATTTGGTGCAATCTTTGGTAGCATCATGAGACTGTGGAAATGTAGAAATAAAAACAGAACAATATTCTATGGCAGTAGGGGAAAAAAAATTTAAAAAAACAAAGAAGGGAAAGTACTACTTTATGTCACTGCTGAAGATTTCTGTAACAAAAGCCAGGTAAATGAAATCACAGATTTCTATTCTCCATAAGTAGTTACTGTGCAAATGAAACAGCCGTGACAACAGCCTTTCTTGTCACTGGGAAGCACTGCTGCCAGCAGGTGCTAAAAAGGAATTATTTCCTTAAAGATAATGTTGGCAGAAATTTTTCCTGTCTGTAAAGTATATTCTCCTAAGCCAAATTCAGAGACTTTATATTGCACAGTAGTGAACTGAATTAAAAGGACAAAGTTTACCCAGTAAAGAAACACTAGACCAACATGAAAGAACAAAACAAACAAACAGACCACCCAAAACAAAACATAAAAGCCCAGGGCTAATGAATTTCAGTCTTGGAAGTCCTAAACTAAACAATTACAGGACAGATCACTAACTTTTGTCTTCTAAATACATGTCTATGTCGCAGAGTTAGGTGTCTGGACAGACACCTGAATTAATTAACTTAGTCTGCCAGTTTTTTTAAGCCAGATTAGTCACCCAGTTTTCCTCAAAGTATTTACTTGAGTTTGACAGGCCCTTATGGTTCTTGGGAGGACAAAAAGCAGCAAATCCTTTTCCTTGCTCTCTTCCTTTCTTTTGTCATCAAAAAATGTCGTGTGCAATGTCCACACTTGCCATTGTATCTGCTCTAGACTTTTCTTAACCAAAGTTATGATGAACAAAAGGACAGCAGTGACTGGAGTCAATATTTTGCCTCTTCAGGCAAGTTTCCATTTTGGAGCCTTTAATTGATACTGAAGGGGTTTTACTTTAAAAATATACAAGGCTCCAAAAATTCACCCACTGAATTTATTAAAAGGGCCTTCAGCTCTTTTAACACCTTGAGAGAGCACAAAGAAGAAGACACTGCACGTGTTTTCTCAGTAGGTACTTTTACTGGCAAACTTTAGAAAATAAGGTAGGTTGGCAAAAGTTTAAAGGGCAACAGTCAACCAAAATAAAGCATTCCACAAAGAACTGACTTAGTCCATGCTAATCCATATCACTTAGCAAATCTAACCCATCCTGCTGTAAGTTACCCAAAATATTAAGCAAAGAGATTAGGGGAAGAAGAAAAAGTAAAGAAAGAAAAAGAGAGAATTATAGCTACCACCCAGAGTCCCACCCAAGTCCAGTTTTGAGGTGTCCAGTTGGCAGGGTCTGAACACACAGAGACCATATGTTGCTGCTTTTATTTGCTTTGCCCCCTCTGTGGCCACTCCACCCCACCCCCAGGCTCGACTACCATTGTGCCAGCTATTCTGGACGTGGGTTAGGGGCTCCAGGATGTGGTGAGGGGCAGTGCTCCTGGTGTCCAGTGACTGGCAGCTGCTCCAGGGCTGCCCAAGGAGGCTCCAAGGGCTGGGGTATGGAACAGGGCATTACCTCACCTTCATGGAATTCAACCTGTCCCTTCCCCCTCCACACATACACTTGAGTTGGTCCAAGCCAATAATTAATATAATAATCCAGTGTCTGTGAAAGAAAATATTTGATATTATTGAAGTCTATTTAATAAAGAGAAAAAATTGATTTTTTTCTTTTTTCTATAAATAATGCGAAACTCCATGTTTCTAGGCCAGAGGAAAAAGAGTATATAGTAAAATACATAACAGAATAATTTCTACTTTTCTTTAAAATGGAAATATTTTTCAGTTAAGATATTCATCTTTTGTATTCTACTTAACAGAAGGCAATATTTTAGAATGATATACTGTTCACTTCTTTGGGCTCATAATTCCAACATATTTTAATTAACAGTGATTAAGAATGTTTTTTTCCCTTCTTATCTCCTATATTCTGTTCTTAGTATACAGAGTGAGTAGCTTTGCATGAATTTACTAGTCTACTGGAAAATTGTCTATTTTAAGATTTTCTCGAGAAGGCTTAATGAATACTAGATAGGTTCTTATTAGCTTGATTTTTGTTTACAAAATAGTTTGAACATGTTTAATAGGTTCATCCCTGGTGTTGATACCACATGGGGGATGAACAGTTTGAGAGCAGTCCTGCCAAGGACTTGGGGGTGCTGGTGATGAGAGGCTGGGCATGAGCTAGCAATGAGCCCTTGTAGCCCAGAAAGCCAATTGTGCCCTGGCCTGTATCCAAAGCAGCATGGCCAGCAGGGTGAGGGAGGTGATTCTGCCACTCCACTCTGCTCTTGTGAGATCCAGCCTGGAGTGCTGCATCCAGCTCTGGGGTCCCCAGAACAGAAAGCACATGGACCTGTTGGAGCAGGTACAGAGAAAGGCCATGAAGATGATCACAAGGCTGGAGCACCTCTCCTGTGAGGAAAGGCTGAGAGAGCTGGGGCTGTTCAGCCAGAAGAAGAGAAGGCTCCAGGGAGACCTCATTGCAACCTTTCAGTACTGGAAGGGGATCTTCTTAGCAAGGTATTAAATTGAAAGAGGGTTGATTTAGCTTAGACATAAAGGATAAGTTTTTTACAATGAGGATGGTGAAATACTGGAACAAGTTGCACAGAGAGGTGGTAGATACCCCATCCCTGGAAACATTCAAGGTCACTTTGGACAGGGCTCCAAGCAACCCTGTCTATTTGAAGATGTCCTTGCTTATTGCAGGAGGGTTGGAGTAGATGACTTTTATAGGGCCCTTCCAACTCAAACTCTTCTACGATTCCATTATTTTAACAAACTGCATATTGAGAAAAATGCTTTTATTTCTAATGAAATTATCTGGATTTAATTCTTCTTTGCACTAGAACACAACTATTAATAAAAATCAAGGAGTCTTGATTTACAAGGCTGTCAGCGATGCAGAATCTTTTGTCACATGGGATGATTATTCTAACAGCTGCCTAGTGTTAAATCTTTTAAAAAGTGGAATTATATCTATTCTGAATTACTCTATTTTCATCTGCTTGGTGCCAGGACTGAAAAGACCACTAGGAAAGCTTCTCTCCTCTATAAGTTTTACCTGATCAGTACTCTCCTGTTAAGCTCTTCTTTGTAAGTTAGACTAAGTTCCCTAAGGTTTTGATTGAAGGAATTACATATTTTTATTGTTTTCCTTTATTTCTCAGTTAATCAATTTTCCTATCAAATTTGTATCATTCTCTACTAATGATTTTATAATGAGGAAAGGCTAGTAGCATAGCCTTCCCTCTCTCATTATTGACCTATTTATGTGTTCAAGGGTAATTATGTTGCCACAAAATTTCTGAAGCTGATGCTGCCACCATACAAGCAGAAACCACTCTCTTTATTCCTAGGTGGGTAGCTGCATTTAGCCTCATCACAAAAACCAGGTTTGATTATGCCCAACTTACAGTACAATTCAGATTGCTTTGCATCAATGACTTGTCCTTCTCATTATCTAAATAATCCTCAATCTTTGCATTATTTTTAATTCTATTCAAAATTACTTTCTCAGAGATAATAAACAGAATTTTTAAAATGTGTACAAGCAAGGAAAAACTCTGCTAGACTTCCACTAGAAACACAAGTACTTGATCTTCATTTGCTTTCACCATGCCTTAGAAAACTAAGAAGTACACTAATGCATTTGATGTGCAGCGTAAAAGTTGTTATGCTGCAATTTTATAATAAAAAATAGCATGCTATTTAAGTCCCATACCATATATAAATCTACATATTTTATTTTGAGAGTGTCATCTACCACCTCTGTCAGCTTAACTTGTAACCTTATTTTAAATAAGAAATCAAATTACTTTGATGCATTATATTTTTCACAAATTCAGGTTGAATTTCATTAATTATGTTATCCTCCTTTAATTCTTAACTGTAGTCCTATAGCATCCATTCCATAATTTTGAATATGATTGACATCCAGATGACAGGTCTATAATTGCCCTCTTTAAAAGCTGAAACACATTTCCTCTCTGTCACTGTTCTGGAACTGACAGTGTTTCAAGAGCTGCTGGAAAGCCATGTTAATGGTGCACAGAGCTTGTCAGACAGCACTATAAAAAGGTTTGTATGCAAATTATCTGGATCCATTTATTTTAAAATTGAACTCTTCAATGTTTTCTGGTATTGCTATTAGAATGTAAAGAATTTATTGTTATTGTGTGACATACATATATAAAAATTGCTGGATTAGATTTTGACAGAAATTAACTGTGCTGTATAACAAACATTATGTTTCACCTAAAAAGTGAATCACCTGATGGATAAATATGAGTAGAGTTTTTTCTCCTGAGGAACAGGTTTTATTCCCCGAAAACATTAAAGAGTCAGCACTGACCCATCTTGAAATTTGCTAAAGAATTCTCTTACCCAGTATCTGTAGTTCCCATCTTCTTATTTACAGTAATTATTACTACCTTAAACTTTCATTAATTTCTGGATTTTTTTTTTCTTAGACCTTTTCTTCATTTCTGAGAGCAATGGTTTGTTGAACTAGTGTGGCCTCAGTTGACTGTCCTGTTGCTCTTTGGGCACTAGCTAATGCCAGTGGTCTGGATTGTAGTCAGAGCTCTGTATCCTAGGCCCATACTTTTGTCCTTTTATTTTTAAGAGGCATGAGAGGCATAGTTCTCTAGAAGTTACTGTGTTTTAAAAATTTAAAGAGTAGTCTTTGTCCTGGTTATAGTGACCAGGACCAGTTTGTCACTGTGTGGGTGTGGCTAAGACTGTGTATTCTACACCCTCTA
>JAWWEU010000125.1:49636157-49646821 GCA_035583155.1 Acropternis orthonyx
TCTTACTTGGCCACCTGTTGTAATAAAATACTGCTTAAGTTACACTCACAACAGTGTTGAGTTTCAGTTCTAACGTGTCCTCCGAACCCTCCCTGTAACAACATATGGGAAAACCGGGAAAGTGGCAGGAAAATCGCTAGGGGGAAGAAGACAACATGGAGGGTTGTGAGGGGAAAAACAACAAGGGGAACCACCATGATGGCTAAACATGAACAACTACAACAAATACCTAAAACATATGAAAACCGGTAACACTCGAATGCTAAAGTTTCTTTAACAACAAGGAAATATTTGTGAAAGTCCAATACCACTCCTAAGAGTGGTAAATCCTATGTTTTGTTGCAAGTTCAATACTACACCTCACCGGAGAACATAGTAAGATTTATGTCTGTGGTCAGTTCTATAGGGTCCTCTTCGTAGGTCCACCTGGTGAAGTGTCTTTTCCAGATCTCATAGTTTCTCTGACTCCCAACAGATAATTATGTTTGGTTTTGTCTTACTTAATACTAAAATTGGAGAGTGGGTGTGAGGAGGGTGGATATGTCCAAAGTTTGCCTTTGATATAAAATTTGAAGTGCCTCTGTACATGTGGTAATTTTAATTACTTCTGCTGTAGTGAGAGTAAACATAGCTGCTAAACTGTATTGTGCTGCATACCATGTCTAAAGTATGCAAGGCCTGGAGATGCATTTTTAGGATGCCAGAGGTCCACTCAGTGGTGCATTGATCAATCCATTTTGCCTAGTCCTACAGCTCCTTTTCCATGGCACTAAAAGAATAAGGTTATGAAGGGTGAGAGTTCATTTGCATTGTTGTTTATTTTTGAGATGTCATGGAGGACAGACAGTTCTCCTTAGAGAAGGACAGACCTAACAGAGAGAAGAGGGAGACCTAATAATTGCTCACCTTGATAGTTAGAAAAACATTAGTGCTGTTTCATTTATAATGTCTATAAAAATTAAGAAAAATAAGAAGGGATGGATTAATGGAGAAAATTGTGTCAAGTCAGAAAGCTATCTTTTCACAGGCTACTTGACCTGAGAAATAGAGGGAGACAAGTCAAAGTATGCAGTTCATTTTCAGCTTCATCAAGGTTTTTAACAATCCCAGCTTCTTTTAAGAATGCAGCTACATTATCAAAAGCAGTGATTCCCAAGCTCAGGTGGGGATCTTATTCCCCCAGTTTCCATGAGCTTGTGTGTTTATAGTTAAGATCAACAGACATCTTGTGAAGTGCTCCTGGTCCAGCTCCGCCTTCAAAAGACAGTTTCTGAACAACTTCAGCCTGTTGAGCGTTTTGCATCTTTTGGTTTTCTCTAATACATCATCTGAGAAAATCCTGTCACTAAGCTCCTCGCGCAAATAGGTACTTCGTTTGTTGTTGTTGTAAATAAGTCAGTCACTGTCTGCTGCAGCTGCTAGTCCACTGGGCTTCCTTCCAAGACACATGTCTGTTATCTGTTGCCCTTTCTGGGATTCCTTGACTATGTGCTGTAACAAGGAGGTCTCTGTGTGGCATGCTATGGTATATTGTCATGTCCCCATTTCCCCCAACCCTAAGGTCTTTCCTCTTCTATGGTTGGATCCATTCCATTCTCCTGCCCATCTGCTACCTGAGGTTAACGCTTTTGTCACTTTTGGTAGTTATAAAACCAGTCAGAGTTACAGTTGTGTTAACCAGGAATATTTGTGGGAATGTGATACTACAGTCATTCTGCTTTCCTCAGTATGGATATCTCAGGGATTCAGGGACTTTCCCTTGACAGACCTAGCAAAGAAATAATATTTTCTTAAAACTAGTGTTTAGTTTGCTGGAGCCAGCTTCAAAAAGTTTCTGACTAAATGTAGGAACTCCAGAGAACAAAAAGCTAAGAAATTTAGAAAATAACTTTTCCAAAATATTAAATGATTGAGTTTAGTTTTATTTTTCTAGAAAAGGGAAAGCTAGCCAGCCTCTGACTGCACGACCTGTGCACTTAGAAATGAAGTTGCCCATGCAGAACCTGTATCTCCTGGGCTTGTGCAAATCTGTTTCATCCACAGCTTCATGCCACCTCAGCTGCCCTCACAACCACATGATAGTTCTCAACATTTTAGTGAACTGAGAGCTGCTAGGTTTTTCTCTCAAGAAAACATTGGTCACATCTTGCAGCCCAGTGCATACTTTGTACATACAATATACAGTGGTAGCAGGAAGCTGGAGACTGATGGGAACACTAGTGTTTCTTAAAGTTGAGAAAATCAAAGTGTATATATACTGCCTAATTTGGCTAATTTCATTATCCATAAAAAAATGACCTCACTTTAATCTCCACATGCATGTAATAGAACAAAACCTCTACAAAACTCAATAGATCTGTCTCACCTCTATCTTTCCATTGATTAAATGTATACTTTAGGATAACTTACAGGTGTAGCTGAAAGCAGTAAGAACATAAAATACACCTCATTGGGTGAGATGAATGGTTTACCCAGAACAGTATTTTTCCTTCGGCAGCAGTAGCAGAAGGTGCTATTTATGGGGAGCATGCAGGCTTGGCCAGGACCTCTAGTGCATTCCCTTGCTCATGTCTCCCCTTTCCTTTTCTCCAGCATGAAGAATTTAAGCCTCCATCCCTTTCATTATTTTTCTTGACATTCATTAAATCCTCTTTAACTCCACTGGCTCACTATCTCATCTTAAGGTCTTAGCTTTGGAAGCAGAAAAGATAATTTAGCACTTTATTGTTTAAACATGAGGTCCCAATATATGGGACAGTTCTGAGGATGACAAAAATATTCATCTGGGCATGCAAACCATATCTGGAGGGACAGAGTCCATGTTCTTTGCTATTATTCAGTTCCCTCCAGACATAGATCAGGCCAAGGTCATTAATCCCAATTTTAATTGCTTTTCTCTCATTAAGTTGATGGTTCTAGAAAGTTAGATCCATCCAGCTGTGGAGAAAGGACAATTAAAATCTTTTTGATGGTTATTGCCTGAAAAGAGTTGCAAGAAAATGTTTCTGAGCAGAAGAGGTAGGATTTTTCATACTGGACATGTGTACTAAAGGTACTCCAAAAGGATAGGTTTGAGGATTTGATTTTGAAAACAGAATATTTTGTGAATAATCACTGTATCCCTGCTTTTTATTTTCAGTTACAGTAGAAGGATACATGCCTTCTGTACCTTTGTGCTTAACTTTACAAGCTAGTAATATCTGTGTTGTATGACTTGTCCAGCCACAGAAATTAATGTCTCTGCTGGAAAATTGCATTATATATTTCTGGGTGCTTCTTCATTTTGTGTTAATTGCAAGCTGTTGACCGAAGCCCCAATGACCACACGAACATGACGGGTTGTGGGCTCAAAAGGGCGGAGTTTATTCTGGGGAGCAATTTATATAGGGTTCGAGGGAAGGTACCAGAAAACGGGGTGGTAACTGGGAGATGATTGGGTAAAACTAAGGGTGGAGCTTCTAACTGGGCAATAGAACAACCAATAGGGAACAGCTTGACAAAGAACCAATGGGATAACTGGGTTCAGGACAGTGGCGGGAAAACTATGAGGGAGAGGAAGACAGTATGGAGGATCATGAAGGGGAAAACAAGGGGATCCGCCATGATGGTGAAACTAAGGGGATGCAACTAACAACCACAACAAGTCAAAACTCATAACAACTAACTGTATTAACAATCACAAACAAGGTATAAACAGTCTTAAGTGTCCATAAGCTATATCTCAGCGGAAAACGTGATAAGTTCTGCTTCGCTTGTCGGCTCGATAGGATCTTCCTCATATGTCCATCACGCAAAGTGTTCTTTCCATGTCTCGTAATCTGGTTATTTCCCAACAGTTAATAAATAAGAACTGCTTAATAGTGCATTACATGACAAGCTTTTCTTTTCTTTTTTTTTTTTTTTTTTATCTTTCAGAAGAGAGTTTTAAAAGGAGTAAACTGGTATACAGAAAGCACTCCAATAAAACTTATCAGAACACTTTTACTTTTTTTTTCCTTTCTTTGTTATCCCAAGAAAACTGTTTTAAATATTTTTTCTCTTTGTTTAGCTTAATGCTAAAATGAACTTAACAGTGAATAATGATCATTTTAATAAGCATTTCTAAAAACAATTCATCTGTTAGAATTTTGACTCTGATATTTCTACACCTATAGTTGTAGTATTTACTTTCTTTAGTTTATTCTACTGACAATCTTTTGTATGTTGAGAGAAAAAAAACCCAAACACCTTGGCTCCTTATTTCTTGGCTTTTAGCCAGTAAATTTTTTAATGTTTCTTAATGTTAATCCATCTCTTACAACAGCTACTGTGATATGAAGTAACAACACATAAAACCTGGGCTATGGAAATGCTAACTATGAAGTCTGAAAAGTTTGAAACCATTAGGAGTGAAATTCTATTTACAGATATTATTTGAGTTATACTTCTCATTAATTTTCTTTCTTGATCAAATACGTTTTCTTTTATAAACCATATTTTTTTTTTCTAAAATGATTCTCAGAAAAGAGCAAGAATTTTTTTCACTGAAATTTTCTTCACCTTGAACATAAAAGGCACGTAGATTCTCAGCTGAAATACTTAAGACTTTGCAAATTTATAAACAACAAGGCCTTTATAAAAGGCCTTTAATCACAGCAAGGACTGTGGCACTAATCCATTGCTCGGATTACAACTGAGTGTACACTCTGTGTCACAACAAGCCTGCACCCTGGATGACCTTGGCTGGGATGAATTCTGCATTCACAAATCCCTGTCACTCCATTTGGGCATCCAACATTACATCAGTGTGTGGAATTCGCTTCTCGACAAATGTGGCTCATATATCTTTTTCCTATTCCAATTGAGCTGGGCCCAGTAAGGGCTCACCTGCAGACTTTGCTGCTCAAGGGAGTACCCCTTGTGCCTCTATCTCCTTCCTTCCTGTTAGTAACTTGTGGGATATGTGCGGCATCTCTCTGACTTTTGGCAATGTCAGGACATATTCAGCTAAATAGACATTCATTGGGAGACCCAGGTTATTTATTAGTTAATGTTTTCTCTGGTGATTTATGTTTATTTGCTCTCCCCTTTCCTCTCCTTCTGTCAGAGTGAAAGAGCAACAACCAACAAAGGCTTTTACCATATACTTTTCTCTTAGTTTAATATTTCTGTCCTATGAGACCAACATATATGTAAGCAAACCAACAAAAATTTCCAGAGGCCTATTGCATGTTTTACAACTCACAAACACCATTTTCCTGCTCTTTATGTGGTCTCAAATCTGGTTACACTGCTCTGTAATTACTCAGGACACAGAATGGAAGCTGAAATTTTGCTTGAGAAGTCCTTTAGGGATGCCAAATCAATTTATATGTTTTTGCAAAAAAAGTAAAGCTCACTTTCTGGAGTTAACATTCCCTTTACACAACTTGTGATCCATAGACTATTGACACAAAGTGCTGTAACTGCTCTTTTGAAACCTTTATAGCTTACAGAGCCTGTATCTGCTTATTCTAAAGAAATAATTAGAGTTTGTCCTTAGAAGCTCTGTGACCTCCACACAGAAGAAACTATATTTTCTGAAATGTTGCCGCCTCTCCTCTTCCCAGTTCAGTTTTGGAATAATCATTATAATTACACAGGATGTAGTGTTGCAATCTTGTTACTACAAGAGTCCCATGAAAAGTAGGTATTATGCAACACATTTCATAAATGCTTATTATCTTTATTGTGATTGTTTAAATAATGTTACATTTTATTTAGACCTTTTTCATAGTCTTATATAAGGCTTGCAAGAGACCTAGCATTTCTATAAATATTAGAACTTATGTCCTAGGTATCAGAAGTTTAAAATTTCATTCCTAACTGTATTTTGCCTTAGTCGAGTTTAATAAGATTGCCTGAACTCCCTTTTCAATCATATAACAGCAGTGATACCTACTTCCTGCATAAAACATTTCACAATCTATTCAGAAAAGGCCTTACAAAACAAAAGTGTGTTTTTTATACATTGACTATTGTTTTGGTATTGCTGGAAATTTTGTGCTCTCTATTAAATACAAAGATAAGCCAATATGATTAGATACCTACATGTCGAATAAGTGTACATGAAGAGACAAGTTTTCTTGTCTTCATCCTTAATCATGATTTATTTCAAATTAAGTTCTCCTGGAATGCAAATATCTAGCCTACTTTATATGCCTCTATTGAAGAGGAAGATGTGAAAGAGACTGCACTAGACTGACACAACAGTTTTTGGTTGTGATAAAACAAAAAAATAGTAACAAAAATAGAAAAAAAATTAGTAAATTAAGACTGATTGATTTATTACTGTCTTTTCTGTTACACACAAAACTTCATTTGCTGAAGATAAAATACTGCTGCACCATGCTCCTTATCTACCCGCTTTGGCATTCTCCACAACAACTTAAATCTGTTGGCTAATTTTAAATGTGTTGGACAGAGGCACTCTTAAGAGTTTGTAAAAAGTCTTATGTTTCTACAAAATTTATAAGAACAGGTAACTACTAAGAGGTAAGAAATCTCACTACCTACATCAAGGAAAAAAACCACAAACCATTTCTGCTTGTTAGGCACTGAAGAATCAACCTATTTTGTGTGGTTCAGACATAAAATATTCAACTGAAGTTTTTTGTTTGTTTGTTTGTTTGTTTGTTTTTTTTTCTGCTGTTTCCAACAGAAAAAAATCTGCATGAGGAAGATCTATTAAGAGTCAGAAGCTGAAAGGTAGCCAACTCACAACAGAGGCAGGAGAACGAAGACTCCAATCAGAAGTAAAAGTCGAGTGGAAGGAAAAGTATAATTGAAGTCATATGGAGCTGTGTTTTGGTAACTGTTGGAAGCCAAAAAAATCTATCCCTCATAGAATTAAAGATAAGTCTCACTCAGTGGGTTTCTGCCCTTTTCTTAAGTTTGAATCTATATTTTTTGTTGCTTTCCTGCCTCACGAACATAAACAATATGAACAGTCATATAAGTCAAAACAGAAAATCTCTGTTAAGCAATGACAGTGATTGAATGCATGGGGAAGAATATGAATGCTTCCCATGAATATATTTCTAATCTTCTACTAATTCTAGTTTATGGACTTCTTGAGCTGTATAGTCTTCCTATGCATTTAGTAGTTCTTGCTGGAGTTAGCTTCCATGGACTTGTTCCAGATCATAACTTCCTTTGACATGGAGTTCCATGGGTCTATCACCCATGAGCATTTTGCTTCCTTGTTTTTAACCTAAAACGAACACTTTGTGGCTTTTATTCTACTTGCAGAAAAAAAAAAAGTCAACAGTTTATCCCTACCCACCAGTCCATGTCACTCAGTTTCATAAACCACTACTTATTCTTGCTTTTCCAGCCTGAGGACAACTCACTGACCTGGTTGTTTACACATGGAGCATGTTTGACACACCTTTCCAGCTCTTCTCTCAATATGTCACCATCTGCTAAACACTTTCTGAGGTAGTGAAGGCAGGACTCCTCACGTATTCAACTTGCCAGTGAATCACAGATGTGCACAGTGATATAATAATGTTCTCTGCTAGTGTCTTTTCTTTTCCTAATAATGGTAGCTCACTTGGTTAAAACTTGGTACTAATAACACCAAGGTCAAAGGTTCAATCCCCTGTGTGGGCCATCCATTTAAGACTTGGACTCGATGATTGTTGTGGGTCCCTTCCAACTCAGAATATTCTGTGATTCTAGTAGAATTTTGTGTTTGACTGCTAATGGGTACTGGGAAGTACAACCAGGAACCCGTAACTTCTCACTTGTTTGTTCAAGTCTAACAAACTTGTTCAGTGTAAGAACAGGAAAACACTAATAACAAGATTTCACTTTTTTTTTTTTCCTTTTTGCCTCTTATCCACCCTCTGAAGACCTGTCAGAGGAAAGAACTGAGGTCTTACATTTGATGTGTCTAAAGCCTGTATGCATAAAATTCATTTAGTAGCCACTTCATATAATGCAAATAACTAATTTGGTAAAAAAATCTATTTCATAGAAATATTAAATGGTATCATTACAATTAAATTTTCCTCTCATCTGTAGGAACATAATAACGTCCCACTTACAAAATTATTAATGGGGCCTGTAAATGTAAGTAATTAAGCTTAAGGCTTACTGAATAAATCCTTAATGTGATCAATTTTTACATTTGAAAAAATTATAAAATAATTGACTAATTATTACAATGGATTTGCCATACTCATCAGTTTACTTTGAGTAATGTAGGGTTACATAGCTGATTCTATAGCCAGAGCTCTATAGTATTTTTCTATCTTATCCCATTTATTCTCATTTAATGCTTGCGGTTTTTTCCAAAAATGTTCACCAGAACATTTTAAAAAAATTAAGTATCATCCCATTGCGTTAAAAAAGATGAAAATGTAAGCTTATGAAAACTGATTATAATTCACTTTTCTCTGCATCTATCTTCCTTTTCAGAAAACATGGGGGAAAAAGGAGGTAAAAAAAAGCCTAGGAGTTTACTTTAGGGAAAAGTTTTGAACTTGTAGAAATTCTCACATTTTTTCATCAACTTTCTTCATATTTTTTGTATTCACCAGCTTCAATTCTCGTTTTAGTTTTCAAGGATTCAACCTCATCCAAACTGTTTTCCCTGTAGATTATTAGCATCCTGTGTACCTGTCAGTCAAAGAAAGTAAGGTTATATTCACATTCTGTTCTAAAGCCTTGAAGTGCAACGATTTCTTTTTTCCTTATGTTAATGCCTCCTCTCTGACAGCCTTCTCTGGTGTGGTCTTTCAGTGATGGACTGACCATGAGGTACTGTACTGTGCCTGTAATGGAGCGGAATGTTGGAGAGGCAGCCTTGATGCTGTGGAGCACCACCCAGCAGCAGCCAAACCACTGGTGTGCTATTGACACCAGCACTGTGAGGGCTGCTGTGGGGAAACCTAACCCCATCTCAGCCAGATTCAATACAGCTATCTAGTTTATAATCCTGAATAAACAAAGGCCATGGATCATTATGGAATTAGTTCCCTACCTGAATGAAAAATTATTATCTCATCTAATCACCACATCTCTTATTACAGGAAACGTGTTGGGAAATTTCTCTTGTGGTCAGTTGTTGCAGTCACTGCAAAAAATTTCAAGCTCTTCTGCTCTGAATTTCATTTTACCATTTACTAATAGCTTCAAGGATCATGTTATTGTTTGCTGTCTGTTTTATCCTAACAGATTCTGGTCAACCCACCTTGTGACTGGGTCTGGTTGGTAGGTTTTGCTTCAAAGTGTCTGTTAGATGAGGTTTGCAAAGCTTCTGTCCTGCAAGGCATCATTAGAAGTCCTCCTCTCTTTTACAATTACATTCAAGACACATTGGATAGCACTTATTTAATCAGTAAAATGGTTGTCCCATTAAGCAGTGATGGTTATATATCTATTGAAGCAAAATCAAGTAAGAGGCCTTGTATAAATATAGGTCATCAGTGGTTACCTTTCCCAACTACAAATCTTGTTAGGAAATAAATTAGTTTGAAATGAGCTAGTTTCCAAAAGCCCATGTTGATTAGATTCATCAATTCAGTTATTTATTATTTGAGCCCATCATTTGCTAGGATCAATCTCATGAGGACAAGCCAATAATTACTCAGGGCATCTTATTTAGCCTTTTACAAGATAGCATATTTACTTTGTTTTATCTTCCCAAACTTTCTTTTTGTTTTGTAACTCAACAACATAGAAAGTTTTTAACCAGTTCTTCTAAAGCTTTTAGATGCAGAATTTTAAAAACCATGATTTTAACATTTCTAATTAAATGCTTCTGCCTTTTTGTTTTATTGATTCGTTTACTTTTTCATTCGATAGGAGCATAGCAGTAGTGGTATGATTCTGTCTGCTTGTTTCTATCGGTCACTTTCTTATAAAGTACTTAAACATAACTTCTTTTTATTTTTTAATTGTCTGCTTCATAATTTCCAACTAACATTATTTTCCATTTTTGTATTTTATATGTCCATTTATATGTGTGTATACCCAGGAATATTAATGTTGTATAATATATACCTGTTTGGAGATTGTTAACTTTGAGCTCCTTCCTTGGAATGCCCCCCTCTTAGGTTTGGGCTTAAAGTGGATGTTAAGTTTGCATCATGCAAGGTGGTGGTCTGTTTGGCATTCTGCACTAGGCATCACTCGGGTATGACACACATCGTGAACATTTCTCTGTTGCACTAAGACATAATCAATAAGGTGCCAGTGCTTTGATTGAGGATGCACCCAGGTTGTCTTCAGACTGTCTTTTTGCTGAAAGATAGTGTTGGTGATGGTGAGATGCTGCTCTGCACAAAACTCTAGCAGGAGGCGTTCCTTGCTGTAGCAGTTTCCGACACCATGCTTGACTAGTACTCCTTTCCAGGCTTCAGAGTTCTTTCCTACTCTGGTGTTGGAGTCACCAAGGATTATGATCTTATCATTTGCAGGAACCTTTTGGGTAAGGTAGCACAGGTCGGTGTAGAATTTGTCTTTTTCCACAGGGTCAACATGGAGAGTTGGGGCATATATGCTGAAGAGAACAACATGGTGCTTGTCGTGTAGTGGGAGGCATAAGGAGATAATGTGATTGGAATGACCTGTTGGCAAATTTTCAAGTTTGGAGGTGATGGAGTTTCTAATCATGAAGCCAACTCCTGAAAGGTGAC
>JAWWEU010000125.1:49646921-49658820 GCA_035583155.1 Acropternis orthonyx
TTTGCTGGGACCCTTAAAACATGGTGGGGGTTTTAGGGAAGGGGAGAATGCAATACAGAAAAATTACAATTCCATCTATAAAGAATGTTATACAACAGTAAAGGTTTCAGTTTCAAAAGGCATTTACATTTGTCTCTTCATTCTAATTAATATTCCATCTTTGGCAACGTTTTTATTCTTTGAGATGTTTCTTTTTACCACATCAATAATGCATGTCATTTAATGTTCCATTCCTTAAATTAAACAGCCCAAATACTAATTTGGGAAGATATCCAACAAATAAGTGAAAAAGGCATTCTTTGTTGTGACTAGTTAAGTATATCATACAAAAGTATATATAAATAGAAAAATCATCTTTGAAGTTTAATGCTATTTGGAAATCCATACTATTCTACAAGTTTCCTAGTAGCCAGAACTATAGAATAGAGAGGTTCCTTGCCCTGATCCTGGCCTGATGGGTGCACTTCAAGAGACTGCTTTGCAAATGTACAAGAGCTCCTGGAGAAGGAATGGAATAGGAGGATATGCCTGGAGAATGGGGCCCTGGCATTGGATTAGCGCTGCCCTGGCCTGGCAGTGCCTTCAGCCTCCTTCCCTCTGCCACTGTGGTCTCCGGGAGCATCGTACTCCGCCCAGGAGGCGCAAAATCGAAAGCTCCCTCTGCCAGCCACGAGCAACATCTCTAAGTCTCTGTATGCAGGAAACACACCCTCACATAAATGTATTCATACCACTAATTTAATAGGTAGTATTACACATTGTTAAAACCTTTTAATATCTAACAACTCAGCTCATGAGGTTCCACCAAGTTCTTCATAAATATCTATGTAAGAAGGAATCTAGATTATTGAGTTGAAATATATGGAAAAGTATTTGTTAATTTTTTACTTCTTTTCTCAAAGACTCCTGCCCATTTCTGCTCACTGTTGTTACCTCTTGTTAAATGCTGACCCTGATATTGACAGGTTGTGGGGTTTTTTTCCTTCATGTGCATCTGTTCAAAGATCAAATTTAGAATCTTATAAATAGCACTAAGCTTATCCCTGTTGAAGCAAGAGGATATTTTAGGTCTTCTCCAACATGTAAATTCAACAGACTGGAGTTTTCATCAAATACCTTAAAAAGTAAGTAACCTTAACTCCAAGTTCTTTTGGAAAATAAATTTATCTTTTCTGAACTGTTATACAGAAGGTAGCGTGCCTGGTTAAGGAATTATTTAATTCCTTATAGTGACAGCAAAGAACATTAAAGGCTTACTGGAATTGAACTATTGAGGTAGAGCTACCAACTAAACTTTCTTAAAACATATTCCATGTGAAAACTTCATTGAACAAATGCATGAGTGGTGTGCAATTCCAAAAAAAGCCACAGTAAATAGTTTGGTACAATTAATTTCTATTAATTCATATTTAAAATGTAAAAATTATTTCTCTTCTAAATTTGGAAAACCTGCATGATCAACCAACACTTAAGAAAATAATATAAGAATAATTTCTAGTTTGAACTCTAGGTAAAAGAAGGAATAGGGTCCCCAGAGATTAGTCTGATAATTGGAAAAAAATCAGAAACTCCAATATGCAGCATTTCAAGGTCCCTGATGAAATACTAATTTTTATCTACAAAGAGATTGGCAAAGATCTTTCCCATAAGCAATGTGTGCTGGATAAATATTGAGATAACTGTGAGAATAACTGTGAGTTCCAAAGCATATTTTGCCAATGGCATTTGGAAAGCTGGAAATGAGGGCAAAAATTAAGAAAATGGGAACTGTTAGGAGAGATGAATATCTCACATGAAAATCTAAGTAAACTGGATATAGATATGGTTATCAGTCAGGTTATTTAACTTCTTTGTGTGTTTTAAGGGTTTATCCACCTAAGTGCTATCCAAGTAGTGAAACACATTCACACATCTCTGCATTTTACAGGCAAATCCCATTCAGACCATTCCCTGAATCACTGAAGGACTTTAGCTGGGAGGAGAGAGGGCTCAGGGGGATCTCACCAATGAATATAACCACCTGATGAAAGGCAGTAAAAATGACAAAGCCAGACTTTCCAAAACCTGACTGTAAATATCCTTGAACAGCCTACTGTTGGTGACCCTGCTTTGGGCAGGGGCTTGGACAAGGCAATGCCCAGAGGTGCCCTCCAGCCTCAACCCCTCTGGGACTGGGAAAGCCCCTGAGAGGATTCCCTGCTCTGTGTGCAGGGGTAACATCTTTGCCACCTGTGGCTCAACATAAAGGTAACACTGAGGTGAAACAGGGTTCATCCTTAATTTTGTGTCTTTGAAGGTAGAACTACCAATTTTGAAGCTGTTTTGTTGATTTATAGCCAGACATGTTAATAACATATGAAGCACCCAGACCAAATGTATGAATTAATGAAATATCTTTGCAATTTGAAACAATAGTGCCAAGAGGTACACTATGTGTTACAGAACCAATGTGTTTCATGCCTTATGTTGCTTATATATGATGCAGACAACCAGTCCTGCCTACACACAGGATACATCAAATGGGCCCTCTGTATGCAAAATTCAAATAGTTACAACACGTTAGTCAGAATGCAGAGGGAGAAACGGACAAGTTGTTCCTTAGTCTAATCAGTCCATAGCTACAGAGCTGAACTATGGGTCAGAAGGAAAGAAAGATTTGTTTTAACATGTTTTCTTTTCTCAAGAAATCATCCAATCATCAACCTAATTCAATCATCCACTATGCAGTCCTTTACAAGGCATGTTACTAGCCAGTGAGACGTTCCCCTGGTAGTACTGATGTGCCACTACAGTGTCTTGGAAGAGAAATCTCAAATTCTGTGAACATACTTGTGGTTTTGTATTGTTTTATGAGAGTAACATATAATATTGCAAAACATAATAGCTGTAAATAGTAATTGTTTTTGAAATCTTTACTTCTTAAAACCATTAATTTCTAAGCATTCAGATATGGCTGGATTTTTTTTTTTTAATTAAATGTAGAAAAATGAACTTTTTTAAAAACAATAGTTTACTTGATACATGTATATATCTTCTTTCAAAATTGCTTACATTATTTTTGGTAACAGTAAAAAGAGAGGAAGTCTTCTATACCATTTTTTAATTAATATACCATAATTTACAGTAACAGCAGATTAATTCCTCTTGTTACAGCTAAAGAAAGTAAAGCGTCTTTTCTTGTCACTTCCAGCTTATCATGAGCTTCTACTTGAGTTTGTGGTTTTAAGGTTTGCTGTTTTAAGTTCAGGGCAGTTCAGAAACATAGATTTTGGCTTGTTGCAAAGGCTATTCACTGGTATTTACAATCATTTTCCAAACCAGAATGTCAAATTTTGAGCAGTTTCAGCTGGACTTTTACCAGTCCAATTACACCATAGATGACCAGGAAGAAGCCTGTGACAGCTATGGGTCTAATGAAAACATCTCTGGAAGCACAAAGTAAGTATGGGTGTTGTTGCAGCTTCCCTCTTCAGCATCTAATGGTTCCAGGGCTGGCTTTGGGGCTTGCAGGAGCAGGACAGGACCTCAAGTGATCATCTAGACTTTCCCAGAGGCAGAATACTTAAAACTGAACTTTTCTTTTTAAAGGATTTGGTTTCTACTTTTAGAAGTATAAGTGTTACAGGTTGTTTACCTAATGGGAGTAACTGAGCTTCATATTATTAACGTAAAATTTAGGGGGCATAATGCAAGAAATTCTTTAGGATCCTTCTCATATTCCAGAAAAAAAATAATCTAAATAATATGGCTTTTTCATTAGCAGTATGGACATATCTGAGGAGTAACACCAGGCTGCTGGGTGGACAACTCAGGAGTGCCTGAATTTGTGGGTGCCCTCACAGCTCCTAAATTCCCTTTGCCTTCACCCCCAGCCTGGGGGTGCCTGGACTGTGCCATTGCCTGAGATGGGTGGGCACAGAGTTGATGCAATGGGCTGAAGAGTGTTGGCAGGTTGGCAAGGAGCCCTGCCTGGTTGCGGAAAGGGTTGCTCTGAAGGAAAGCAAGTAATGGTCAGCAGCTGAGCTCTCACTGACCACAGCAGGTATCGTGCTCAGAAAGTACTAGGTTCCCCAGATTGAAAATAGGTGAAAAATATATGTTACATGGAGAGTAGCTCTAAGATGTTTATCATTGCAGTTATGTGTTTTGCTGTGCTTTGCTTCCTGTCCTAGGAGCCAAACAGGAGAGCAACCTCCAGCTGGAGCTTTTGCCCCATCAGACGTGCTTCTGTCCTCTAAGAGTTACACAGGTCAGATTTTGCAGCCAACATACAGTCCCAACACTCTCTCTCATCTTGATTATGCTGATGGATTTGATGAGGAACCTCCTTTGCTAGAAGGTAGACATTAACTCACAGGTGATGTGCATGATTCCCGGGGGTGCATCTACTAGAGAAACTGCAGCAGAATTGCCAAGCCTGGCTGTGTGAGCTTCAGCCAACAGCTCCTGGCCCCCAAACCTTTTCCTTCTTCTAATTCACCATAGATCTATTCAGCCTTGTGGCATACAGAGCATTTACTTTACCACCACTAGATGACAGCATAACAGTAAGTTTTCCATTCATGTTTCAAAATCATTTTTCCCACTCTGTGTTTACCCTGCATACATATTGGAAAATCTATACTTAATAAATAATGATAATCATCCCTCTTGCATATCTAGTAATACATTTAATAGTTTGAACATGCTAAGTAGCTTATTCCAGAGGGAAAGAAATTGAGAAAGCTACTTTTAGCTTCAATTAGTTGATCATTTAACTATATGAACAATGTCATTCTTTATGATGACTGAACCAGTCTAATCCTAGTGGCTGATTTTGTAGTTTGCAAAAGACTTGTGCTACATTAAAAAAAAAAAAAAGAATTGGAGAATTTGTCTGTGATTATTTCAGCATAATGTAAAAGGAGCATATTTAGCCTGCTGCTTTTGCATGCTGGAAGGCAAGTGCAGTTTTTACTACTAAAAGGTACTACTACTGCCTTAAACCCAACAAGATCAATCTGATCCAGATAACTGCTAGATCTCTACCTCTGAGACCTCTCCATGCAGCTCACCCTGTGAAACGGATGTTGCAATATAACTACTTGTGGTCTTCAAGGCTTCAGAGATGTTTCTATGTACTGCATAGCTCTGACCAAAGACACACATTTTAATACAGAATAGTTTTATTTATATAATGTTTTGGCTGAGCTCAAGATGTTGGAGAGGTGGAACAAAGTAAAGACTTGGGCTTCCAAAAAGAACTAACACATTGTCGGTCTTAATCACTCTGGCACCAAGTTCTGAGCCTTACTTTCCCTTACTGGAGAATCTCAAGGAAGATGACTACTCTTGCAAGCTGAAGTGTTTCTCCAGAAGTTATAAGACAAATCTTTGCCCTGGTAAAGTTTGTGGCAGAATTCAACTTTATTGGGAAAGAATTTTGTTCTCTTTCCAGGATTATCAGTAATCACTTTTTAAATGGGGGGGGGGGGGGGGAAGGAGCTTCTAAAACACTGTACAAAATATTATTAACTCGCCTTGACGGGACAAATGTCATTTTTAAGTGCCTCTGGCAGTTCAGAGTTAAGACACATTTCTTGTCAGATTTGCCTGAATTAAAACATATATCTCTGTCCTCCGTATTTTAGAGTATCTTAAATTCTGCAGTTAAACTAACATATTTTTCAACACCTAAGTTAGTGTGGCATTAGATATATGTGTTTTAAATATACAAAAAACAAATATTAACTCAAAAATGCTGAGGGAATATTGTGATTCACTGCCTAAAATTTTATTTAATAAAGTAATATTCCAATTTATAATCAGAGCTGACTCTCAAATATACTGAATATACAGCAGGGATATCATGTTCCTACTACAGAATATGCCATCCTACAATATTGTCTTCATTGAAGCAATTAATCTGTTTGTGGTTTTGTGATATCCAATGGGTTTCTGTAAAAGTTGTTTTCTTGTGAACAATTAACAGTCCTGAAATTTCTTGTTGCAGAACTTGGGATCAATTTTGAGCATATATGGCAAAAAACATTAACAGTTCTAAATCCAATGAAGCCTGCAGATGGCAGCATTATGAATGAGACAGACCTCACCGGACCTATGGTTTTCTGTTTGGCCCTTGGAGCAACATTGCTGCTGGTAGGATGTGGTAGAAATCTTCAGGGATTTCTTTTCTAACAATCTAATGCCAAGGTGATAATGCATGTGAAGTTGCATAACATGTAGTACTGGCATAAAATGAGTCATTTGCTGCCATTTGTTCTGAGATTATATGTTAAAAAGTCTCCATCCTTTGGAAGTACCCGCATTAAGTTTAAATGTAATGTAAAAGTAACACCGTATTTTGTGTGGGATTTAATATGAAAAAAGGACAGATCTGTGCCATGTATAACCTGGAGAAGCTCTGAACACCCAAAGCATAGCAGTATGTGCTAGGTAAGGACCTACCAGGGAGGTGTACAGGGCATAAGGAGGTTTTTAAAAGGCATAGCAGACCAGTACAGTTTTTCTAACACTCTTGCCACTGTTTTGAAATTATCTTCTTTCAATATTGTTTTAGGGAGTGCAGCACTATTAAAAACAAACCACCAAAAAACCCCACTTCATATAGCTAGAATAATTGGGGGTAAAAAGAAGGAAATAGTCTTTTTCTTCCCACCTCAAATATGCAATAGCTTCCTATAAATTCTGGTAGTACTTTCATAGTTTATATTCTTTTTTTCTACATTATCTGCTTAACAAAATATGATAGCCTGTATTTGACCTTTTTCTGCTTTATGAATACAGTTTTCCTACAGAAGGAAAGTTTAACAGGGATTGTACACTACTCCAAATCCCTCTGTTTATCACTGACAACAGGGGGTCTCCAGTGTTGCTGAAGTACAGCTCTGATTGCCGGCAGCAATTCATCAGACAGGGATAAGCTGGGGCCGCTCTGGGAAGGGCTTTAATGCTCTGCAACTGAGATGAGAGAAATAGGTCTCTAATTCTCCACTTCCTCTACGATAAATAGTGCTGAATCAGAAGATTCTTGAAAGGTCTTACTCCATTTGTACTGTCAGTGCAGTACCTTGAATGTGCAAACCGCAATATAAATGGCAAGTATTATTATTATTTGTGCCTCTATAAAAATAGAAATCTTTTAAAAGGGTGGAAGAGGTGGAAGGAAACGGAATTAAAGGAAAAGAAGGCAGGAAACTGGAGAAGACAGGCTATTTTCCTCATGGAGAAATAAAGATAGGAGGGTAGTAAAAGGAGAAAGTTGAATTAATTATAATCAAGAAAATGGAAGGAAAGCTAAGAGAAAGAAAGAATAGGAAAAAAATGTTTCCTGTTGATTTTTCTCCCTGAATAGCCAATAATTTTAATGAATATTAAGCTACTATTATTGAAAAAAAGTACTTTAATTATCATATTTATTCCGGGATTTTAAGCATGTTAAGTGTCATTAGAAAACCAACTTCTGTGCTCCAGTTTTAAGCCAGCAGAACTCATCTGATACAATCCAGTGTTTTTGTGCTGTAACTTCAAAGCAGTAAGTCTATGGGTTTTCCATGGGCCGTCTTAGAAATTCAGGCTGCTTATTTTATCTCAGATGCATTTGAATACTGAAGTGGCTCTTCAGCTGTGTAAACTATGATATCCTTGTGTACTTAAATAAGTCTCTTCTAATAACACCAGGAACATAATTTGGTTGAGAGCTTGTTTCCAGAAATAATGTATACGTTATATGCATTATATTTAGTTTCAGCTTTTTAACTATGGAAAATTATGCAAAGATATTCTTCAAACGGTAGCAGCTCTTTCAGAGAGAAGGAGAAAAAGGGCTGTTAGGCTGGGAGCAGGACCTGATATTCCTCATGTTAGTATAATGGTGCAGCCCAATTGTAGGAGGAGAAACAATGGCAGTGCAAAAGTTAGCAGAAGGCTGAGTCTCAGCTGCTTTGCATTTTACACAGTCATTTGTATGAAATCAGACTTCCCCATCCACTTCAGCTAAGGATAGTAGTACCCACTCTAGGCAGATTGTAAATAAGCACACGAAGTCTGACTTTCTCCTAACCTTGTTCCTTCCGCAGGACAAATTTAGCTCTTTCCATTCATCAAAGCCTGTCAGATTAATCAAGCCTGATTCTGGTTTTGCTTACATCCCTGTGAACTGGGAGTATTCCTGCGTGTGTGATTCAATATATTTACATAGGTTAAGAA
Organism: Acropternis orthonyx; assembly: GCA_035583155.1. Classification (NCBI taxonomy): domain Eukaryota; kingdom Metazoa; phylum Chordata; class Aves; order Passeriformes; family Rhinocryptidae; genus Acropternis; species Acropternis orthonyx. The sequence continues at coordinate 49,655,130 of JAWWEU010000125.1, forward strand.
AGACGACTAAAATTGGAACCAACATGTTCCGCTGTCCCCTTTTTTTTTTTTTTTTTCCTTTTTTTTTTCCCCTCATACCCTTGCACCACAAATCAAATATTTCACCAAGTGGAGATTTCAGCTAGCTGCTGGTGCTATTGCTCCCTTCATATCTGGTTCAGGAATTTCTTAAACTAAGCGGCTGAATAGTGCTGTGTAGGATAATTAAATACACTGAAACAAACAGTCTAAAATATAGCTTGCAGTTGTTGCATTTGCTTATGACAGAACTCTTCTTAGTTTGTCTATAGCAAAGGTGGCCCCAAACTGTTGTGGATGTTAAACTTACTACAAATCATTAATGACTGAAATTCTAATTGATAATAATATGAGCTAGTATTGCTCTCCCAAAATATCTCTATCATTAATTTCAATTGTTGGAGCAGTTTTTCCTGATTATTTTATAGCACTACTATGGAAATGCCAGCAGAGGACTTTGTACCTAAACAGGAAGGCTTCTTATGCTGTTAGTTCAGGAAAAGATTATTCCTTATGGTGGAAGACAGTGATGGGGAAAAGGCGAACACTCAGGATGTTACAAGGATGTGTGCAGCCTGGCTGTACCTGTCTTAACCTTGAGGACTGGAACCAGAGGAGAGCTCAGCAGTGAGCCAGGTCAATTTGCAAACAGGATTAATGTAGCTGATGTAAAGTCAGGTCTTACTGACTCAGGCTGCCTTTCACATAAGCATGCACTGCTCTCCAACCAGAGCTGATGAGCTGTCACCAACCTGCAACATCAGGACTTTCAAGCTGTGTCATCACTAGGCTAGGTGCTCTCACCTGCATTGTTTTACATCTGTCCAGCTCAAATACTGCTGGCATCCATTGATCAGCTTCCACATGCATGGATACAGGAAGAGGGGGCACAGAAGGAGGGTCCTCAAAATTGGTTTCCCCGAGATTTTATTAAGATGTATGGATAAGTAAAGTCAGAGGTCTTCTGAATCCTCCTTAACCGTCACAGAGGGTACACCAGCAAACATCACAAAACATGAAAAAATCTTCAACAATGTTTCCACCTAATCCATCACAAGATAATCCAAGCATAAACTACAAAACTATTAGAAAACTGAGACCATCTATTAGTTTTGATTCTCATGTGGTTTATCATATGTAGTATATAACATATTGTGGGTGCAATACATACATATGTCTGTGGCTGTGCACAAACACACCTGTGTTTTAAGTACATACAGACATGTTGCTATGTGTCAAATAGGTGATGCATAGTGGCTCTTCATTTGAGAAGTTTATTCTATAGTCCTGAGTTAATGGTTGTGTTCCAGGTCAGAGCTTTCTCCTTCACAGGTGCATGCTACTATTAGGATACAAAGTTCTAAGACAAAACTGTTTATTTCTGATTTATGAATGTTTTTGTGATATACAGATGTGAAAATGACAGTATTGCATAGCCAACATTCAGTATTTAATTTATTAGAATCTTGAAGAAAGAGAAAAAAGTATTCAACAGTCTTTTGTGACTGTTTATTTTGGCGAGTGAAGAATGCACTTATGCCTGGAGGTGGTCCTTCAAACTGATGGAAGGAGATGAAGGAAATAGTAGTGCTGTGGCCACAGTTGCCTGTTTTACTAGCTTTGTGTGTAAATTAGAAAATATCAAACTCCAGTCTTCCAGGCTGGTACCTTTCACAGGCACTACATTTACACAAAGAAAAGGAATGAAAAAATAAAAAAAAAGCACCTGGGATTTTTTTCATTTATTAGAAAAAAAACACCAAAAAAAAAAAAAAAAACAAAAAAACAAACACAAGCTGACGGTTACTACTCAGGTTTATGTTGAAATAAGCATGTTGTATTGATCTAAGCCCAGAGACGTGTCTTTCTTATGGTAGTCAAAGGGAAGGATGGTCACATTCACCCTAAAAAACAGCATAGTTTTAGCAAAGTTTTACTAATTTTTTGCTCACCTGCTTATAGCTGGAGGTTTCTAGTAAAATGTGAAGCATATATCAAGTAACTTGGGTCATCATTTTACTTAGGACACTTTTTCACAGCCCCATTAACACCCATTGAGAAGATGTTTCCTGAGACTGAAATGAAATGAAGTTACTAAAATGTACTTTCCATAATTTATTCTCAGTTTGTTCCTTTAGTTTGTAACTTCCCAGTTATACCTTCCCAAGTCTCCCGATCAATTCCTGTCCTCTTCAGAGCCACATAACAGTAAGACTGAGAATCAGCCTTGTGTCTTTAAGTTAGCAACAAGCGCATCCTCTCAATTGTACCTTGGAACTATTTCTATGCAACAATCACCCAGAAGTATCAGCTGTGATTTACAAACTGAACTGGTGTAGACAAAGAGGAAAGAGAATGTCAACAACAAAAAGTAACAAACCTAAACCTAATTCTGTCTTCTCCCACTACTGTGTGATCACTTGCTCATTTCTGACACCTCATGCTTACTCATATTTATTCCAGGCAGGAAAAGTTCATTTTGGCTATGTCTATGGCATGAGTGCCATTGGGTGCCTTACTATGCATGCCCTGCTGAACCTGATGAGCGTCTCAGGAGTCTCACATGGCTGTGTGGCAAGTGTTTTGGGCTATTGTCTGCTGCCCATGGTGATCCTGTCCTCTTCTGCAGTTGTCTTCTCATTACAGTAAGTACTAGTCTATTGCAACAGGAATCCTATGGAGAATAGTAAGTCAGAAGGCTCGTGTTGTGCAAAACATTTTCCAAATGGTTAGGTAGTGACTTTTGACTTCTGAAACTGTAAAGTAAAATACTATTTTCTTTGTGTGTCTAGGTGGAAACAGACAGAACTGGATTGTGTTTGAGAGGGATGGTATGCATTCATTTTAATATGAGTCCTTAATTCCGCTGCTTCTCACTAGGACTGACAGTTCTGTTGATTTTTGCAGCAACCTTGGATGTGATTGATTTTTTCTTTTTTTTTTTTTTTTTTTTTTTTTTTTTTTTTTTTTTTTTTTTTTTTTTTTGACAGAGCCAACAGTGACCAATTGAGTAGCAATTTTAAAAGCAACTGCTGAACTTTGGGTTTATATAGCTGATCCTCCTGCTTTTTTTTGTTGTTCATAGTATCAGGACTCTCATCATCTTTATGTTTCCTTTCCTTCTGTATATCAACTTCTGTGAGACAGAATGAAATAATCAAGTAACCCTATAGAGAATTAGAACAAGTGTTTAAGATGTAGTAGAGTTGTGTATTCCAAGTTTTAACTTGTGGTGTAATTGCAAACTGAAAATAAGCAAATACTTTGAAGTACCCCATGTGCAGTGGTGTATGTATCTGTGCACATGTGGGGGATTGTTCAGTCATATGTCTGTGGATAGAAAACTTTTTGGCAAGCCTCTCCTTCCTCCTCATTTGGTAAGGCCTTTGAGATACAGACTGTGTTTACCTCCCTGCTCATATACAGCACAGTACAAGAAAGTTCCAGATCTTGCTTGAAGGCCTTGAGCAGTACTTTCACCTGTTGCTAACGTGTAACTAAGGATGTTTTCCCGCCTTAGTCTTTGTTGTTCTCAAACATTTTTAACTCGCCAATCTGTAACATATGGAACTTGGCAGCTGATGAATAAGAAAGTACCTGTGCTGGTTTAAAGGTAAACCAGCAGGAGGAATGAGTCTAACTCACAAACCGATTACAAGTCAGAATTATAGTT
>JAWWEU010000125.1:49658920-49726366 GCA_035583155.1 Acropternis orthonyx
GGAGACAGAGGGTGATTCCTCTGAGGTGCAGGGTTGGTAGATGAAAGAAAAATTCCAAGATTTTAAACCCATAACAGTACCCCTGTTTGCTTCCTTTGGAAAAGCAATATTCTTTCATACACTTTTTTTTTTTTTTTATAAAGGAAATTATGTAGTGGAATGAAGATTTTGGTACAGTTCTTGTTGTGTGTTTCTATGAATCTATGATGGCTTAAGCTGACCATATTCCAAGTGTTTCTGAGCTGTCCTTGATAAGATGGATAGTAGTGACACTGAAGAAGCCATTTATTCTCTGTTCTCCTACACTTCCCATCTTTTCTTGATTAACCTGTTTAATAATCCAGCCTAATAAAATGTGCAGATACATAATGGTAAGACATATGGGGTGAACTCCAAACCAGCTGTTACAACTGTGCAGGGCATTCTTGTCTGTACAAGGAGTCCCCAGTCACACACTATGCATTTGTAAAATGCTCCGAAATTACAGAAAGGACATATTTTGAAAATCTGTAAATACTATATTGTGATAGCCTTTACAAAATTAAACTGTTATTCTAAAATGTATTAATAATGTTAAGTACCTATTGACAGGATTCTGCAGTCCTTTCTCCTTCGCTATATGAAACTGCTTGAACACAGCAAGTACCAGGTTAACTGTTGCAAACAAGCTATCAAAATTAAATGGCAACTTTTAAATCCAACATACACTTCATTATTTTTAATGGAATAATTTGTTTAAAATGGCAAAGGAAAGAAAGCAATACATTCATGGGGTTTTTAAATATTTGTAAAAAATATTATTTCTATTTCAAAGTGTAAAGAACTAACCTCAATGTTAATTTTCACAGAAAATATACCTAATAATAGTTAGGTATAATAATAAAGCACTCATTTATTGCAAACATATGTTGTAATCAAATAATTCTCACTTTTTCTGATTAGTTATTTCACTGGAACTAAATAAAGCAATATATGGAACATTTCGGGTGCTGATTAGCCCTAAAGAGAAAACTTGCATGGTACTAGATTAATTTGTGCCTGTCTATGCTTTTATCATGTGTGAGCCCAAGTTGATTAAGCCATCTTTCTGGCCTCATCAACAGACTTTTTTCCTGGGAAAAAAAAAACCAGTAATTCTTTACTATCAAATCCCTAAACAGAATGATCAAGCTATTTCCTTAACTAAACAGTGAAGGAAATTAATGTAAGAGTGGAGAAAGAAGTTCTTAGACCTAGCCAATGCAAAGGACCCATCTGGTGACAGTATCTGCAGGATGTGAGAGAAAAGGTAGTGGAAGAGGTCTGTCCCCCCATCTCAATCTCATGCCAGTACAACCCCAGTCCTCTTGGTCACTGTGCCTTTTGCCCTTCCTCCATGCTAGAAGATTTGATCCTTATGGACAGACCAGAAAAAACTCTCTGTCAAACCATTTGTTTTGGCAGGGACATGCTGTTAGATTGAGGACTGAATTTGTAAGAGCACAGAGGTATCTCTTGGTTCCAATACAATTTTATGTCACCTTTCCATCCTGCTCACTGCCAGTCCATTGGACTTCAATCCCAGGCAGAGTAACCATAACTCTAAATTGTACTACCTTGTGATAGTCCCCTAAGGAGTTATTACACTAGTTGGAAATTGTCATTGCTGTTGCTGTTGTATCCCATCTGTCTGCCAGCATGGATACCTGCTCAAAGAGCTGTCCATACTAGCTCTGGATTTCTGGCTCACTGTTTAGGCGAGCAACTTAGCATCTCCTCTTGGAACAGGGGCCAGAAACTTGCTTCACAAAGCTCAGTGTAATTTCCCTGAATGTCACTGTATAGGTTTGAAGAACACTTAAACTGAGGATATTAAATCACATGGTCTTTAATGTTTTATTTTTAATGTGTAGAAGTTGCAATGAGGTGCTGAGTCACAGTAAAATCAATTCTCTTCTTCCTCCCTCAAAGTCCCAACAGCTGGCAACACTGAGTACCTTATTGGCCTGGAGACTGGATTGCTAAGAAATAAACTATTTTATGTGATATGATTGCGTTAAGGAAACTAAGTCAATTGCATAAGGAGAGCTTTACTCATTATGGTGTAGTGGCAATAATAATATTAGTGGAGATGATATCTGATAAAAAGACCAACATGAGTAAGTATATTCAGTCTGTTTCTCCATTCTGTTTCTGTTATGGTGATGCTTTGGAAGAGCAGAACACCAGGAAGGCCTTTAGGAACTGGCAGAGGTTCATTCTTTCTCAAAGTCCTTGAGACTGACACAGCAAAAGTGTGTAACACAGCTGATCTCATTATGTTCTTCAGCAGTATATTATGCACATGATCTCATGCATTTTACAGAAGCAGGCTGCAAATAGAGTGCAGATAAAGCATATGTGAACATTATTTATTGGTAAGATTTTGTCCCTACAGGGTTTAATAGCCAGCCCTCCATAATCCGTAGGAATATTTCAGCAGCCTTTCAACCACAGTCCCTTAATCATCAGTTCTCCAGGCCACCCTGCTCCTGAGAAGTGACAGAATGTAAGTTCAGAAGGGCGCAGCTGACACCACAGGGCAGGATGGAAAATCACCTTTCATTCAGTATACAGAGAAGGATGCCAGAATGAGCAAAATATTTTTCCTCAGTCATTCTTTTCTCATTCCTTACTTTATGCTCCATGTGCTCCCTTTCTTAAAAGCCCAGTCAAGCTTTTTCCTGGAAGACGATTATCACCTTTCTGTATGAGTCTTTAAGAGGCTCTTCTCAGGGTCCAAGGCACACTTAAAATCTGTGCTGTGCTTTACAAAAATGCAACCCCTCCAGGTCATCAGGATTCCTGATGGAAGAGTAGGTCTGTAGTGTCATTTTAGAACCTAACAACTTCTACAGGATGATTTTGGCTGAAATAGAATCTTTGCTAACTTAATATTAAACTTTAGCTACTGCATCTGCTGGAGTCCCAGAAGATTTATTTGGAAGTGCATTGTTCTTTTAGCAGTACTTCTGATGATGCTTTTATCCATGCTGAGGAAATTAGTTTTTTTATTACAGTTACAATTTTAATTTCTTCTTGTGCTTGACTTTCATTACAATAGTCAGTCCTTGGTTCTTCCAGTGACTGTTACCTTATCAACAACAAGCTGCTAGACATGAATTTGAGTTTGGTTAAGATCTGATGTTACATTTAATAATATGTGGACTCTGACATGTTTCTTTGGTGTTTTTTGTTTTTGTTTTGTTTCTCCTAGGGGAATCCCGGGAACTTTGTTAGCTCTGTTTATTATTGGATGGTGCAGTTTGTCAGCTTCCAAAATTTTTACCTCTGCATTGGCTATGGAAGGACAGCAGCTCCTGATTGCATACCCATGTGCTTTACTTTATGGACTTTTTGCACTTCTGACAGTCTTTTGAGGTGTATTTTCTGGTAGTCTTCTGTTTGTTGTTGTTGGAGAGTCAAGGAGTTACTTATTAGATTTAGATTATTTTTAGTTTGCCTAGAGTTGCATTAAGTTCTATTAACAAAATTATATTCTATGACTTACTGTTTTTTTCCTAATGGCTTATAATGAAACAAAAAATCAAGCTAACAGGTAGATGGCCTCAAAAATAGTATTTTGAAAGTTTTACAGCTTAAAAAATTTGTATTGAGTAGTTAGTAAAATTGAAAATAATATTAAATAAATTGTAATTAGAAAAAATCTGTGCTGAGTGTTTATAATATAATACCTGTGCTAGAGAGTGTGTGTTTGTTTTGTTTTGTTTTGTTTTGTTTTTCTAAAGAGGTGTTGCTGTCCAAAACACCATTGGACTGTTTGTAATGTTATATTTCAAAATTGCCACTAAACCACTGCCTTCTATAACTGCAGAAAATCACCACACAAAATAAGGGCAGCTCCTAAAAATGTCTCCTGAAAGGCAGAACTGTATTTGAGGAAGTAAAGTACAAACCTCCATAATTCTATCTGCCCCTCCAAAAATCTATTTGCTGCTTTTAGTTTTACAGAAACCAAGGATTTTTATAATGGCCATGAAGCACAGAATGCACAAGATGATGTTTCAAAATATGATTTTAGAAGTATCAAACCATCAGTAGGAATGGGATTTGTGTGTGCAGTCACGAGAACAAAATCAAGTATGCAGTGGTAGAGAAAATGAAGGTAGGTGTAGAAAGAGCTAGGAAAAACTGATGAAATCAGAGAAATGGGAAGGAAATAAGTTGCAGCAGATTGTTTAATCAGTGTTTTAGGATGTCTTTCTTCTTGATGTGTATTTCTATGATCTTAATTATCCTCAAATTTATTGGTTATTTTGAACTCTTTGGTGAACTCTTTGCAAAATATTTCTCTAGACATAGTGCCAGTGAGTCTGGGACAGAGGGTTCTAGTACTGCAAGCACTTATGCAGAAGCTTAGTATGGCAAAACTGCTCAAGAATGCATAAAATTAATTGTGTTCCTAATCCTTTTCAGGTCAGAGGTAAATTAGATGATCAGTTTGTCCTCAAGCTAGTGACTGTTTCTGAATTGAAAGAGCCTTTGGTAAAAATATTTCCCATTGCTGTCATATTTGGTTTTTTTAAGAATTCTTATGCAAACCATTCTGGAAATCATTTTACCCAACTCCAGTGGAACTAGTTCAGATTAGAGGTCATGCACGAGAAGCAAACTAAAGGTAATGTATACTTAATCAATTCCTTAAAAACCCACAACCTGTTTATGAAAAAAATATGCATTTATCCATTTCTTTGCTTCAAGACTACATAAACAGGCACAGAGAGGCAAAGTTGGAGGTATGACCCTGGAGCAAATTGTGGCTATAACTAGGCAGGATCTTGCATGTAAGTGGGAAGTGTGTGAATTTGGAAGATCAACAGTTGTGAGCATGACAGATTCAACCCTGCTGTATCAAGGAGTAAATTTGCCAGCAATGAGGCACAGATAAACATATCAAGTGACTCTAGGGTATGGATATAAAAATGAGGTCATTTGATTTGCTATAAACTGATGGCATTCTGATGTCTGAATGGGGATTCATATGGTTGCACTTGTAGAGTTCAGAAAAGATAGTTTATAGTTTAGAATAATTTAGATCCATTTTTGTCTTATACTTCCTGTTATCATTCATACTGACTAAAACACGTATAAAATGGTTCTATTCTGCAGCACTTTATATTCATTCTCATCCTGATCTGCATGACATAATGGCAGGGGAACCAGTGAATCAAGCTATCAATTTATCTTTTGACTTGTCATAGACAAGTCAAATTACTTGTGGGGAAAATGAACACCTTGAAATTTTGCCACAGTATTTACAAAGCAATTGGCAATCTAATTATAGTTTTATCTTTATTCTCTCAGAATTTGTAACATTTTCCTTTTCTTCACTAAGGCATGTCTTCATCATTTTGGATGCTAACTTCTTAATTCCAGTAACTTCCCTTGCTTTACTGTTAGCTGTGCTGATTTCCTTTTACCTTTTCCCAAGGGATTTCTAGTGAGTGGTACATGCTGGTGCTGTGCTCCCAATACAGTATCCTTCAGGGGTCTCTATGCTGATTGAGAGGGTTTAACTCTCAGGTGTCCTTCTTCTACTTCTTGCAAATAAGATTCGTCATTTTTACCTAGGTCTCCTTTCTGAAGGTCAGCACAGCCATGGAGAAGCTTTTGGCCCTGTGTGTGCTTTCTGGATCTAAAAATATTATGGTCACTACCACAAACTGTTACTTCATCAAAAATAAATGTTTTAAACTGATCTTAGATCAAAATAATATGTATATTTGGTAATAAACTTTTGTTCTGACTCTCTGGACAGCCTTTCCCAACACCATCTAGCTTTCCTGTATTTTCTCTTGCCTGAACCATCATATTTAACTCCTTCACATCATTCCATGAAAGTTTAAATACAAGCCTGGCAAACTGTTACTTTCAACTTGCTAAAGAGAAGATTATAAAATAGTAATGGGTCACATACTGATTTTTAATTCATGCTTCCTACCCCAAAGAGTTAAAAAAATTCACAGAGTTTCTAATCTGTCTTTGTTTTCTTGTTCTTCATAGCCTGCATGTGAAAGTTCAGTTCTGAATGTGCATTCACACACAAGAATGGGCACTTAATTAGGTTCTTTCTGTTAATTCAAATGGTGATACCAGTGTTCAACATAGCCAGTACGGCAGAAGTGTAGGAGACAAAGTGTTTGCCTGTCTTCCACTGCAGTTCTTGTGTGCCAGACATACTCAAGGTCACTCTCAGAAAGAAGCTTGCATTCTGCTGTAAGATAAATATTTTGCTATTCTATTGCAGTTAAATGCAGACAGGTATGAAAGCAAACATACTCTGAGGGGAGACTACATAGCATGTGGCTGAGTATGCAAGGACAATAAAATGGTTATATCTGACTAGCAGCTGCTGACAAAATTTCAGGTTACTTCCGGAGATCTGGTCTCCTTGGCAAGCCAAGGACCACGTCTGTAGTACCAAGGTTCCACTGTTTATCAAAAATCATCTTGTTGCATGTCATCTCTAAGAGGTTATTATACAGACCTTGAGTGGTTTAACTGTTGGTAAGCTGAAAAGCTGCTGACACTTTGAATTGGACACATGCTGTGCTTTCTGGTGAAAAAGCCCCATTAGCAAAGCGTAATATTTTTCTGATTTTCTTAGCTTAGAAGCTACGGAAGCTTTATATAAAAAACAGTGACCTCATTTCATGACTGCATTGTTTATATCATTTGAGAATGAGACCTGACAGCTCTATGTCTTGCCTTAGACCTCTCTTGCCACCACATTTTTTTCAGCTCCTTAATAAACAGTCATCCTCATATGTTGGCATTTTCTGTTCACTGAATGATCTTATGGGAATTTTACAGTAATGTTGAATAACTCATCTTTATTTCTATCAATAATGGGTATAAATGAAGTAAATCATTCAAGAAATTGTACCTGTTTTAAATTTCCTTTTTACTCCCTTATTGTCATTGTATTTAGTAGTCATGCTTTTGTGAGCTTTTTCATGCCTGGTAGCTAAGAACATACCTATGTATATGATACACATATATATATATGAAAATAAAAGCATGCATATATATGATAGGTTGCAAGACACCGGAGCTACGAGAAATTTATGCCACTTTTTGAGGGCATCATAACAGCGTAATATCAGCAATCTGTTGACCCAGCCTTGGAGATGATGCATATCCTTTCAAAGATATCAGCAATTGCAGCATCTGATAAGACCTATGGAGAATCACTGCACATAATGACAAAGCTCATGGTGACGTGATGGCATTTACTGGTTAATGTATTTTCTGACAGATAACAAAAGGCTATTAGACCAGCAAGTAATGGGTTAGTGCAGCTTAATGACTACAAAAATCAACCTGCATAATTAATGTCAACCTGCCTAGATCATTGTAATAAGAAATTGATCTCTATCTGTGATGGCATTACTAATGGATATGTTCCTTTTTAAATTCTGCTCTCTGACAAAATTTGCCTTTCACTGACTCCAGTTCAGTTAGCCTCTTGCCTGTTTATTCTATGCAAACTGCAAGGTGCTATGAAGGTACCGATTTGGTAGCTGTAAGGCCATGACTTGTCTGCTTAAACAATCTCACCTCCTCAATATTCCTGATGTTGCATTCTTAGGAGAGGTCAAAGCATGCACAACGACTGTGTTTTAGTTGTTTGCCAAGTAATTTTGAAAGAATAACATCTGTGACAATGACAATATGTTTGCTGTGATTACCAAGCACATTTATTAGAGTTATGGTCTCTTCATTAGCTTAAAACTGCCCAGTGACCTTGGTGCTGCATCACTGAACTAGATGAACGATGCAATTCACAGCAATCTGCATACTGTTGCATAACAAAGACCTTGGCCAACATGTACCTTCTGCTAGGGTTGCATTTTAATTACAATTGCAAAAAAGAAAAAAATCATTATTCTTCTTTTGCCATGGCATTAAATGAAGTGATAATGAGTGAAAAGAGGTCACAGGAACACCAGACACTCATATTTGTAAACACAAGAGACCACATGGGAACACACTGCTTTGCAGAGAACAAGGGGTAGATTTTCAAAAGCACAAAGGTCAGTCCTATGAAAAGTCACTAAGATCTGAGCTCAGGTGTGTGCTTTGGTGAATTTCCTGGCAGCCTCTTGACAAGCACCCCTGAGCAATCAAAGTGCAAAAAGCCACTAGGCTACCACAGGGAGTCTCCCAGAAGACTGGTGACCCACATATAATTCTGAGTAGAGACAGCATAAGAAGCTCTCTCAACGTGTGGTTGAAAAATATAATCCCTGGCTACAACTTTATTCCTTTGTTTTTTTCCAGTTTGTTTAACCCTTATCCATGGACATTGAGTTGCCACAGTTTGTCTAGCTCAAGCACTAACAGCTTCTTATCTCAGCTCTAAATGTATGATATGGAAGTTTATTGGCCTCGGGCTTTGCTCTTCACTTTGGTAGATTGTTGGTTGCTCTCAGGTCTGACCCTTAGCACTTCTTCTCACTCTGCTTCTTAGCCAAAATTATTTTTGTTCCTTATATTTGATTTCCTGGTTTCTGGTTCTAAGTTCATGGTTTTAGTCATAATCCTACCATTTAACAATCTTCACCCTTGTTGTATTCCTTTGATATTCCAGTTACCTTCTAGAAAATACAGCACACAGAGAAAGAAGGTGTGCTAGTGAACAGTTTGAAAATATTTTGGAAATAAAATCCTGTCAGCACTTGGCCATCACAGTCAGTCTACACCTGACTGTGCAGTTAGTATTATATGTCATCTAATCAGTACTGTTGAGAGAGAAACTTCTACTATGTTTTGAGTAAAAGGTAGTAGTTTTAATGCAAATATCTTGTTGATACCTGAAATATGATCATGGCCTTAGAGGTGATAAAACTGGATATCTTGATGAAAAGACTCCAGAAATGAATACTCTAACCTTTAAAGAGGCATGAAGGGAGATTTTATCTCTCCACTGTAGGACAATGAGATAGTCATGCATTACTGTTCCATCACTCTTCTGAATTGCAAACTGAGTGGAGGAAGAGCACTGTTGATGCACTGCAGAATGTGAAACAGTTTAGGCAGTTATTCCTTGTGAAAAGTAGTAATGACACTTGGCTCTTCAGAAGAAGTAGGCGTGATAATGTGATCCGCTTTAAAGTGCACTTGTGCATTTTGCTTGGTGAGTCAATTTGCTGGAGGAAGATGATACTAAGTGACACTAATAACCACAAAAAGGATAAGTGCAGCATAAATTTGCTTATATTTCAGACATTGTGCACATGGTGCATAGAGATCTGCAGAGTGTTGCAGAGTAGCAGCACTGCAATATATCTCACCTGCATAATGAGTACTGCTGAATAACTGTTGGCACTGTGTAGGAAACCCTTTGACTGAGGTAATGCTACCTAATGCTTCCTGCCTTATAAAAAGGACCACTTCTCAAAAGAGAAAATCACCCTGCAGACGTGAATTTCGGAGGGCAGACGTTGAGGTGGTACGTGTAATGGAGCACTTTGCAATTTGCTTCACCGTCATTCCTCCCTATATACTTACACTCTGTCTTTCCAGCACACCAGTCTGATTATTGCTTGGGTTCTGCTGCAAAGGAGGACGCTCAGATCAGTTGCTAAGGTCAGTTGCTAAGAATACCCTGAAGTGCAGCAAGAATCTCCACAAAAGTGTCCACTGGACTCACAACCTTTGTTCAGTGAATAATGTAGAAATGGTTTTGCTAAGATAAATCATGTCTCTCTCCCTGCTGCTCATGGCCAGAAGATGTATCTATGGCTGTTCAGCTCCTAGGCTATGGCTGTGGCTTACTGAAGAGCTATGGTCCCCATATGACCACAGTTCTTACAGGTCCTTCATCTTGTTCCACCAGATGAAATATTACATGTGCTACATGATCAAGCAGAATGAAAGACATTTTCTTATTTCAGACTAATTAAAACTTTCTAACTGTTAAAGCAGCTGAATAATCATAGATTCATGAAAAAGTCAGAGCAGAAGAGAACACTGGAAGGCCATTTAGTCCATCCTCTGTCTCAAAGAAGGTTTGACATAGTTTTTGACACCATGATTTGACAGGGTGACTTTCCTTTAAAACTTTAACCCTTCCCTTGGGATATCTTTCAAATAACTATACTGAAGATCTGCACCTTCCTTTAATGGTAGGTGACATATACTGGACAGTGTTTAGCTGTTCTTTCTCTGTGTGTGTGTGTGTGTGTGTATATGTGTGTATGTGTATGTACTGACAGGGATGTACACTAACAATAGACTGCTGGTTATCTGATATTGAGTCATTGGGTTACAAAAAAGACCATGGTGCAAAAAAAGCAAAAACAAAAACAAAACAACAAAACTGCTAGAGGATCCCTACAGAGTCTAGTTCCAGATTTCACAACCTTATGCTGATTGCTGGAAACTCAAAGGCCACACCAGGGAAAAAGACACTCTATACATGCCTGGTTCCTCATGTTTTTTGCTTAAAAATACACTTCTGACTATCAGAAAAAGGATATGGAGCCAGATGGGGCCTTGATCTTACAAAAGACCATAATTCTTGTGCTTATAATTATCCCCATCCTCATGATTATTATGCAGTGCCTAAAGGCTAATCAAGAATGATACCTAGGCAATGTACAAGCAGAGAATAGGGCCTCTTTCCCAAAGCAGCTTATGCTGGTGAAATATGACTGCTGTAGCAGCACACAATTGCATTAAAAATATCATTACGTTAAAACACTGCAAAGCTTTCTCTCTGTGTAACCTGACTTGTGCACCACAGAAGGCACTTTACTCTGTAATCACTGCAGTATGGTACTAATGATCTTGTTGGGCTTTGTGTGCTTTATTGCATAGTTTGCATACTTTGTGTACTTGGGCACTTGAATGTTTTCTAGCTGTGCCAGTGATATTTGCATTCTGATTGCTTAACAAAAACAATGCTGCACATTTAAGGAAAGTTGCAATGGCAACAATAATAATATCCTTTGTACCTACAAATCCCTATGCATGCAATGTCATGCATTCAGATATGAATGAACCAGACAATGTGAAGTTACAGGCATCAGTTGGTACATAATTTTTTACATGTGTTTACCAAAATTTTTCAAGCAGCTGAAGGACGTAAGGGTTTTGTCTGTTAAAAAAAGGAATTATGGCTAATACACTGGATTGAGACTTGGTCCACAAAGGTTTAACTTGGGCATTTTTCTGGATTTCCTATCAGAGACCCTGGGCAGCAATTTGGGCTTTGAATCATGAAGGTGATTAATGAAATATCCCAGTGATTTCATTTATATACAGACATCTCTCAGCATCTGGCCCTGAGACTTCTAAGCAAAGATAATGATACTTTCAAATTTCATAAAGATGCTGTGAGGAGAGCTTGGTTGCTTAGAAGTTACCAGGCACTAAGATGATGGAGCTTAAAGTCAATTCACAAAATAGTCCTTTCCCAAATTAGCAAGTTTTCTTTTCACCTGAACACAAGTTCCCCATATGCATGTCCTCAATCTTTAAACACAGTGGACTTCATGTCAGATGGGATCGCCCTAATGACGAAGGATGGAATATGTGAATGACAAACTCTGGTAGAGTCAGATGGGCAGCCTCCAACCAGCAAGATGCTCTCTTGCTTGCCATGTTCTCCTCCTTCTCTGCCTTTTCCCTGCTTTTTCTCTGTAACTGTACACCTCACTGGTTCCCAGTGAGCACATCTCCCCACAGTGAGGAGGAGAAAAAAAAAGATCTCAGGCCAAGTGTCTGTCACTCGTCCTTTGATGATTCTCATTAAAACCTCCAGGGACCAACCTGTAGAGTGGAAAACACGGATGTCCCAAGGCCAAGATGAGTATGAAAAAATACGACAACTCCCATTCCTTGCATAGGAGTCTTGGGTTTAAAATATGAGAGACATAAAATACAGTAGGATTGGGAAATAGTTAGATAGTTTTTGACTCAAGGGATGCCTCCTATGTGAGGCAGCTGAGAGCAGTAGAGTATTTGTGCCAGATCTAAACTCACCACCCACACCTGTGTATGTTGGCTAGTGTACTGTCAGGTCGGATGAATTGCAGGAAGACTTAGCTCCTCTGACCCACAACAACTGTTAGGAAATGGACTCTACCAAAAATCAATACTGCTAAAATCCAGACTCCAAGCAGGGGCTCCTGAGTGACTCTTACACAGACATTCAGTATCCCCAACATGTGATGGGTCCCCATTTCTTGTAAAACTTCAATATGTCCTGCATGTCTTCTGACTTTTTGATTTACAGTCACTGTCGGCAGCTATGGGTGCCAGCTATGCAGCAACAGCCTGGCTGGCAGGACTGGATACAGCACACTGCTCCCTCTTAGACGGACCTTGGTAAATTGCTCATGTGACCTCAACAAGGTATTAGTTCAGTAGTCATGAGCTAACTCAATGAAGAGCTTTATTTTATAAGTAGTCTGTAATGTTTTAAGTAATCTAATATCTGTAACTCTGTTGGTCAATCTATTCCTGTAGGTAATAATTAGTGCAATGAGTTTGAGAAATATTTTGGCAGTAAATCTCACTAATACATGTATTCTGCAGTCCAATGTGACAAGACAATGTGCATGGTCAGCAGTAACACTTTACAATGGTTAATCCATCACATGCTTTCAGTATTCTGTTTATTCCTATTTATAGTAGTTCTTTATAGGACTTCTTTGTCCTTCATAGGACATGCTCCATTTTAGGAAATAGATGCACAAGTGATTTTTTTTTTTTTTTTTAATACATCTGAGGCTATTTGTTCAAAACACAAATACAAATTCCCATTCCATCTGAACAAACAGCAACATAACCTGAGTGTGGGAGAATTAGGTTTCAACAGTCATAAAACTTTTGAAGAACTAGAAAATATTTTGCTATTTTACCTCAGTATGTCCTAGGATGTGCTTAAATGGATTGTTTTTACAAATAAATCACTGGTGGGTAGCAAATTTGGTGCAAGCATGGGCACAAGTAGATGAGATGTCCAGAAAGAATCAAATGGCAATGGTGTGATGTTTCCAATTTCAGGAATACAAAGCTAACTTAAACTGCTTTGTCTCAGATTTCAGTTAACTTGGATCACTGAAAGAGCATTGCATAGCTTTGTGTTACTTAGAAGTATGGAGAAGAGTAAACTGTGCTATTCTTTATACTTTTGAATATGAACACAAAGAACTGGGTCAATGCTTTTATCACAGAAATGCTTATATTATTTTGCTTATCCCTTTTCTTGTGCAGCGGGTATTTTATGAAGTTGCATTCCATTATTAAGGAATTTGAACTGAAATCAAATAGCAAGGAAAAGGAAAGATAAGATTTGCAGACAGACAAAAATGTTTCTGTCATACTAGTTAGTCTGATCCTAGACAAATATTTCTATATCATCAGAACAACTACACTGAGTGAACTATTTTCATTATTTTCTTTTAAATTCAGCTGTTCTTTAGATTAATTTCTAATAAACAGCAAACAGAGAAAATACTTTTGTACCTCATTTGGATACTGCTCCATCCTCTATCCAAGTCAATAGAAATCCTTTCACTAGACTCACTAGCTTTAAGGTAGAGCTTTTATTGTTCGCTATGAAAACTGAGAACACATAAGTGCCCGATAGTGATGGTGGGTACCATTTCAACTATTCATAAACTGTATGTCAAATGCAGTATAATAGATTCCCGCACATATCCCAGTATTATTAAAACTTTTGGGAACGTGTACAGGAAACCAAGGGAGAGTTGTCTCTCTTTTTGTCTCTCACTTGATAATCAGTCTGGTTGCTGGATAGGCTGCGGCCAGTCCTTAGGATTTTTGTACTGGTGATGACTCATGATGCTCTTGTAACTGTCATACTGTTCAGGCACAATTACACATGCACAAAGAGATGCTGTGATTAAAATATATCTGGTTTCAATGTATAAATCAATCACCTTGGTGTATAATGGATGTAAGAGATGTCTAAGGGCTTCAGTGGGCCACTAGGTTATGCCAAGGAGACACCAACTGAATTTCTGCTGGATGGTCTGTCTCAGTCTCCACTTGCTGTCCTCCAACTTCTTGTGTTTCCCCTCAGAATGTAATATGTTTCTATGTTTTTTCTTATGACTCTGTTACAGGCTTCCTCACAGCTCTTTCTCATAACATTGAATTTCCACAAGCATCTAAGACAAAGTTTTGTACCTTGGCTGGTTGGAGCAATGGAGATGGGCACATTAGAGTTGAAAACACCAAGTGCTGCTGGATGCAAAGAAAATTGAACGTTTGTTTGTTTTTCATTCCCTCACTTCTTCTGCAGTCCTTTATCTCCCCACTCTGTCACTACACTGCTCCCATCCACTCTCCTTCCTAGGTTCACTAATCCCCTTCTCTGCATCTCAATTTACCCCAAAGAGAAGTTCTTTGTGGGGTCCTGCCTTATGCTGGGGAATGATGTGCCAGCAGTAGATCGAGAGGCAAGGAAGCATGATGGACATCACCCATCTCTTCTCCTCCCCACCTCTGGCGGGCGGCTTTGGGAAGCCTTTTAGGCAGCACAGTCTCAGCTATTGTCAAATGGTTGGGGTTTACAGGAGTGGAAACAGAATCAATTCAGGGAGTCTTGGCAATACCAAACATGGCTAGGCTGGGCCCCTAGATACCAGATCATTTTGTACTGTTCATTATACATTTACACTTTATTGTTCAATATGCATTTACAACAGAAATGTATGGTAGCAATACTTCCCTCACCACATGTTCTTATAGCTGCATCCTCATTATACATAAATCAGTGTATTCTGGTAACTCTGGTCAAGACATGCCATCTATACTGTCAAACCAGCTCGCAATTTTAAAGTAATGAGGAGCATTGAATGAGTAGGTTGTACTCCAAGCTGGTGCAGAATGTACAGTTTCATCCACCAGTTCCTGCTGTAAGGGGAATTACTTTTCTCTCCAAGTCCAAGAATGATACTAAATACCATTCTAGTGTTCAGGATGGGAAACTAGTGCAAAAAAAATTCAGATTTTACTCTGAGTTGTACTACAGTAAACTTGGATCATTAACAAATATCAGTGTGTGGATTGTAGGAATATCAAGACCTGAGATCTGTGACCTATATCATATAGCTGATCAACAGCAGGAATTAGGTTTAAGGATAGAAAAATAGACAGTTTTCTAATTTCTACCTTTCTACTTTTTTTTTTTCCCCACAGTGTGAAATAGCTGTGACATGGCTGAGAAAGAAAAGTTTGTGTTAGCAAAATTGCTTTCACATTTTTAATGACAAAACTTGAAAGCAGACTCCTTCTGGTTCAGACAAACATTAATCAGTAGAAGCAGGTACTTGTAAATAAATTAGCTCATGCCACAGCCTCCTCTACACTTCTTTCACTTCAGAAACTGAGAAATCACAATATACCTTAGGGAAAATGGTCTTACTTGGTGTCAGAATCTAAAAAGATCCTTAGGAAGAAATAAATACAAATCAGAAGTAAAATAAATGCTTGTCTCTAATGAAAAGAAGGAGACTGTTTGATTGGTTTGTGATTCTAACATCTACAAAATTGAGGTCACTATTCTGAAGGGGAGATCAGTCAGTTTCTAATCTGTTTCTTTAGTGTAGCATTACCAATTCATCAGAAATATTTAGGAAAAAGTCCAACAAAGCTTGTGGTTTGGGCAGAATTCATTATTCAGTCCCCAACTTTTTCTTCATGAGATGCATATTTAGTGCATCAGGTACACATTTATCTCCTGAAGAATTCTACTCAGATCCAAAAGCTTTCCCTTGCTAAAGCTCTGAAAGGTCTCTTGAAGGTGTCTACTCCACAGTGAGTCCATACATAAGCTTGAGGGAGTCATGAAGTATGCTCTTATTTACTTTTAAAGCTATTTTTGTAAAATATCAATGCAATGCAAAGATTTACAAGCATAGCGGTAATCTTCGCCTACTGATCCCATAAATAATGCCTGTAAAATCACTATCCCAAGTGACGTTTCATGCACAAACTACATAGGACTAATGCTAGTCAGTCCAAGGAAAAATAAATTATGTAACCTGGTGGGTTTTTTTTGTCTTGGTGAATTCCTGACCTGTTTTATTCCTGTAGATTTTATTTAATTATTCAAATGAATCGTAAAAACACTGTGCCATATACACACCTTCTCTGTACAGCCCACAGACTGCTCCCAGCAGTGTGGGCTCAGAGACTGGCCATTAAGCACTGGGCTACCCCTGGGTACATAGTTGCAGGTAGCTCCACTGTGTTAACAATAAAATATTACATTACGTGGTTGGGGGAAGTGAATGCAAGAAAGGAGGGAGAGTTTTCACTCAATGTCTGTCTGCTGCAGTAGTTTTTATTATGAATGTGGATGAAAGGATTTAATTGAATGCTCCTTTACTGGTATCATCTCTCTGCACCCTTTAATAGAAGGCATAAAGACTTCAGTTTTAGTTAAGAAAGAAATTATGATCATAGGCTAATAATTCAGTCATGCTCCTTGAATAATGGAAGGCTAGGAGGCAAAAGAGGGTTTTGTGTAGAGAATAAAACATCTTTCATAAATGTCCAAAACTTTCAGGGTTTCAGTCCATATCCCCTTTAGGACTTAAGGCTCCATGTATGTAATCTACAGTCTCTGCCTTTACATCATTGACATGTTTTTCACATGCAAAATGGAAAAAATGGATTGAAACTTCACCATACTGTACTGTACTGCTCTTATCTATTTGCTTATTTTTTTTGTAGCAAAAATATACAGTTCTGTTAAACTATTTTAACAATTAGCATAATCATCCATTTTTAGAAAAAAAACCACAAAACTTTTGCACATTTATTTCCACTGACTTACAAAGGGAGAATGACAGAATCACATCACAGTTAAAGAAATGTTGTTTGGAAGGATCAGCAGAGGGACAGGTTGTCCAGGCTCCCCATCAAATCCTTACTGTCCCCAGCACTGAGTTATGTCAGACATGGGTTTGTCTAGCCAGGTCTTGAAATTATCCTATTATATCCACATCATCCATGGATAACCTGTTCCATTGTTGCACCATACTCCTGGTGAAGTTTCCTCTGATGTCCAACCTGGCTATTGCCGCCTGTTGTGCCATTGGCCACAGCTGAGGAGAGTTTGTCTCTGAAGTTTTGTATCTGCACTTCAGAAAGCTGTAGGCCACTATTAGCTTGCTCCTTAACCTTCTCTTTGTCAGAGTATGCTGTCTCAACATGGACATGTGCTGTAGGCCTGCAAATACATCTTCTGTTTTCTAATGTCAAGATAATTCTCATCATTTTATTGACAAAAATTTTATTGGGAAAACTGCCAATAACTTGACTAAAGTAAATAACTGAGATGAGACAAAAGTGTTTAGCATCGAGGCCTGTACAGTACATTGAAATATCCAAATAGGTCTGTTTTAATGAATCTAGCATTCCCACATTTCAGTGAACACTTAAAATTAGATTGTCTGCTTTTCTTTTGGGAAACAGTCATGCAGCACAAAAGACTGTTGGTTGAACTAAAAGCAAAAGAGGAACTATGGCAGATATATGGGAAATGCTCAGATCAACACAAACCCCAAGCCTCTGTCCCAGCAGAACATCATGAGAAGATTTGAGTTTTATCAGCTTGTAGATAGCAACATGGAAGCCACTGGGAACATTATAGTAATTCTACACTGTTTAATTCAGTAGACAATAAATGAAGTGTTATTTGGTTCCCTTTACAAGTGGAAGGGGGAAAACTTAAAATGAAGCTTGCTACAAAGTATGCTGTTTCTGTAATTTCACAGCAGGACAATCATAAACCACTTAAAACCACGAAGTTGTAGAAATTCTCAGAGCTTCTAAAGTACACACCAGTCACTGAGGCCTTATGATACTGAAGGTAATGTAAAACTGTAAACAGCATATGCTAAGCTTCTGTATTGTACTGCAAATTCTGTGTTGTATATTGTCTTCTGTTTCAGAAAATAGCTGTAAGACATTCAGCTGTAATCAACAGGACATAAAATTCCTGCATAAAATTATGAACCCAACCCATAAATTACCTGTACTCAGGACAGGATGTCTAGGGTCTTTGACATTAGCACTGGAACTGTAGCACAATATAAAAATTTGAGTTTTGACTATGAAGCTTGCACATTCAAATCTTATATGCTCCAAATTTCCATATAACCCTGGTGAGTCTATCTAAGCAACTCTAAGCATAAATACAAGCCTTGAAACATTAATTCTGATCCAGTGATTATAGAAATATTTTACACAAAGCATACTGAAAGAGATCAGGAGACTTCCACATGATATAATTTATTATTATGCTGAGGAAGACGTGGGTCTAATTCAGGAAAGGAACAGGATGGAATCTGACCCTCCCTTGGGTCTCCCTCTCACATATAACCATTACAGGGTTAAGTAAATATGTGGCATCACTACTTCCATGCTAATATATGTAAGTGACAAGTGGTTTTGGCACCTAACAACCATACTGAATACTGAATACTGAATTTGGCTTAGCATAAGGGACTGAGTGTTTCTCAGCATTTAGAAATGGTTTGTTTAGCTTGCTGGCCTTTGTGAGCCTGTTTATTGTGAGCTTAGATGCCTTACTGAATATGGATTCTGCTGAAGGTTCAATACCACAGCTATTAGGATTGGTCCATCTCTTTCATTATTCCTTCAACAGTTTTAGAGAGAACCTCAAGTACCCGCACTTACCCCAGAAAAAAAGTCAGACACGCATATAATCAGATCAATAATGAATTTATTTTCCTTCTCTGAGTGGGATCAACAGAAGACTGCCCAACAGATAACCCTAAGCAGGTAGTTAAATGATGCACTTCTGCTTACTTCCCCTTTTTCTCCCTATTTAACTTCTTTTTTTCCTTGTACCACCCTCCTCCACTCCCAAATAAACAAGCTATTCCTAGTTACTTTGTCCTGTTATCCCTAATTTTGCTACTTTATACCTCTTTAGCGTTTGTGATACAGCTGCACTGGTAATTTCTATCTCCAAAAGCAATTCCTTTAAGTTAGAGACTCCCTTTTGTTATCAATCAATTCTCATTTCTACTACTTCTGTTGCTATATTGTTAATGTAGCCATGTCAGAATTAGATTTCTACATATGTGTTCCCCCCTTTTAGCTCTTTGTAGTATCTTATTATTTCTTATGTTGTTATTTTGTTAGTGTAGCTTCATGGCAGGACTGGGAAGCTGTGTGTATCCTCCAAGGAGTGCTAGGCTGGTCTGTGTGGTGAATCTTGTACATTTTAGATACATTCCTGAGTGCAGTGGAAGATTAATCCCTATTACATGAACAGAGTTATCATCTCTCACTGTTGGCTAGCACACCAGCTATATTGCCTCCTTCATACCAACCTGTAGACATGAGATGTTGCTGCACACATCAGGAAGTTTCTAATGGACACAAGAAGTATGTATCAACCCAAGCTGCCGTGATACATTGAAATTAAGTTGATTTTTACACATGGAGGAAGATTACTAAATCATAGTCAAAGACTCATTATTTCTAAATCTCTTCCAGATTTGCCCAGATTGACAAAAAAGCTCTTACGCTAATTTGGGGAGTTTATTAAAAATAAAAAAAAAAAAAAAAAAAAAAAAAAAAAAAAAAAACAACAACAAAACCAAAACCAAAACAAACAAAAAAAATTACCCAGACCTGTGTTTGGTTGCAAATATTCAGTTACTTTTTTCTTTAAAAAACATAAACTAAGAGTAATAGAAAAAGATTAGCAGCTGTCTCTGTCTTCATTGAACTCTCCTTGGGAAATTACTGCTACTGGCTTTGTCTCATCATCTTTGTATGCTTGCATTCATTCAAGCCTTGAGACTCTGCCACCTTAAAATATCTTCACTGAATGAATATTTTCCCTTCAGAAGTCAGTCCTAACGCCTACCCCCATGATGAGGACTTCACCTAAATGACATGGATCATTAGTAGAATATATATATCTCTATCACAATACAAGGATATTTTCCTGTAGCAGATGACTAATGTAAATGGTTTGAATTATTCCATATGAATTCAACTAATTCAGCCCTGATGGTAAATTCTTAAGGCTCATCTTCAAGGACAGAGGGCTTCTGAACAGATTGTTTTTGAAAATGAAAATCAATTCATTTTCAAAAAGTTTCTTTTATTTGCCAGATGAAATTATATCAAACATGTCACATCAACTTTTTACTCTCCTGCCACAAAAGGGTTGACTGAAAGATCTACCCAGTCATTTCAAACAAATTCTACCCGTGGTAAAATTCTCCTAGAGACCACTTGTGCTGCCTTGTGGCTGAAGCTGTCTCTCTTCTCCTGTAGAAAAGCAGTAGAAAATTAGGCAAATTATGTTTTGGAAGTGTTTTTCTAGAACACAGTTTAAAGGCTTTAACACCTGATTAGCAAAGTGAGCTGGGGTGTGTTCAACTAGCTGAAACATAACAGGTATCTGAATATTGTAAT
Source organism: Acropternis orthonyx (assembly GCA_035583155.1). Taxonomy (NCBI): domain Eukaryota; kingdom Metazoa; phylum Chordata; class Aves; order Passeriformes; family Rhinocryptidae; genus Acropternis; species Acropternis orthonyx. The sequence goes on from JAWWEU010000125.1 coordinate 49,679,411, forward strand.
TTAATGGTCCACTGTCTTATATAAATTTGTCATGGAGAAGGTGCATCAAATATGTAGTTATGAGAGTAGAATACATCCTTTTTTGCAGCACAAAAATTTCCGTGCTTCTATTCTTTGGACAATATATCACGTATGGTAAGATATGTGTTTCTATTTTAAATAATACTGGTTGATGAATCTGCTGGGACTATGCTATGTGAAAAATTTATTAGGATTTATTAGGCTCATGATTAAGTTTCCAAATTATTCACTCTGACCCCCAATACCTGTGAGTTCAAAGTGACAATTCATATGCTTAAATATTGACATACTCTTGTTAAACTACCTTTTTCTATGACTGCATTATTCAGGATGAGAGTAAGAATCATAAGAATAACATTGTGAATGAATAAGTGAATGAACAGATTAATGAATAAATGTTCAAATAAATGAAAAATCTACAGTACCTCTCATTATGACTACATGCCCATTTCATGTGCTTTTGAAGGACAGCTACTTTTATGAATAAAAATTTAAGCACAGACTTAGCCAAAGAGAATAAACCAATCAGGGGGAAAACTTGTGAATGCTCTTTTGCTGTATCTGATTAGCTTCAGCAGAAAAATCTGCTGATTTTTTAATAGGTAGATAGATGTGATAGATCTCTTGAATGAAACAAAAGTAAGATGAACAGTCCTCTGATGATGAATTTATGACTAGAGATCTTCAACAGCAGAAAATGAGACTATATTTCCTGGTTTTGAGGTGAGTTCGTGTAGTGGTTTAACCCCAGTCAGCAATCAAGCACCATGCAGCGCTTGCTCACTCCCCCACCATGGGATGGGGGAAAAAAATCAAAAGGATACAAGTGAGAAAAATCATGGGTTGACATAAAGACAGTTTAATAGGTAAAGAAAAAGCCACACATGCAAGCAAAGCAAAACAAGGAATTCATTCACCCCTTCCCATGGGCAGGTGGATGTTCAGTCATTCCCAGAAAAGCAGGGTCCACCATATGTGACGATTTGGGAAAACAAACACCATCACTTCAAATGTCCCCTCCTTCCTCTCCCAGCTCTATATGCTGAGCATGTATGGAATATCCCTTTGGTCAGTGAGGGTCAGCTGTCCTGGCTGTGTCCTCTACAGACTCCTTGTGCACTCCCAGCCCCCTCACTGGTGGCATGAGAAGCAGAAAAGGCTTTGATGCTGTACAAGTGCTGCTTGGCAATAACAGTAACATCTCTATTTTCTCAACCCTGTTTTCATTAAAAATCAAAATCACAGTCCCATACCAGCCACTGTGGGGAAAATTAACTGTACCCAAGCCAAAACAACACAGTCTACTAGATTTACAGTTATTCCTCAGGATCTGCGTCATCTTGAGAAACTGGGTCACTGAAACCAGACAACTTGCCTGAGACATGCTGACCTATTAAAAAATTAATAAAAAAAACACATTATCTTTTAATCTCAGATTTTCAAACTCTGTATTCAGTATTTATTAGCAAAAATGTCAGTTAGAAATTTTATAATTAAAACAGTCATTTAAATCAGTAATTAATTAGTAAACATGTCAGTTAGAAAATTTGTAATTAAAATAGTCATTTAAATGAGCAATTGTCGCCATTGTCTGTATTACTATGGACATTAGCTCAACTGATCCAGACATTACTTTAGTTGATGAACCATAATGTTTAATAGGAAAGGGAAGGGAAGTGAAGGGATTCCACTGAGTCATTAGAGGGACAATGGGTGTAACATGTACTAGTCTAAGAATCTGAAATTGTTATGCAGTGCATTTTAACATTAATTAGCTGTATACAGTTCAGTAAATAATGTATGCATAAAAGTAGAGTTTTACTGCTTATAAATTATCAAAGTACCTGCATCTGTGATACTTCCAGTATTATATATTGTATCACTTATACTGAAAACAGAAAGGAACCATCTAACCCTGAGATATCAAATTACTTTAACTAACAGTAAATAGAGCCACAGCTATATGATGTAATTCTTTCAGGTACTCGAAAGCTCTATCCATATGATTTTGATTGGTTTGATTATAAATTGTCATAAGAGTTGATTAAATGCTTGGGTCTCTTTGTTTTCTCAGTTTAAACAATTTGCTTGTTTTTTAATAGAAAATATATGTTAAGTAATCACCTATTTCTGTAGACAAAAAAAAACTTATAACACTTCATTATTTTAGTGAAAAGTTGAAAAAAATCAAGCACATGATTTAATAAAAATACAATATTTATTAATATTCTTTTAGAGAAAAAAACCCCAACAAAATAATGAACACCTCTGCTAACATGTGATTCTTGGTGAGACGATGGAGTTCTTTTTTTTTTTAATAAACATATTTATACTGGTAATATTTGAGCATGGCTCATTTAATAAAATCAAATGTAGAAATCAATCATTAAAATTCAGCCTCTCTAACCAAAACCCATGTCTGGAAAATTATAAACTTCTGTAGCATAATTTTTCAGACAGTATATATTGTAAAGAATGTCATTATTGTTACACAAACTCTTTGTAGAAAAATTTTAAAGACCACTAATTCTGTCAGTAGTTACTATGTGCCTGCCAGATAAAAAAGTCAGGTTCAGAAATATAAAACATGGCATATATACATATCTATTCATCTTGAAGTTCCAACAGAAGTGGTGCAGAACAGCTAATTTATAGTCTTTTGTAGTGGAAATTGATGAAAAGTACATTTAATGGGGATAGTTAGATTGATTTTCCATTTAAAATATCTTGACAGATTTTTTTAATCTTTGCAGTAAGTATATGAACTAAATGACAAGTTGATATAAATAATATAAATGACAAGTTGAGATAAAAGTAATCCTTAAGGCAGGACAAAGAAACAATTAAAAGTTAGTTCAGAGAGAAAATTTGTTTACAAAACATAATAGTTTTTTAATTCAGAATTATTTTGCTATCTGCTCTTTCCTCCAGGAAAGAAGCATTGGATATTGAATCTGAGTATTGAATTCTGCTCTATTTCTGTTGCTTTCACAATTTTTTCTTAATGCCAAGGCTGTGAAATTACACACTTATCTTGCAGGGGATTAACCAAAAAAAAAACAAAAATTAAAAAAAAAAAGGTACACAAAAGGGAAAAAACAGCAGTTCCTGTAGCCACTTCACTTTACTGAGTAGAGCAAAATGGTCTTACTCCAAAATCCTATATAATTTCTGGTGTGTATCACAAGAGTAGTATGTGTCACCATAACTACACAAGAGGTAAGACTTTGATATTGTGATGTTGCAACTGCCAGCTTTTACATAACACCCAGTCTGATGAGCATGTTGCTCCAAGTCATGATAAAAAATTAACAAATTAAGTTTTGGATATTAGCAGAGCAGAACACATACCAAAATTGCTTTTTCTTTTCTCTTTTTACTTTTTTTTTTTTTTTTTTTTTTTTTTTAACATTTATTTTATTTTTTCTACTGAGGAAATGGCATAGCAGGAACCAATCTAATACTTATGCAGAACAGCCTCTATTTTTAGTAAAGCAGTTTGCACTAGATATAATTTGGGCATTCTAGATAGAATATGTGAACCATTGCAAATTTAACTCCTCTGGGTGAGGAAATAAAGCCCATACTGTATTTGACTAAGGTGATTTTCCAACTTTAGGATATGATCTTGATTGTGATGTGTTGGTGCAAAGTCACACATTATAAGTGACTCCTGGACAAGTAAATAAACAGGACATTCATTTATGTATCCAGTACAGCAAGAACATACATAGACAAACAAGTGACCCAAATGAATACAGATTCACGTAACTTGTTTCATTAGGATACACTGGCCCCAAATTTCTATGCATGGAGGAGGCATCCCAGCAAAGCACAGATATTTTTATTTTGCATTGTGTTGGTGTTATATGTATTTCACATTTGTTTCTCCCATCCCCACATACAGTACAAAAGATAGTATGAAAGAAGTGATTTATGTTTGTCCATTGTGGGCTCAGCCTACTAACTTATCTGTTTATTTGCTTGTATATGTAGCTTTTTCATATGAAGCCTGTGAAAGTAGTATCTAAGCAACAGACCGAACATTTCAGCTTGGTCCTGAGGACTCTATTCAGCATGGAGAATGGACCATAAATGTAGGCAAGTTGTAATGGTTATGTGGAGTTTAACCACTATATTATCTTACCTGGGTTTGTGCTAAGCAGCTGTAAGCAATGTGTTATTTAAATGGTTACTATTTTCTGCTTGAGGCAGCACTCTCGCTGCTGTTACCACTAAAGAAACTATCCTAGAGCTACTAACCTAAAGAAATGTTAGGAGAAAGATAACACTGGAAGCAAAATAACACATGAAAAAAAAATCAAAAAATTAATTCTATACTTGTTATAGTCTTTACATCTGGTTGCAGGCATATGTGGGATTTAGCAGGATTTACTTTTCAAGTATTCAAAGCAGACTAATAAGTTTTGAGAGCTTAGGATGTTATTCAAATTATTTTATATATTTCAAGGACCTGCTGTATTTTTTCACCTTTAGGTCAGTGTGTTTCTTGGAAGGCTTCTCAGAATTTCTTTTCACTCATGCCCATTCCACACCAAAACCTAACACAACGTGGTCCTCAGTACCATGGCAGATTTGGTTCTCTCACCTAGAAGGGTTATGTATGAAAAATGAGCACTTTTAGAGAGCCATCTTTTGCAAGGAAGTTGTTTGGAAGACACATCTTGAATTTTTATCAATTGTGATAAAAAAAAGATTTTTTTTTTTTAATGATGTCTTGAAAAGACCTACCAGCACTGTTGTGTGAGACTTTTTCTGTTACTGAATTCAGCTGCCACTGTTTTTGATGTGAAGAAAAAACCTGCAGCAATCAAGCAAGGAACAATAAAAATTCCCCATTTGTAGATCTCATCTGTATTAGAAAAGTCATACTGATGGTGTTGCAACTTTGATAGTGCTTCCACAATTTTTGCTAGAAAATGTGGGGACATCAGATGGGAAGTATTTTCAGTTTAAAGAAGGACTGGAGTATCATATCCAAAACCTGGCCCTAGGCTAAAGCAAAGCTGAAATTTTACAATAATAAAGGTGAGGTCATGAACTTAGGGGCTTAAAGCAAGAATTTCTTCTACAAACAGTGGGTTCTTCTGTTGGAAATGAAACAGTAGTAATAATACTTGATTTTCTATTAAATAACTTATTGCATGCCACCACATAAGATGCCAATGTATTATTGCTGTGTAGAAGAAATTTAAGGTTGAATACCTTGGCGAAGGTCCACTTTTTTACTGTTCCAAAAAATGTCTTTGTATGTATTGACAAAGTTGAATTACAGCCATACAATCCTGTAATAATTAATACTTTTATAGAAAAGGTTTGATTCAGAATTCCCAGATTAATAATGAAAACTGGTTATTGTTTCAGATAGCCAAGCAAATTACTAGTAGTGCTAATTTCACTGGAAATAGAGATTGCTATTACTTTTGTCCTGTGCAGCCTCTGAGTCCCTGTTATTATTTTCCATCTCTTTGAACAGGAAAAAAAGTCACTTAAAAGAGATCTATTAAAACTGATGATCATAGCAGATAGCCAGAGACTGTGGCTATTATGTTATGAATAAAGCACTGCACCGGTGCATAATATAGGTTGATGCAACACAGCAAGAAAGAAATAGTGAGGAGATGTCCCAATAATCTAGAAAAATACTGCTTAAGATACCTGTCTAAAAACTAAATAAGAAGTTATTCATGGGGAAAAAGAAAAAAAAAATAAAGAAAAGAAAAAAGGGAAAAAAAAGAAAACAAATGTGGCAAAGAATTTAAATGGTAAAGGGCAAGAAAATACCAAGGAATGGGGAAAAAATAAAAATAAAAAGGATTACTAAATTTTCTTATATTTTTCTTTTTCTGGCAATTGTGTCAACATAGCATTATTTGAGGATTTAAAAAGAATTATTTTCCTTTTTTTTTTTTTTTTTACCGATAATTTCCAGTTAAGAATTTTTTCCTTTTGGATGTTTGCTATTTTTCCTGCTAATTTTCTGTTTGCTTCTTAATGTCCTATTTATTCTCCTGTGCTGTTGCCGTATTTCTTTCCTTTTTCCCTATTTCAGTACTTTCTCCATTGTCTCTCTTCTTCATTTCTTTCCCTTACTCCAATCTTTTTTTTTCTTTTTTGGCTTGCCTCCATAGAAACTACTGCAGGGTTTGTGTTTTTGTTTTTTTTCCCCCATACTATTCTTGCCAGTAAAATACTATCCTTGACAAAGAGAAAAAAACAAGCTGCTGCTCTGGAGGTGGTTAGAAAACTGGCATCATACCAGTGAACATAATCCTGGCATGGGACAGAAAAGATGACCTATAAACTTTTCCAGATATTGAACTTCAAGGTTTTTCTGGAAGCAGTACAGGAAAGGGAGGGATTCCAAAATACTGAAATCCGTCATGATGTTTTAATTGTGAAGGGCTTAAGGGACTATTGAGGATACTCTGTTCTAAACCACACATTTCACTCTCAGTTTTCTTTTCACATTTCATCTTGTTTTAAATTAAATAACAATAAGATGCCTACTTTAATTACTTCAGCTCAACCCTTCACTTTTTCTAAGCAGATGAGAAGAGTTTCTGTGCCAGAGTAGGGGCAGACACTCTTAAGTAGGCTTTCCTCTGGAAAAGAGCTGTGTCAGTCCTAGATCAGCACTATAGTGCAGTGTGCAAGGGTAAGCCTTCTGGCAGTGCATATAAGGTGGAGGAAGGGCAGAGCTAAAGATTAAGGCAGAGCTCAGAGAAGTTAATACCTTGGGGGCTATAGCATGTCCATATATTTTCTTACCTTTCTTGCTTTCCTGTCAAGCTTAGCTGCATTTTCTAAGTACTGACTTTGAGACTGTAGACCTGTGCAGAGGGGTCTGAGTGTTTTCTTCTTGCCTTTTTTCATGGAACCATGATTTGTTTAGCCTTCAAGAAAAAGTACCTATGTATGTTTGGGTATGAGTATCTAATTATTTCAATTTATTGTTTCCAATATTTTGATATATACACTTCTGAAAGACTGCAGAGATATGCCATATTTAATGGAAAACAAAATATCCTCTCTTATCCAAGGTCATACTCTGTCTCTCAGGAGACATCAAGCTCATTAATTAGTACAGGAGCCAGAATAATACATGATAGAAACCAGTGCTGACACTGGCACATTAACCAGTCTTATAAAAGTTCAACAAATCTTCAGAAACAATAATTGACATCTTAGTTTTCTTCCTCCTTGGTCAGCTATCCATCCCTATGTAACTGAAATGTAAGACAGCCATTTCATTAAGAACTTTTATCAATAAGTATTCAAAATTAGAATCTGTGTGGGAAAAAACCCACAACCAATCAACAAACTAACAGCACTTGAAAAAGTGAAGGATTAATTCCAGATTTGGAGCTAGTTTGCACTGCTATTTCTAACACATGGGACTGAATCTTTTATTTTCATATCTTGCTGTAGGTCTTTGCCAGCCTGCTTCTACTTCCCAAATAGCTTCTGCTTCACTACATTTCCATCTGTACAGAAAGGCCATGAACATAAACACTGATAAAGAGTGAATGAAATCTTCCCTACCTCCCAGAGAAGGCAGGATACTGGCAGGCTGTATTTTTCTTTTCAGAAAGTATTATGCTAGGGATTTAGTCTTTTATTGTGATTTAAGAGGGATTTTTACCAGGAAGCTGGCAGCATTGAGCTTTTTTTTGCTAGATGTGGCAGTGCTCCATGATATATAGGTGTGCGTGTCTTTTGGCTGCTGTAACAACCTGCCTCAAACAAAGTACCATTAACTATAACTTCACCTTTTAATCACTGCAGTAGATTAAAATAGATTTTAGCTTTGCTTTTTTTTTTTTTTTTGCCTGAATTTTCCTCTGAATAAGAACAAGATGGAAGACTGCCATACATGTGCCTGCATAAAGAAAGGAATGCAGGAGCTATACTTTCCTCTGTGGACCAGGGAGATAACATCCGACTGTGAGTATAAAACAGGATTCATGAGGATGTTATTTCACATATTAAACAAGCAAGAAACACTTGGATGGTTAGGTTTTGGTGCAATCCTGACTTCTTTTCCCCTATACCATTACTATACTGGTAATAACTGGTAGAGATATATCTGAGCCTATTGAAAAATTAACACAGTTATCCCCCCATCCACCTATAGCAGAAATCAAGATTCCAAACTAGCAGAACTTTAGGACAACATAGGCATAAGGTGCAGTTAGGGATTTACTCCAGGTAATAACAATTTGGTTTAGATATCAATAGATAGAGATGAGTCACAGAAAAAAAAAAAAAAAAGAACCTTCACTTTGCATCTCTAGTTCTGTTTTTTTGTGAGGAAATTTTCAATATGAGAACATTCAGTGAGGTAGAAGTGTATCACAACCAGAATTAAGCTGTTTCAAGGGATGAAAATACTGAGGAAAAAAGGATTTGCCATGTTGTATGTTGAAATAAATACCATACTGTATTTAGCAAGTGTTCCTTCAAACCACAGATACATCTATTGTTGAAAAAATGGTACATGTATGTCCTAGAAAGCTACAGTTAGATTACTTAGAACAGAAAAATGTTTTCCTATAACTACATTCATGGCCAGGCTTCACGAATGAAGATTTGGGAAGGGCTCTCCCCATGCTTGCTGCAAGCGCGCTGATGGCTAAAAAGGCCAATGTGAGATAGGCAAGTCCAGCTGCAAAAGGCACAGCAGAAAGTCTCCATAGGCAGTATTGGCAAGGCATGGTTCTTTCTGCACTGGCTTTTCTCCTCAAGGTTGGTTCTGAATGAGATCTCAAAGGAAGCAGCAGCATTAGCTGCGTTATGGATGGTGTGTCTCCATGTCTCCCAACTGGAGGCCAGAGTGGGCCACTGATGGGAGTCAATATGGCCAAGGCTGAGGGATTGTTTGAGGGAGTCCTTGTATCTCCTTTTCGGGGCTCTTCTCTTGTGGCAGCTGGTGGTGAGTTCCCCATAGAGCACAATCTTAGGGAGGCGGTGATCCTCCATCCTGGAGACGTGCCCTGCCCAGCGCAGCTGCGTTCTCAGCAGCATGGCCTCAATACTGGTGACCTCTGCCTGTTCAAGAACAGACACATTATAACTACATTATGTCATAATATCTAAGCTCAAATAACTCTCATTAATATCAGTAGGAAGCTGATTCCTAGAAAGCAGATAATAGAACCCTTACACACTTACAAGAAGCAGATTTGCAGCTGATTAATTAATAAAAAAGATTAAACTTGCTTTTATCCTCTGATCCTTCCCAATACACTTATGCATATACATGTCTATGCCTTGCATTCTCACAGGTCAGTATTTATTCCTGAGTCCTGAATCCTCTCGTAACGTAATATAACAGTAGAAAACTGGGAAGAAGGGCAAATAATATTGTCCTCCATTTAATTGTTTCTCTTTCACTTCCAGGCTGTTCATCAGAGTTGCTCGAGTCTGCAGGTGCTTCTGCACATGTTCTTCAGAGTCACGTTCAGCCTCAAGGAGTCCCACGACGAGCAGTGGAGGCAGCTGTGTGCACACATTCCAGAATGCACTGGGGGTGTCTGCAAGAGTGGGAGGCAAAACTGAAGTTAATACAGTGTTTGAGAAAATTATTTTCTTAGTAACTGTAAAAAAAGGAAAAATGCACTGGGGAGCAGGCTGTAAGAAAGAATTGTATCATCTAATGCTAATTGCATGAACTAAAAAAGGTATCTGGACTTTGACTCTGACTTGCAATGGAAATGAAACTGTGATTGTAGAGTGTAACAGTTGTAGTGAAGGTTTTAAATTGTCTGAAAGACAGATGCCTGAACTTTTGCTGTTGTCTGCCATGACCTTATGATATAACATGAAGGAAAAGAACATAAGCACTTTAGACATACTGTCTTAGTGCTGTCCATTTTTCAAAACCATGGTGACTATAAATCCCCATACAAAAAAATCAATGTGGATCAAGCTATCCTTTGGATGTGATTTTAGTTATTAGGGGTATATGAATCTCATTTAAACAGAGCTCTGGCATGCAAACCTTTCCTTAGTTTGTCTGAATGTGATGTTCTTCTGCAGATGCCCAAGAGCAGAGTGCACAAAAAGCATATTATAGCATGTCATGTGAAAGTTTGACAGTTTGGGAATGGCACTTCATGAATTCCTACAAGACTTCTGTCTTACACTGGTGAACCATCTGAACCACTGAAGTCAAAGAACTGAGAAGTGATCAAAATGCCTCAAGGGATAACAAAAGGAGAAAACTCCCCACTCCTCCCATGAAATTTTGCATGCTTCACTGTTTGGTGAAATATCAGACAAAGAAAAACCCAAGTAAAAGCATTCAGAGGTATCTGTGAAGTTTTTTGGCTCCTCGGACTTCCTGTGCATATGTCATGAAGCATCAGTCTGTGCTAAAAAAAGAGAAACATTATTTTCTTGTGGAACAACTGTCCTTTCTTGGTTCCTCACTCTAACACAAGTGCAAAAGTAGGTGGGAAGACAAAGGAAGGATTTGGCCTTCTTGCACCAGTTTGATTCCATTTTTTAAGCAAAGAAGCAAGAACAATAGCATTTTCACCTGTTACTTCTAAAGACTGTCTCCTGACACATCTATAGAAAAGTGGGAGGTCCCTGAAACTTAAAGAATCTGAGAAGATTATAAGGGCAGAGTGGGGAGTGACAGTAGACAAAGAAGCAGAATGGGAGAACAGCTAAGGCAGGAACCAGAGAAAATGCAGAAAGGATCTTGCACGTTATTTCATGCATCCTGCTGTTGCTTACCCTCTTATACCATTCATTTGTTATTTGATTGATGAATTTGATATTTGAACTTGATTGATAAATTGAAATTTACTTTATGCATATGTTAAGAATGCATTCAGGATCTGCTCTTTGGACAAAACATATTCAGTTTGTATTGTTATCCTTAAGTGCCATGTTTGGATTTTAATTGGTTTGCCCCCTCTCTTTTGTACAGTACAACATTTGCACAGTAATAAGACTTTTCATTTTCAAGTATTTATGAAAAACAGTATCGTACACTAGGAAAAAGGAAAAAAAAAAAAGGTAGGAAGAAATGCACAGAAAAAGGAAAGATAAAACAAAGTGATTTAATCCCCAAACTTGGAAGACAAATTTCATCTAAAATACAGATTTAATTGTCAGATATTAAGCCCCATGGCAAAATCCTATGATGCACACAAAGCAAAAGAAATCTTTTGCAGACTTCTGGAGTAGGAGTCCTCCTGTTGGAATGACTGGTCCATGAATGTCAGCAATTTGCTAGATACTAACTAAATTCAGTTTTTATTTTTTATTAAATCTTTTCTCCATACTATCTTAAAATCTTTCCAAATGCAAGAAATTGTGGTTCAATTACAATAACATTTAAATATAGTGAAGACATTTTTGCTTCCTAGTTCATCATAACAATAGTTTTTATAACAAGGAAGATGAACTCATATATGGTATTTTTCTATTTCATTTTCTAGATCTTCAGTTAATGAGATCTGCTAAATCAGTTGAACTGAAAAGAGCAATTTTTGTGTTTAACACAGGTTAAACTTCCACTTTAAAGAAGAGCCTGTGGATTGGCTTGGTATACTTTTTCACCAAATGGTATTGTGAAAGGAGTTCAGGCAAACTGTGTCACTTAGCATTTTGAAGGTAAATACCCCTACAAGCACAGTATTTTATTTTCATTTAACAGACCTTTGGATCTGTATAAAATATCCCCACTGCTTAGTGACATCATGTTGTTTCAGATACCTTGATAGTATTCTGGACCATGCCTAAGTTAATCCTGACCTTATATTTGTAGTTTTGTAAGCCAGTCTAGTTGGGTTTTGTGGCTAGACCCTCCCAGGTAACACCAAGCTAGAGCTTTGGCTCCTTAGTTAGCAGCTGTGCACCCAGCTGGGTGTGTTTATTATAAACGAGGACAACTCCTCAAATTTCCATTCTTGACAATGACTGTCCTTGGCTTCAGTCTTTGTTTCTGGACATAGTTGAAGATAAACATTAAAGGCAGATTCAATGTTGCCTCACAAAGATTTTGTTGATATAATGTACCATAATGATATATTTCTAATCAGGCTATTTAGTGTTATTAAATGATATTTAAAAAATTAATCATGACTTGTCATTTGAATATAAATATAACTTAACTCAGAAAACTCTGTGTAGTGAGCCTATGTAGTATACCAACTGAATATGAAATGAAATATTTGCCTAAAGCATGCAGGTGATAACAAAACAATGGGACATTGTTGACACATGGAGAAAGTATTTCACTACTCATTTGAAGAAAAAAATTATTTCTATTTCAATTTCATTTTAAAAAAATCGTGGAAAATAAGTTCTATGTCATTATTCACAAAAATGCAGAGGATTTTATTGTCTCACACCTAATTTGGAAGATTTAAGTGAGATTTAAGGGGTACATAGGCCCAGTACTGCATCTTAACATGGGAGGATTTTGTCACTAATAGGTATAGATCAAACATAAACCTCTATTAAAAAACATCATGAAAAAACAGCATTTTAAATTATTTTTTCCTAAAGTCTCTAGAGTATATTTTTGTAGAGCTGGAGGTTTTTATTTCAGGTGATATGTTTCGTGTTCAAAAACTGATCCCACTCTCCCTTCTATTTCATTCTCTAACAGGCAATCTTTCTCTCTGCACCTCCTAGCACTTTCACTGCTTTTTTGCATGATTCATTGAGCTTTTTGTCTCACATATTTCATCCAAGTGTAACAAATCCCCTCAAGCCAGCATTGGTCTAGAAAAGGCTGAGGATGGGAAAACAAGTTATTTCATATCAGGGTTAAAGGCTTCAGATTATTGTTCTGCATTATAATAACAATAAATTTGTCTACTTAGGTTTTTTTTTTTTTTTTTTTAAATCAGAGTTCTAGTTGAGATAAACTCTAGGTTTGTCAGGCAAAATCATATCAGGGTAAATGAGAATTCTGCAGCTGATTTCAGGGAAGCTGGGTTTTCTATCAATTTCTTTGCATTTTAACTTTCTAAGATATAAATCTCTGTTCTGTTGACCTAAATTGCTGCATTCTCTTTTTCTGTTTTTGCATGGTTATTCTTATAAATCAGTGGAACACAAAAGTGCCTTCTTCTAAGATTTCCATGATATTGAAAGTAATCACCTTCTTCCCTAGAAATATGCCTCCCAAAGATCAGGTAGTCTCAATCAAATCTTTGGGAGATATTGTTACCCATGAGTATGAAAATGTATTAGGTGCATTTATGTATTAGGAACACATTTGGTCTAACACATAATTTATTACCACTCCTCTGGTCAGTGTCCATTCTGATGCATGTTCTGAGCCCATTATCAACACTGAACTAATAGAGGTAACACTAAACCTAACCATAAGAAAACTAAACTGGGAAGCTCTCAAAAAGACTAAAGGTATTTTGTTTCTACCTCTTTCCAACTAGAAGAGTGTAAAGGTGTTGACCCTTTGGATACGACTGTTAAAATGTAGTGTTATGATCTCCTAGGTAGAACACATTCAACCACAGATATTATAAATATAAATTTAACACTATCAACAAATTTTCTTTTTATGCAGTAAAAATGCTTGGATGGCAGTCAGTCCCTCTACCTCATATAAAACCAGCCTCTAGATTAGCTATGTAGTAGAAATCTAATTATATGTTACAACACAATGCCTAAAAGATGAATTAATTGGCTGAGAACATACTCCTTCCACACATGGAAAATTTGGCCACACTCATTTCTTGTTTAACATTGTTGATTGAAGGTGTGCTTTTTCTCCCAGAGATAAACAAGGTCCCATAGGTCAAATTCTCCTCTGATTTACATGCAATGTAGACTCTCGAGGCTAAATAGTTAGAATATGCTTCCTTATTATATTGGGCCTTAGAAAATTTTTCTTTTTCTATCATACACCTTAGAAATAAGACATATTTCACTTCAGAAAGGTGACATTGCTCTTGTGCATGCCAGAAAAACCTGTCATCAGCTTGGCAGGTGGAAATTATACCAAGAAAAACATGTAAGTATTCATGTAGGTCACAATCAGAAAAAATAATCCATAAAATTTTACTGAAGATTTTTTTCTGCTTCTTTCAACAATTCAGCTACTGCAAACAGCAGAATTTTTTGCACAACACTAGAACATAGGAGAATTAAGTTAGTTTTACGTTCATGTAGGCAACTGCACAATTTTAAACAGCCTCTGAACTACTCTGAAATATGTTACCCTTGAAGAACTGCATACCACATTCTTACAAGTACAGATGGGAGCAGTGAAGAATTGTCCAATTGACTGTCCTGCATAGAGTTGCCACAGTTGATGCTACAGTAACTGTAGTTACTCAAGTGGTGCAAACCTCCCACAACAGAACTGAGGGCCTAACTTGATAATTTTTCATTATAAAAAGCTATGATATGATAAAAGCAGGCAACTGTTGTGAGGAAGACAGATCTTATATTCAGCTAAAGTGGTGGTTTCAACTTTTTATTATTAGCGTCACCTGTAAGGGGTTATGTCCTGCTACGTGGTAAACTTCAGCCTCATAGGAGTAATTTTGCTTACCTTAGTCACAGAATCACAGAAAACAGAATGGTTGGGGCTGGAAGCCACCTCTGAAGATCATCTAGTCCAATCCTGGTGCTAGAGCAGGTTCGCTCACAGCAGGTTGCCCAGGATCACATCCAGGTGGGTTTTGAATATCTCCAGAGAAGGAGACTCCACAACCTCTCTAGGCAATTTATTTCAGTGTCTGTCAAGACAAAGAAGTTTTTTCCTCAGTTCAGATGGAACTCACCTTTTTGGTGACCCCAAGGGCTAACAGAACACAGGCTGTCAACAAAAGGTCTAAGATGCATTAGTAACATACACAAAGAATAAGTAAATTAAATATTTTTTTAAAAGTAAGTATGAAGATTTTAATGTTTTATGGGTTTCAGAAATATGATCCCTCAATTTCCAATTCCCAGCAGATGGAAGAATGAGCAACACCTGTAATGCTTCATGATTTATAATATGAAGTGCACTTCATAAAACTGGAACCAATGTTAAGAAAAAATTTATTAGTCAAAACCAAAATTAGTTGGTCATGTTCTTAATTCTGTGTTACTGCTTTATTAGTGGTGGTATTTATATCACACTTATTACCTGCTTGAAGCACGAGGAACCTTTAGTATGTTCAATAATTAAAATCTTTGTATTCCCTAGGACCTCAACACATTGGATTTTAATTATTAATTCCTGAAACATGTTGGTTTGATATTTAATAGGACACATCTCTGTTTCATCTCGATTTTCTCTTTTAATCTCACCTTTTTGCTTGACATCCTCCATGCTTCCTTCTCCATACTTTTGATATTTGTCATTCTCAGCAGTATTTGTGCTAAAATTATTTTGAAACATATGATGCAGAAAATAGTTGTTGAGTTTTATCTCCATATATATACTACTAGCTTCATTTCTTCCATTTGAGTCTCTCAAATCCACGACTAGGTTAAGAAAATCTCCCATTATTCCTACAGCTCTCTTGACCTTTCCATATGCCTTTTCATTTACTCAGTCATTTCACACTCGAGCTGTTGTTTCAGGAGAAGGCAAAATATAGCATATTTCTGTAACTAGTTTATTCTCTCAGACCAATTCAAATTCAATCCTGAATGACACTACAACTGTGGAATGATGGCATCACTACTGTTCTTTACTCAAGTAACATGCAAGCCAATGCCTCTATGAACACCTGCCTTGGGAAAACATGAAGAAGGGAAAACTTTGACTCCTCTGCATTTTCTCGTAGCATGGAATATACCAGCTGGATGGAAAACCCAAATATCTCTCCACCACATTGAATTTACTGGCTCATTTAAGTTGGTATTGCAACATTTTTTTGCCCTTCTCTAAGTCTTCTGCCCCAAATTAAAAAAGGATGAAGTAATCTCATTTCTAGGGTTGATGCTCATAAGAAAGGCACAGGATTCTCATTTCACAGAGTTCCCTTTTCACATTTCTGTTGGATCCATCTACTCTATATCTGTGATTTTTAATAGTCCAGCTAATGTAATCTTCAAAACAGATTTTAGTTATGCCCATAATAATCTACTTTTCTTCATATGACTAGTTTTTTCACACTCCTGTCTACTTTGTTAGACTTCTTTCCATTTTTACATAAACATTTTAAGAGCCTTTCGTTATTAAGGTTACATTATTGTATATTAATGTCTATAAATCCCCCATTAATCTGTCATATAGCACATTTCCACCACAAAAAATCCCAAACCATTGTTAACATATATTCTATTTTTTCTTTTCATTCCCTCTATGTATGTATTTGTTAGAAAGGCCACATTCAGGTAAGACTTCAGTTTGCTTGAATAGGTTCAGCTGACTATAGGATGTTCTAACATTAGAAAATCCAAAAAACTTTACTTACTGATGCACTCAGATAATTTCTAGAAGTCTTTCCTTCTCATTCAATATATTAAATCAGAAAGGGTCAGCAGAAATTGAAAGAGTCTCACAGGAGACAGGGCAGTTGAATCATATAGAATGCTTTAAGTTGGAAGGGACCATAAAGATCATCCAGTTCCAATCCCCTGATGTGGGCAAGGATACCTTCCACTGGACCAGGTTGCTCAAAACCCCATCCAGTCTGCCCTTGAACACTTCTAGGGGTGGGGCACCCACAACTTCTCTGGACACCTGTTCCAGTGCCTCACCATCCTCATAGAGAAGAATTTCTTCCCAATATCTCATCTAGACCTACCCCCTTTCAGTTTAAAGGCCATTCTCCATTCTCCTATCACTATGTGCTCTTGCCAAAAGTCACTCTCCAGCTTTCTTGCAGGTACTAGAAGGTTGATGGAAGGTCTCCCCAGAGCATTCTCTTTTCTGGACTGAACAACCTCAGCTCTCTCAGCCTGTCTTCACAGGAGAGGTTCTCCAGTCCTTTGATCACTTTTGTGGCTCTCCTCTGGACCTGCTCCAACAGGTCCATGTTCTTCTTATGTTGGGGGCCTCAGAGCTGGATGCAGCACTCCAGATGGGGTCTTACAAGAGCAGAGTAGAGGGTTTCCCTCAACATCCTGTCACATTTTTGATGCAGCCTGGAATACAGTTGTTTTTCTGGGCTGTGAACACACATTGATGGGTCATATTGAGCTTCTCATCCACCAACACTCCCCAATTCTTTTTTCTCAGGGCTGCTCTCAACATATTCCCTGCCCAGCCTACATTTGTGTTTGAGATTGCCCCAACCTCGGTGCAGGACCTTGCACTTGGCCTGGTTGAAGTTCACACAGGCCCACCTCTTAAGTTGTCAAGGTCCATTTCCTCCAGCCTGTCAACTGCATGATGCAGCTTGATGTTGTCAGCAAACTTTCTGAGGGGGCACTCAATCCCACTGTCCACGTCACCAACAAAGATGTTACACAGTGCCGGTCCCAATATCTGCCCCTGAGGAACATTACTCTTCACTGGTCTCCATTTGGACATTGAGCCATTGAGTGCAACCAGGACAACCAATTCCTTATTGACCAAGCAGTCCATCCATCAAATCCACACATCTCCAGTTTAAAGACAGGAATGTTGTGTGGGACAGTGTCAAGTGCTTTGCACAAGTCCAGGTAGATGATGTCAGTCACTCTTTCCTTATTCACCAACACTGTAACCCTGTTGTAGGAGGCTACCAAATTTTTCAGGCACAACTTGCCCTTACTGAAGCCATGTCAACTGTCATGAATCACCTCCTTAATTTCCATGCACCTAAGCATTGTTTTCAGGAGGATCTGCACCATGATCTTGCAGGGCAAGGGGAGGTGTCACACTCTCGGTCAATGACCAGCTAGAGTATGGAGTTTCACCTGGGAATGGATGAGGAACCAGACAAGAGTTTTAGGGTCAGGATGAAAGGCAGGGCAGGGACAGGTGGCTTCATAGCAAAAGGCCTTGTGGCCAGGATGGCCACAAAAACAGAGGGTGGAAACAAGGACAGGGAGTCTGGGAGGAATACAGAGAGACTCTCCTGTCAGCCAAGGATCAGGTTAGGAAAGCTAGAGCTCTGATAGAATTAAATCTGACCAGGGACATCAAGGGCAACAAGAAAAGCTTCTATAGGTATGTCAGTGATAAAAGAAAGACTAGAGGAAATGTGAGCACCCTCCAGAAGAAAATGGAAGATCTAATTACAAAGGATATGGAGAAGGCTGAGGTACTCAACAACGTTTTTGCCTTGGTCTTCACCAGCAAGTGTCTGAGTCACAGAAGGCAAAGGCATGGTCTGGGAGAATGATGAACCACCCACCATAGAAGATCAGGTTCAACACCTTCAAAGGAACCTGAAGGTGCACAAGTCCATGGGACTAAGGGAACTGGTAGAGGAAGTGGCTAAGTCACTATCTGTAATATTTGAGAAGTGATGGCAATCTGGGAATGTCACCAAAGACTGGAAAAGAGGAAGCATAATCCCTATTTTTTAAAAAAGGAAGAAAGGAAGACCCAGGTAACGACAGACCAATCAGTCTCACCTCTCATGTGGCCAGAAATGGCTGCCAAGAGTACTCAGACCATACTTTCCTCAGGGGCAGAAGCAAGGATAACTGCCCCAGAGTACTGCAGATCATCATCTTGCCTTTTCAAAGATGGGGTGCAACACTTGACACTCTATAGTCTTTTGTTCCTTTTGTTCCAAGCTCCACAACCTTTCAAAACTGTCAGAGTGGCCTCACACTGACATCAGCCAGCTCACTCAACACCCTCAGAGAAATCCCATCAAGTTTAGTGGACTTCTATGAGATAAGATTTCTTGGGAGACCCCTGAGCTGAGCATCCTACAATACTGGAATTTCTCTGCTCCTTGACCCTTGCTTCTGGACTAAAACGCCTGGGAAAAGTGTCAGTGAAGACCAAGATGAAGAAGACAGTAAGTACCTCAGCTTTGCCTGCATTTGCAGTTACTGCATCACTCAAAACCTGTGGCAAGCAGGCACATACTTTCCTTGCCTGATTTACTATCTGTGTAGCAGCAGAAGCCCTTTTTGCTTTTGGTATCCTTTGCTAACCCTGGTTTAGCTTTGGTTTTCCGATCCCATCACTGTGCACTTCAGCAGTGCTTTTATCTCCTTTTTCATAACCTGCCCTAACTCCCACCACCTGTATACATCATTTTTATATTTCCCCACCCTGTTTAGCCATGTCAGCCTCCTGGTAGAACTGTTGTTTTTTTGTTTTCTTTTTTTTTCCCTTGAACATCAACATGGACTTTTGTTGTGTTTTAGGAAGACAATCATTATAGGCCTGCTAGCCCTTTTGAACTTCTTTTTCCTGCAGGGCTGGCTCCCCAAAGAACTGCCTCCCACCTACCTTTTCCCTGAGCAAGTCACAGCTTTCTGTTGTTAGGTCAGCACTACTCACCTTCTTAATCCTCTGCAGGATCTTGGACTCCTCTGTATCAGGATCATCACAGTCATGGCTCCCATTCCTGTCCCAACCCTGAGAGTTCTTATCCCTGACACCCTCCAGGAAGCTCCCCAATGGCCTTTCCTGTACAGCAGGTGCCAGTGAGGTGGAAGTCCCCCAGCAGAACCAGTGCCAGTAAGCAGAAATTCAACCATAGTAGTTCTGTGTCGACCTATGGTGCTCTAGTTCAAAAGTAGAAACAAGTAATATGAGACAAGGCTAGCAGATAAAATATATTATTTCATTACTTCTTAGAAGCATCTTAAAACAAATTAAGGTTGCCTTTTTGATTTTTTTTCAGTTTGTTTGGTGTTTGATTGGTTTTTGTGCAGGTTGCCTTTCTTTTTTGGGGTTTTTTGGGGGGGTTTTTTGGGGTTTTTTGTTTGTTTGTTTGTCCTTTTGACTTTAGCAATAAAAAATATGATGGGTCATAAACCCCTCTTCTGAAACTGACCGTCTTCCTGTCTCCACCATAATGTATTTGTGATCAATTTAAACTTATTTGGCATTGGGCCAGCATGGCCATTCAGGATTTCATACTATAGTCATGCACATAATTGTACTCCTCTCAGCTTTCATTTTGTGAGACTAAATATGCAAGCTTCTGTAGTTTTGCCTTCTTTCCTTTTAAGATAGACATATATCTTATATCTTAAATACATGTAATACAATTGTCTATTTTGATAGAAAACCCTTTCCAGAGTGAAGCAGTTATGTGCAGGTCATTAGCAGCATTTTACATCCCATACTTAACTATGAAGAAAATTTACATTTAAATATATGCCTGTTGATATGTTTGTTCTTAGCAAAAATAAAAACAAAATAAAAAAAGAAAGTATGTCATTTGCAACATGGAATAGTTACAATCTATGAACTTGACATTAAAGGAAAATAATGTGGTACAGCATTTCAGCCAAAATATATCTTTAACTGTGTTATGTGTTCACATGTCTGTTTTTTGTCTATTTTCCTGACTTTTTTATTGTCTTTTAAAGTGTGAGGCCCAGACATCTCTAAATCCTTTTGGGTAGCCACTGGTATGAATTTTACTTCATTATTTTTCCTTTATGGTTTTATTAATACTATTTTGATAGTGATAACAATTTGTTTGGCTGCAAAATCAAATGCACATTGTTATTAGTACTAGTGACTTTCATTCCCATGTGTTAAATTACTGTGCTATTCTTTGGAGCCTTGTAACCTTCGTACCTTTTCTTTTAAACTATCATTAATTTACCATTATAACAGCCTCTGCAACTTTTTTTGATGAATGCATCCCCCTGCATGACAAAGATATTCTGTCTTTGTATTCTGATTTGGTTCTACAACATCAGGAAGAAAATATGACATACACAAAGAAAGAAGAAAAATATATGGAAATTACAAACAAATATTCATATTTCACTATGCTATTTTGTCTCTTGAAGAATTACATGAATAGACAGTAAGCTCTAAGGCATTATGAATTATTATTTTATGATTTATATAAATATTATTATATACTAAAGAAACAGCAGTATAACTGACATAGAAGCAAAGACTTAGTATAATCTCTGATTCTGCATTGCATGTGAACAGCTTTACATTAATCAGTACTCTCATCATAGGCAATGGGGCTCTTCAAAAATTGCAAAATTATTTATATGTCCAGTGCCAAAATGGTACCTCCTGTTTAGGCACTTCGCTCACATTAAATTTTGTGAATTTGGATAGGTTCTTGAATATTCTATTATAGATCTGACCTTAAATGTTTTGCAGAATCAGAGCAATGCACAACATTTCTTCTTCCTTTTTCACTTAGTCAACAGAAACATTGGCTTACAATATAGCAAGTTAGGATATTACTAGAATAATGACATTTCTTGGTTTTGTGCATTTAAAAACTCAAGCATAATCTTAAGCTGGAAAAGCATTGTGTGTTGTATTTTCTTTGAAATTTTTCCCCATAATGAAGAAGGAAAAGATGGTTGTGATCATCTATTCCAATATTAAATAACTTAGAGCAAACAGGAAAAAGCCATGCTGAGTTTTGAGGAGCCCTAATTTGCACTACTATAGGTAACTTCTGAAATAAACACCGCTGCACTAATTTCTGTGTGCTAAACAGTAGACACATACACATTCAGACACTAAGTGCCTGCTTATCAGAACTCATGAACACCACAAACACAAGCTGAAGCCAAAGAGAGCTGACCGTGTAGACTCTATCAAAAATACATGAAAATCAACATCTTTATTGACAAAACAGTTCCAATCAGATTGTAGCTGCTCCAGCATAAGCGTGTACCACTACACCTGTGTCCTATCAGTACTGAGATTTCTGTATTTCATTCAACTAATTTATAAAGAAGTGGCAGTGAGAGAATATGAGATTCCCTGTTCTGATAACTGCAAATATGTATGTAATTACATAAAAGCTGTTGCTATAGCAAATGAAAATATTATATGCTTCAATATTCAGGAGCCAGATATTAATGAAATATAGCCTATCTTTCCTATAAGGAAATCATATGATAGCAGATGTATATGTTTGTTCTGTCAAGCAGTTCATTTTAGCAGAGTCTGGGAAATTGCTGCTGGAGAGTGAGAAAGAAATGAGCAGCTGAGCAGAACATCAATAAGCAGTACTTCTATGGAAATGACTTCACATTGATCAACACTTAAAAGATGTTTTTTAAAAAAGATAAATGAATGAAGAAGCAAAAAATAGTACATTCAAATGCTAAATACAGCCTACACTGAGAAAAGTGAGAGAAATGTCATTGTCATACTTGGAATACACTTGCATAACTGTTCAGGCTGTTAGGCCTAATTAACAGCAAGCTAACAGACTCTTGCTGTGGGGGTGTTTATAGGCAGAATATGTTAAATGTAGAGTTTGAAACATTGAAGTTAGACTTTAGTTAGATTTAGGTTAGTGTGCATTTACATAGAAGACACATTTCTGCTCTGTAAAGGAACTATGAACTAAGTACTTGCAGAATGCTAATTCTGAGTGCTGATCTTAAGGATGATAAGGAAATTGTGCATTCTTCAAGGAAGAAATCCAACAATATAAAATATCTAATTATTCTCATGCATGTTTGGATAAAATAATACAATTGAAATATGCTGATGAAGCTAGACTGGTTTATAATTCCTGGAGTTGTTCTTTTGGTTTTGCTTTGGTATTGTGGCATAGTGTATGGAATACACCAAACTGCTACAGTATGAAAGCACAGGCTTTAACTTTCATAACTAACTGACTCTGGACCCAAAGAACTTGTCAGGTAAAGCTAACGCAGCTGTTTCCATGAATAATTCAAACAAATCACTTAAGCCACAGTATGATGGAGCTGACTTCACAGTGGTAACCTCAGTAAATACCGTCAGAAAACAGATACATTAACTATTAGTGACTGAAACTTCCAGTCCGTGGGAAGCAAGAGTTGCTAAATTCTTTCTTGATTAACCTGACTGACAAAACTTCTTACCAAAAATTTTTCCAGAGAACGCATAATTTTCGAGACCTTAATAACTCCTTGCTATATTTCAAATGGAACTTAAATTAGAGCTATGAGTTACTATGGACTGTAAAGAAGAAACTTCTCACATTCCCAGAATCAAGTGTGCAAGCTAATTTCTTCTGAATTCAGTCCCAGTAGTGTAACTAAATAATCTATAATACTAATATAAATGTATACAATGCTGTTTAGGTCCTGAACATACAAATTCCCACAGCACTAACTTTACACATATGAGTGCTTCTGTTTAACTCAGAGAATTAATTACATAAATACAAACATTTCTAAATCTTTGTAGGACAGAATTTCAATAATTTTGGAATAATGAAATGTTACATATAAATACCTCTAAGGTTTAAAAAGAATGAATTTTGGGATTAGAAGGAAAATGTGAAGAATGAGCTAATAAGGACCAAACATAACATACATATTGAAGTGTTGAAAATTGACAAGCTCAGAGTTTTTAGAAAAGCCATTTCTTTGGAATGATGCTTTGCTGCCAACAGAGAATAAGATGTAAAGGAACAAGTAAGATCTAAGAATTCTTAACAGGAATATATTAATAACTGTGAAAATGACAGCAATGACAACAAAAGGGAGAGAAGGAATTGTGAAAGTGGCCAAGATTTCTAGGCTTATTGAGTCAGAGTACAGCAGCATTAGAAATATGATTCTGCTGCCAGTTTCTCACACTCTTGTCTACAATTTTAATGTCATTTTTTTTGGCTGATGAGTTTGAAAGACAACATAATCATCTTAAATTCTTTCTAGATGATTTGTGTAATTATTGCAGACCCGCTCATAGTAATAATCTGGAACTTTTTCTGCATAATGAACTACTCTTTTTCCCTGATCCTGCAACTCAGAACAAAGGACCAAGTCCCCTTGGCTTCACTGGGAGCCTACCAGAAGAATTTTCTCCTTACTATAAAAGGATTTTATTTATTCACTAATTTATTCACTTGCTGGAATTACAGAATGTTTTATAATTCTCTTTCTAAGAACCCCCAACTAAGTGCCTAATATCAGTATTCATTCTTCTCCTACACATTATCCTCAAGTTGATTGTTCATTTTCACAGAGAAATAAGATTTTTTTACAATTTAATTTGAAAAGTGGTTACATAGCCTTCATTTCATGTTACCCAATCACCTTGGATTGTAATAGTGATGATTTTTTTTTTAAATTATGCTGAAGTGTGTCTTTAAAACAAGTCTCTTGTGATGAAAACTCTGACTTTCACCTCTCTTCTTCTCAGAAACATTAAATGCTTTATTTAACAGATTTTACTAAATAAAATTTCACAAGATTTTAAAAGTAAAAAAGTTACCTTTAGCTGGGTAAATCAGTTCAAAACCAAGTAATTGTATTAATTTCTGATATTCTATTTCAGAACTGGACAGTCTGAGCAGCAGTGAATGCCTACTTTTATCTACATGAATTTTTTATAAGAATGACCTGGGTGATCTACATGATGTAGTCTGGATGATCTTCCTGACTCTCCTTTCTGTCATTTCCCTCTCTCTCTCAGCATGATCCTCTCATTTAGGTCCAGATTTATCCTGTAGCCTGGTCAAATCAGTACACTGACTTACTCCAGGGCAGGAAGAACTACAGTGAAAAGAAGTTTTTTACCTGAGGAACTTGTTCTGCCTGTTCTCCTCCAGGTTGCTTTCAAAAGGGATGTTGTTGTTGCCTGCTGCTTACACTGGTGTGCCTGTATATAGGAATCTCCAAAAGAAATTCTCACTAGTATGAATTTTCAGCTCTGTCTCAGAATATTTCCACAGATAAGGAAACAAATCATGACAGATTTTGACCTGCAGATTTTTTCCCCCTCTGCTTTAACCATCAGAAATCCTTGCATACCTTAAGGATATTTAGTTATGTACTTAAAGATTTACTTGTTTCCATTGTACTGGCCTCAGACTTCACTCAAACAGCACTCCAGGATGCTGCTGCACTACACATGATGTAAGTCTCTAGGTAGATGCTTCTTACTCCACAGAGCACAAATACGTTCTTTCTGCCCCTTCTAATGAAAAATTACCTTTAGAGTTTACATGGGCTATTTTCATCAACTCAGACAAAGACATTATTGGGTCTAGCATATACTTGTTCACAGAGGAACCCATGAGCTGACCAAATAGGTAGCATATAGTAATACAGAAGGGTCTGCAAGCATTTTGTATAATGATTTTTCAAGTGCCTCAGGCAATGGCTTTTGAGATTAAGAAGACTGTAGGACTGATTCTCCCTTCTTTACCTGATAATCCTGAGAAGAAACTTCTTCTTTCCCTAAGTAATACATTAATATTTATTTTATGCATGACTTCTATGCAATCTGCCAAACTTTGGCAATTCTATGTGATAAATGATCTCACTCTGTTTTGCCGAACTGTGTCTCAGATTACATATCCTTACAAACACAAGCCACCAAAGAGAAAGTTTAAGATACAGTTCTCCTGAGGCCATGGGCTTCTGAAGGGGAGAAAAAAATGCAATTGTCCCCTTCCTAGTGTATAGGGTAGGACAGCACCTCAGTGCTGCTTATCAATGCGATGCTGCAGTGTCACAGCCATGCAATACTCTGGCAAGAGTTGTCTTAGACATGGGCAAACTATTATCCCATATTACCAAAGAAGAGGGCGACCATGAAATCTGTCCACTTAGAAATCAGCAGAAACCTTTCAATTGAGTCTGCAGGAGAAACAACATCTACAGAAATGAACAAGACATTGAAAACTGCCTCCTCTCATGTCTTAAAGGTTTGAACCTGAAGAAACATATGACAAAATGGTCAAGACCAATGATTCCCTGCTTTCTTGTTGCCCAGCAATTCAAATGGGTTTTCTGACCTTTGAATGGTTTTTCCGACCTTTCTGACCATTAAGTTTTCTGCATTTCACACAAAATAAACAAGGAAAGAGAGAGAATTTTACTTAGTTTCTTACAGTATTTCCATTTTCAAAATTATTAGTTGGTTTCAGTAAGTGGTCAAGGAGATGCACTGGAGAAATCTTCCATGCACGTTTGTTCTCTGTGACATGCTCTTTCACTCCCAGATAATTCTTATGTTTGAAGCACAACACATCTAACTTTCTAGGAGTCTTTTCTCATGTCCAACATTACTGACCCAATGGGTGGATCGTGGATGTGCCTCCCCTAGCACTAACCATGTAAAAGCTAGAGGACTTCTGTCTAAACAAAGATTTAGGGTTAGTGTACAGCAAAGGGACGGAGGAAAGCAGCACCATGGACAGATTCATCCCACCTTGAAAGAGCTACCTAAGACAGATCGGATGAAGTGCTGTAGATGTGTATATTACTGCTTTAAAACAGAGAATTCTACACTAGTAGTTTAAAGAGCCTGACCAAGCTTTGGATGACCAGTCATCCTGATCATAGCACACTAGTAAGGAAGTGACAGAGTGCAGCTGCATCTGCCTGCAAAATGATAACTTTTACCCCAGACCTGAAGTGACGCCTGTTTAAATGAAGAACCAGTTGGGCTTCTGCCTCTATGTGGCACATTTAATGGTTGAACCCTTACCAATTAAAGTGTTATAAAAAACCCAAAGCTAAAGCGTTCCCATGCATGAACCACCCAGCATAACAGTCACACTTAGATCCAGCACTGGTAATCAGAGAAATGCAGTCAGATTTAGGCCTCAGATTTTACTGGCAAGAGCAATTGCACATCTTTCACCCAACACATAGGCACAAGTCTGAGCTCTCATATATTCCAGCAGCCCAGCCTAAAAGTACATGCATCATAAAAATCTGGATGCAGGTGAACTGTGGCTCTGGGTAAAAAACCAAATAAACAAAAATTAAAAACTCTACTGCTTAAATAGAGTACAAACTTAGTTGCTTCACAGCCAAGAATCCAAACACGAATTTGTGTTCTAAATCAGTGTCTGTTATGTGGATCCTAGTGGCAGCTGACTTTTTTTTCTGCTCTGAATCACCCCAATTCCATTGTCAAGCCAGAGAGCACGTCAAGCTTCTCTGAAAATCAAGATGTCAGTGTGCTGTGCCACAGTGAAGCCTCCCGACATCAAATACAGCATTTGTGTCCCACCAGGGCCCATTAGATTTGTGCCACCAGCACAGCTCAACACTGGTTTCTTTTGTGCCCTCAATTATGTGCTCCCTTCCCTCACAGTAAAGGCATGCTGATAGAGGGAAGATGGGGAAAAATGTTGTCATATGCATCCTACTGGATGCTACTTTTGGAAGGACGACCATCGTTCGAGCACTCTGCAAGTGTTGACCGGTACAACAGTGTAAGAGTAGCAGAGGCATTTGGGTGAGGCTGGGGGATTTTTAAGGGAGGGGTGGGTAAAAAATAATTTCAAAGCGAAGCCAGACAGCCGAGGGGAGGGGAGGAGCCGGGGTAGGGGCTTCGCTGTTCCCTGGGCCGAGCCTGGCAGTGCGGTAGCCCTTTGCCAAGTGGCAGCGCGGCCGCTGCCCCGCCGGGCGGAGCGGGCAGGGGGGCGCTCGGGGCGGGCGGGTCGGGCTGGGCCCGCCCACCCCCGCCCCGCCCACCCCCCCCCGTCCCTCCCCCGGGGGGGGGGCGGGGGGGCGGGGGGGGGGGGGGGGGGGGGCCTGGGCCAGCCCAGCCCAGCCCAGCCCAGCCCAGCCCAGCCCGTCCCTCCGCCGAGGCAGCGAGGGGCCGCCCGGGCTGGGGTCGTGCCGCTCGCCGCCGGGCCGGAGCGCGGCACAGCAGCGGCTCCGTCCAGGAGCTTCCGGGCGCGCCGGGCGGCGGGGGAAGGGGGGGAAGGAGGAGGAGGAGGAAGGGAGGTGTGGGTGGAGGGGAGGAGAGGGGAGGGGAGGGGAAGGAGGGGTGGAGGAAGGCCGGCTTTTTTAGGAGGGAGACCCTCCTTCGCGGCCGCCCGCTCGCAGCCATGGCTTTGAAGGAGGCGGGCGGCAGCATCCTGCCCATCAGCGACATGGTGTCGGGACCGTCGGGCTCGCCGTTCCCCGAGGTGGTGGAGCTGAACGTGGGGGGCCAGGTGTACGTGACGAGGCACTCCACGCTGCTCAGCGTCCCGGACAGCACGCTGGCCACCATGTTCTCCCCGTGCCGGGGGGGCCCCGCGGCGGCTCGCCAGCTGCCGAGGGACAGCCGGGCGCGCTTCTTCATCGACCGCGACGGCTTCCTCTTCAGGTACGTGCTGGATTACCTTCGGGACAAGCAGCTGGCGCTGCCCGAGCACTTCCCCGAGAAGGAGCGGCTCCTGCGGGAGGCCGAGTACTTCCAGCTGGGCGACCTGGTGAAGCTGCTGTCGCCCAAGGTCACGAAGCAGAGCTCGCTCAACGACGAGGGCTGCCAGAGCGACCTGGAGGATAGCAATTCGCAGGGCAGCAGCGACCGGCTTCAGCGGGCGGCGCTGGACAAGCGCTCGGGCTTCCTCACCGTGGGCTACCGCGGCTCCTACACCACTGTGCGGGACAACCAGGCGGACGCCAAGTTCCGCCGCGTCGCTCGCATCATGGTGTGCGGTAGGATCGCCCTGGCCAAGGAGGTCTTCGGAGAGACCCTCAACGAGAGCCGCGATCCCGACCGCCCCCCCGAGAAGTACACCTCCCGCTTCTACCTCAAATTCACCTACCTGGAGCAAGCTTTCGACCGGCTCTCCGAGGCGGGCTTCCACATGGTGGCTTGCAACTCCACCGGCACCGCCGCCTTCATCAACCAGTACAGGGACGACAAGATCTGGAGCAGCTACACCGAGTACATCTTCTTCAGTAAGTGCTGCCCGCTCCCCCGTGCCGTTCCCCTCGTCCCCACCCCCGGGGGGTGCATGGCGATGTGCAGTGAAAAGTACAGGTACACCCCCCATACTCCAGCCCTTGCTGTCCCAAAGCAACATGTAGCTGGAGAGAAGCGGAGGCTGTCCCCTTTTCCCTCTCACTCGGCCCTCTCACCGCCACAGTTCAAATTCCATATTGTGCTTTGTGGGGGCGGGACAAGGCTCCCTAATGCTCCGTCCGGAGCGCGGCGTGGGAGCAGCCCCCCCCTCTCCGTGGAGCAACCAGGGTTGCTGCCACCTTTTGGTGCCGAGGGGAGAGCCAGCCCCCACCGGGGGCTCTCCCGGGAAAGTCGCGCTGGTTCCGGATCGGGACCTGCGGCGCCGGGGGGGGTCTCTGCCCCTCTGGTCGGGCTCCGGGTGCGGGTGCGGTGCGGGCGCGGCTGCGCTCCGGCTCCACTCCAGCACGGAGGGTTGCGGTGCTCCCTTGCCAGCGAGGCGGCGCAAAGATCTCAGCGGCGGAGCCCCGATCAAGAAAGGGTTTTAGTATTTTATTGATGCGTTTTCTTCAAGTGAGCGCACTGCGCTTGGGCACGGGCCCCTTGAGGGAAGGAGCAGCCAGCTTCCAGAGGAGCAAGAGAGCCTGGCTCCAAGGTGGACGCAAAATGGAAAAGAGAAAATGAACCACTGCGTAGCCAGTACACAGCTCCTAAGCAACTTCGCTAGTTGGCTGCGGGTAGCCTTGAAGGTTTCGGGTCACTCACAAATAGGAAAACCGAGCAATGACGAATGAGTTTCAATCTGGCAAAGTATGTAGTTCTATGTAGGGCACTGGCTGAGCAACGGGTTCTGGTAATGAAACCGTAGCTGGATGGAGAACACCAGTCCCTGGCAGAGATTTGTCTTTGAAAGGCAGAGGCAGCCTTAAACATTACAGATGTGTTTGAGTCGACTGAGCCGGCAGGAGAGAGAGGTGTTCTGCATTCACTTCTTTCCTCTCCTGCCTGTGTGGTCTCACACTCCCTGAGCACAGGAAGGATGAATTGGCAGAGCATCTGCCTGTCTCTGTGGTGAGGTGGGAGATGAAGCTTCTAACTAACTTCACTAGTAGGGCAGCTGAATGGAAACAATTTGTTTTGTGTGCAAAATTAGACTTAGGGACAGTATTTAGTAGAGGAGGGAAATGTGAATGGTTTTCTATTGGTAGAAGAAATTCATTACATAGTTTACAGTGCTGTATATGTTAGAAGTGGTGGCCACCCTTTGCTGAGCAGACTGAAGTACTCAGATCAATCTTCAAAACTCTATTAAAGCAGTTTTTGAAGATTAACTGCATAACTTATAGCTGGTCATATTTCAATAAGATATGTAAAAACAGAGCTGTAGAGGAGCTTCGTGTACCTCATGTGTGGACTTCTGTTAAATATTTTGCTATCAAGTATGTTATATTATTAAATAATTTTTCTGGGAAAAATGGACATAATTATTTTCTAAGTAGTAGAAATTTCTACTTGTTATTATCAAAACTATGAATTAATCTGTTCTGTTTGCGCAGAAGTAGATTTGCATAATTATTTGTGTGCATTTGTGATGCTCATGTTTTGGTTATTTTGTGTGTGTGTGTTATTATGAGGTTGCTGTATGGAACAGTCCTCTAATTCACATCAGTGTTCCAAATTAATCCCTGGTGTAATACCACTGACTTATGTGGAATAATGCCAGGGATGAATTGGATGTTGTGCATCATGATTTTTGTTTTAGTTTTTAGTACTCCACTTCTGATGCTGTGAAAAGTAAAACAGTTATTTAATTACTTATATTGTTACAGTAAACTGAAAATTTATATTTTTGCTTAATGTGTTTGGTGGGTTTTTTTGGTTGTTTTTATTTTTACTTCTGAGTGGAAAAAATGGCTAAGATAAAAGTAGGCTGAAAAGATGTCAAGCATATTTTATTTTTTTTTTTTTTTGCCTTGCTATGCATTTAGAAACCTTTTAGTTTAACAACTTTAGACATTGTTGTATGATCAGATAGATTCTTCTGAAGTATAGCAAGACGGAAACAACACTTAAGAAATTCACCAAAGTGGGAAGTGAAATATGCAAAATGCAGCACCTGAAGTAAAAGCCTTAGTATTTTTTGTTTTCTTCTTTTTTTTCTTTTTAATCTGACTAGATGCCCAATTGATGGAGACTGTGATGAAACAATACTTTATTATAATAATAATTTTAATATGCCCTGGATGGATTAGATGCTTGCTGTTGCCTTGCCTGACTGATGCACAAGAGTCCAGCAATTGGAGAGCGAACCTTGTAAGCCTTAGTGCTCTGTACCAGGGGTGGGAAGATGGGTCAGGGTTACTGGCTGTAGGGTCTCTGACAGCATTAGCCAGGACTGTTTTCCTTCCTTGCTCACGAACAGAGCTTAATGTACAAGAAGAGCAGTCACTTTTCAAGTTACTCCTTGCTCAATGTCCCCATGAACCCCAGAAAGGAGGCAGTTTTTGCTGGAGAATGTCCAAGCCTGGATTGTGTCTTACAGACAAACAAACAAAAGCCCCCACATTTATCAAGACAAAAGACTTTAGGACTTTAGGAAGCCTATTCCAGCTTTGGCCAGTGCCTGAGGCTTAATTTCGTGCTAGTGGAGAAAAAAAACTAGTTTTATGTCCCACTGGAAAAAGCCGTACCTGCATTTGCATTTGTTATTCACAGCATGAGCATTTGCAACCAGCAGCAACTCTATTAGTTGTTGGTCTGTAACTCTGTAGCAGTCATATAAACTTCTTTCACCATTTCTTTTGAGGAATGCGGACAATTCTGTTTCCTAGTCATGGTAGGTAGCAAAGTGATTGGAAATACATAGGGGTATATACATTCCACCTGTTTCCTTAGGTTATAAGTAGCTGAATGAGTTTCTCATCAAGAGCTGCAAAGGAATATTTGAAGGCCAAAGGTTTAATCTGTGGTTTGTGGAACAGATCTCAGGTTTGTTTCTGTTATGTCTCAAACTTTGGTAGTTTTTTTGAGTTGAAATGACCATCTATCACTTTTCTAATAAAATAGAAATTACTATATATTCTTAAACATTCCAGCAGATCAAATTCACCTGGGATACTGCATATATATTTAACTAATTTATGAACTGCTTATTATCTAGGGATGGATTAATTATTGCAGACTAATTCTGATTGAAGAAGCAGAGGTTGTTGGAAACTGCTTATCAGGAAACAGTGCTTCAGCCTTTGGCAAAATGTCCTGACAAATACAAAAACAGACTTTCCTTCTTAGTGTGTATAAATCCTATTAAAAAAAAAAAAGGTTCTTTCCCCCAGTGTTTTTCAAGCTATCATGCATGCAATGACATCTTCATTTGTCTACACAGTTAAGTACATGGCCAGAATTTAGCCTGCATCTTGCATCTGTGGCTTAGTTATGAGAAGTGCTCACATAGCTGTTCCACATGTCCATTACAGATCCCATCCCTTAATGGTCAATAAAAGAAGTAAGCTTTTACATGGTAGTGAAAAGGCTCTACCAGAGTGTACCACAAACTTTTCCTTTTTTTGTTTTTGTTTGTTTTTACCCCCCAATAGCCTGGTTCCACACTATTAATGCTCTCACCTTAGTACACATGAGGATGACTTCAGTCAGGTTAGCGTAATGTGACATTCATGTGCAGACTGGGAAATAGGCTAAAATTCTTTTGCTGCTTAGTTTCAAGCTGCGATAGAGGATGACGGATTAATTACCTGTTGGTGTGCAATAGGTGGTGGTCCTCACAAACATTGCTTCTAACTGGAGACAGGAGATCGTGCTTCTTCATGTGGCTGCAGGCACTGGAACATATCTTCTGTTAGCTGATCTCTTTGGGAGAAAAGAGTGAAATGCACATGTTTAGGGTTTTTCTGTTTGGTTGGTTGGTTTTGGATTTTTGTTTCACTTTTTGGGTTTTTTTTTGTGGTTCACTGTATCTCTTGGTACTGTTGTATAGTGCAAGATTGCCTGTGCATGCTATTACTATTTTTTTTCTTCTGTAAAATCTAATTGGTCTTAATGGATTTTACATTTAGCATCTGCTATGCAATCTGACTTATGGGTGTTGAGTGCACTGTGCTCAGCTGGAAGCTTTCTGTGCTGAGCTGACATCTTTATTGTAGGAAGAATGCAGTAACATTTACTGAAAACTCTGTGTTGACGCTCCTGTTTCATATGTGACAGTTTCTGTTTTCTTGTCTCTTGTTTTTTGTTTGTAACAGGTGACTTTTGCATGAATTTATGGTCCTTATTTTCCACTTGAAGTCACATCACTCTGAGATTATATTGGTTGCTGTGGAAATTGTCATAAACAAGTGATAATAATTTTGTAATCAGTGGGGAATAAGCAGTTGGGAGCAATGAATTTTCAGGAGCCAATATGGTATTTTGAAAAAAAAGAACCCAAAACTCAAACAAAATACCACCAACCCCCTGAAAAAACCCATCCAACAACAACACCCAACTGAAATTGTTTGTGTCATTGCAATAGAAAGGAAAAGAAAACAGAAGGTGACACCTGAAACATAGGGAACAAATGTATGTAAAATACTTTGAGGTGTTTGTTGCTTTCTAAATGCCAAATCCAGTTCAACATCCCACTGGGATAGTGAGGGGGTGGTGGGCCAGCAGATAACACTAAACTGCTCTTTTGAGGGCAGAGTGGTGTGAAAGCCATCCTGCAGGTGGTTTCTGTGGCCATGCCAAGCTGCTCTCCATCCATCACTGCTTATTTGGTGGAGTTTTATTTTTTTTATTTATTTTCTTTTTTAATCTGGAACAAATACAGGTAAGATGTGCCAGGCTGAGGACAAAAAGGAGACCAAGACAAAAATAAGAAAAGGGTATTGCTTCTCTGTGATACTTTATCTCAAAGTTGGACAATTTACTTTGAATCTGAACCAGAAGGAGCTTCAGAAGAAATGCTCTGTAACAGTATCAATATCTGGGAATGTTGTTTCCGATAGGACTGATTTAGACTCCCTTTAAAGAGAGTTTTTGTAGGCACTCCTGTGACTGGAAAACTGACATAAAACTTCAGGGTGTTCTGCCTTATAATTTCAGCTCAACTCTAATACATCTGAAAAATAAATAAATAATAGATTACTCTTTATCTTGTTAATCTTCCAAAATATACGTCCCTAAATGTGACAAGATGCATCAAAGTGTACAGTCATAAATTATTCATATAAGAATATCCTTCTTATGCTACCAATTGACATAACACATGATAATCTAGACTACAGAAGCTGTAGTTCTCATTTTAGTCCTTTCAACCAAGAGACTCTATTTCAGAATAATTTTAAATGTGAGATTAAGAACTTTGAACAAATTTGGCTTTTTAGTAAACAATGTAAACAACCTGCACTCAACAGCTGCTAAAGACACTACTTCAGTGAAAAACTCTGCCAGGAACCTCTTGATTTTTCTTACACTTCACTCAAAATATGCAAAACTCAATACAATGATTTGTATTCACTTTTATTTTTTTTCAGTATATCCAATTTCTGGTCTTACTACAATAAAAATCATATTTTTAAGTACTGTGGAGCATTTTTAATATTTAGAGCTGTGTATTGGAACTGTTATGTGGTATTTTAAAAGTAAAATTAGAGAGTAACTAAGAAAATCAACTCTCTTTGGGTATTATATGCCAGGATCAGCTCTAGATAAGGAATAAGCAAGAATTGATGCTTGCAACTGCTATTCCTGATGTTGGAAAGTGGAAACACTGTTTTTGATATTATCCCAGGCTGGTACTTCTTGTGGATTACTTGCTGAAAAGAATGACAGTGTTGGAGAAGCTGACTTTGCTGGATCTGTACTATTTTGCAAGAAAAGCACTTCTTGGTGTCAGATCACTTCATAGATTTTCAAGGATTTATGACAGTAGTTGCAGGGAAATGTTTACTTTTCCATAGTAGGATAAGCAAATCATATTTTATTTTTTCTTTAGTGTCAACATGTAATTCTAGTTATCTGCTGTTCAAGCACAGAATTTATGCATACAAAAGCTTCCCGTTTAATATTGTTCCAGGCAGATGATTTAAATTAAAACATTACTGCAAATAAAATACATTTTGCAATATGTTTGCTTTCTCAGTATGATATGGCTGGTATTTCACTGCCGGTCTTCTGCTTTGCAACAAATACCACATTTATTATATTGTGGTGAAAATCTGTGTGGCAAACTAAAATTCTCTAATCTTTGCACCAAGGTGCATTGATTGTTGCATTATCCCCTTTTTGCCATAGTTCCGCCTTTAAACACAGGTCTCCCTCCAGACATGAAAAACTGCTCAGGCAGCTCTCTCAGAGGTCAAAAGTAATATTCTTTGTTTATGAGGACAGAAGTGGCCAAAAGAAAGTCCCTCTTCTTGGTCCAGCTGCATATCAGTATGGCCTGAACAAAGTGACCAGAACTAACGCATTTGTGTTCTGTTGTGTTACCAGTTTAAGGGTGAGAACTTTGCTGTGCCACATACCTGGAGGGGGGAAGAAGAAAAGTGCATAAGGTGGCATGCATCTGTCCTGGTATCTCTGGGGTCATAGGCTGCTCCAGACTGGTGGGCTTGGTGTAGCTTGCAGCCAGCTTTAGTGTTGCCCTACATTGTCTCAGCAGCTAGGGAGGTCCTGGGCATCACATGCTGCAGGACAGGTGAACAACACAGCCATGCTCTGGATTCTATCTCAGATTTTTCCTCTGATTTTCTGTGTCCAGTTTTGGAATACTTCTGGAGTCATGTAGGAAATCTACTACAGAGTTAAACTGACCAAGGTCACGTCTGCAGGGCATCTTCACACTACAGACTGGTTGTTTGGTGGGTGGTTATTTGACTTAGTATAATTGTTGAAAAAAGCTTGGGGGCACTATACCAGTGAAGATCCTAACCTAACAAACTGATGTTATATTTAGGATGATTTTATTTAATTTCCATTTACAAGATCTTACAAGATCACATGCTTTATTTCTTAAAGCATGTGGAGTACTAATGCCACTCAAATCATAGCTGTTTTATAAACAAGCCACTGGAAGTCCACTGGAAAAATGCTTAAAAATTTACTAGGCAAATTTCATTTTGCTTTAGCAAATAAGATGCTTCACAATGGATTTCCTGGGGAGGTTCTTCACTCCAGTTTTATAAAACTGCATGTTCTTATTGAGAAGAGGTAATTTATATTGTACTTAAAATTCATATATTGACTAAATGTTAGGATTATAAAGAGCTATGTCTAGAATGAAATTCTCATTCTCAGTGGAGTTTAAGTACCTTTATTTAAATGTTTTGTATTATTATTATTTTTGTTTTTAAGCCAGTAACTGCCATTGCACATTTAGCTTTTGCCTCACATAAATTCAGGAATATTCAGTGAATTAATTCCTTTTATGTTTTTTTTTCCTTTGACTTAAATGGGATTAATCATACATATAAGGACCTACAGTGTATGAAACTCAGAATCAAGTTCTATTCAAAGCTGCACCTTTACTGAGACTGAAGCAGCAAAGTCTTGTGCTAGTCTTTCACATAAAAGTGAAATTCAAACTGCAGGAGCTGTTATTTGGTTTCATAACTGTTTCTGGTACACATAATCCTGGCAGGAGTTAAGCAGTGATGATTTGTAATTTTTATGGCTATTTTGGAAACTAATTCCATGTATTTTGGTTGCATTTTATCAGGTTGTGGTAGCTAAACTTGTGATATTTGTTACATTTTGACAGTTCAGCTTCAGAAGACATATTTAAACTAGAGACTGCATCTTGCTGCAAGGTGCAACTCCATTTATATCATTATATCTCTAAATATTTTGGGGACTTCACCAGACATTTGTAAAAATCACAGTGGTGTTAATGAGAGTTTCATGTTTCTAGCAACAAGATAATTACAATGCTTTAAAAACTTTTATGCAAATATTATTTCCTCGTGAAATTACTTGTATCTTGATCCTGTCTTTCCCAAAGTTGCTCAAAACGGGATTCAAAGCTATGGAACAATATGTTTACCTGTTCTTTGCACTATAGAGGGTCTGCCTGGCCTTCAGCAGTCAGGACTGCTCTCGGTTACAGCTGGTGCAATGATTCCTTCATCAACATATTGCAGCTGAGAGTAGCTGGGTCAAAATCTAGATGTTTCCTTTCTCTTTACTCCCAGTATGCCTGAGCCCTATAGCAGAGGCTCTGAGCAAGAGATGTGCAGAGACAGGGGCCGCTGCCTCTGGGGGCTGCCACTGCTTCCAGGTGGCTGCCACTGCCTCGGGGCTGTGTGCACGTCGGGTTGGCTTTGTGCTGCTCACCCTGTACCTGACCTGTTTTCTGTTCCAATGACATGCACTTAACAAAAAAGGAAAACTAGCATGGCTTATAGAATAAAAAATTCCCTTTTGAATGGAACACTACAACACTTTAAAAAAAAATACTGTGAATAACTCAATCCAGAGACAAAATGCAATCACAAGTGCAACTACACGTGGCTACTAGTGCACTGAAGTAGGTATGCTGCACACCTCCTCAGGGGAGGAAGGCGTGGGCTGAGAAACTGAGGGGAGAAATCAACATCATTGTTAACAGTTATTAATGAAATTAAATATTCAAGCCTTCACTTAGCATACATTCAGTTGTATTATATTTTATATATACATAGGGGTTTTCTTCGCATTAGCAGAATGATATGATTCAGAAATGAAATTGGTCAGTATATTTTATTTTTTATATAAACAAAGAACAATAACCTTCAGATGCATTTTTATCTTCTCTCTTTAATCCTTGCTGGGTTTTACCCTTTAGTAGTATTAACAAATATTCCCAAAGGGAGAAGAGTTGGTGCTCAAGGACTCTTGTCACATTTTGTTGTAAACAATCTTCTGCAACTGAAGGTAATAGTGAAATTCTTATTTTACTGAATGTAGGTTCTTGTAAGGATTGCAACTATGTCAGTTGGAACTTACTGAAAGTGTACTATCATTCCAAAGGCTTTGTATCGGTGAGTATTTTATATATGTCACAGGGATCCATGAAGCTCTTTATTTAACAATAGGAGGAAAAACCACCCAGAATTACATAAATACAAATACATTCTGTACAAAACAGTTACTTTCATAATGTCTTTCTAACAGTTTAAACAAGTGTTTTTTTTCTCCCCATGTGTTAGCATTAAAACCATCATACCTGCAAAACTGTGACAGTAATGGCAAATGTCCATTTTTTGTATGCAGAAGTATTCTCTAACACTCTGGTTCTTAATCCAAGCTTTTCCATTCTCATTGAAACTCATGAATACAAAATAATATGAAAATCAACTACAAAAGGGTTGGAAGGCAGATAAAATAAATCAGTAAAATTGAGTGCCAGCAATTTAATCAGTGTAATGTGTAGATAATACAGTGGGAAAAGATAAAAACTAAACAACATTTTTCTAGTTTTTCTTAGTAAACACATTTTCTTTCTCTTTCTTCTCACAGTCACCCTTTTATAGGCAGTCACTTCTCAGTATTGTTCTCTTCAGACAGCTGTTACTATTTCTGCTGTTAATGCCTACTGTGGCTTTTCAGCAGATCTGAAACAAAGCTGAGGCATGGCTACTCTTGGTTTTCTGCCTATTTTTGTCTCTTTTCAGTGTTGGGTAATATAAATATCACTCATTCTGTCCTTCTAAAAATACCAATATACAGCTTTATAAAAGTGTGATCAATATTGCTGAAGCTACATGGGTTTAAGGGGAGAAAAAAGAGAACAAAGTAATTGAGCTGTTTATGATGCAAGAGAGAATGGAACTGTGATTCAAGTAAGGTTCTGTGTGACCCCTTTAAATTTCAAAATTTTGGCATCAAATCCCACACCTGCCTTTCCATGTTTTCCTTTCTGCTTTTTACACATTTGAAGAACGCTTTTGGAGCAGGAACTGTCAGCATCTCTATGTGTAGTTAAGTCTTGTCATATTTAAAGTGTAAACCAAAACTCCATAAGGAATATAGCTAAGATCACTGTAATTAGCAATCCTGCTTGGAACTTTTACTTTCCCAGGACCCAGAGACTTTAATTTTCTCTGTTAGCAATCCCTCAGAAAGCTGTGTGTATTTACCTGCTTTAGTGTTGTCATAGCTTGCAAATATAAATTTCTCATCTGCATGCTGTCAGTTTCTGTCATGTTTCTGGGGATGCAGTAAGTGAATATAATATTTATAAATCTTATAGACAAAGTCTGTGTGGTTTTGCTCCCCTCAAAACATAAGGAGTAGCAGATAGTGATATCCTTTGGCTTCAAAATAATCCTACAATTCTTTAGGACAGAAGGGACAAACTTCAGAAATGTTTCAGTTATTTAGATATCTGAAGATTACTGAAATTGTTCAAGTTTTACCTCATAACCTGCTAAGTTTATATCTTCATATGACTTTTAGCTGCCTAGTAATCCAGTCTCCAGTCATAAAACCACTCACATTCTTATTCCTCTCCTTTCAGTATTTACTTTTTCCACCTGTAGCTGGAGTAGTTTGGTATCTAAATTGGTGGAATTATGCCCCTAAATAATTGCATCTGTGATCACATTTAATTACAGGAAGCAGAATGTGCTCATGGCAGAGGAGATTAGGTTAAACGCTGTCTGTCTAATCAGATCCCCGGCGACTGTCTTCTGGCAGTGCTTCCTTCCTAAATCCCATTGCTGGGGATGCCATGAATAAAAGCTGCATGGCCCATGTCCATGTCTTCAGAAAATGGTTTTGCTTTTCTGAGTTGAGGGGTCTGATGTGGCCTTAGGAGCAAGGCTGAACATTGGTCTCATCCCTGCCAAAAACACAT
This sequence comes from Acropternis orthonyx, assembly GCA_035583155.1. Classification (NCBI taxonomy): domain Eukaryota; kingdom Metazoa; phylum Chordata; class Aves; order Passeriformes; family Rhinocryptidae; genus Acropternis; species Acropternis orthonyx. The sequence goes on from JAWWEU010000125.1 coordinate 49,718,974, forward strand.
GTGGAGCTCATGGTGCTTTTGGGTGGGCTTGGCTTCATGGGGCCCATGTCTGGGCAGGGCAGGGCTGTGGGGAGCCGGAATGTCCTACTGCCGCTTTGGGGTCTGCCAGCCTGAGGGGGCACAGCTGAAATGGGTCCTGGGCTGGGCTGGGGAAACCCAGTGGGTCTGTGAGGGCCAGAACAGCCTGGTTGTGTCCCCTGGGGGACTGGCACTGTGGGGACTGTGTCTGCACTCTGAATACCTGCAAATATACCAAGAGCTGCATCCTCCAAGGATCTCTTCCAGGCACCTTAACCACAGGTCTGCGTGGGGGCTTTAGAATACCAGGGCAATGAGTCAGGGAAGGGGTATTCCACAATTTGGAAAACTTTATAAAACAAAATACATGAGAAATAACTCCTTGAGTTATTTTTGTGCAGGAAAAGCAAAGAGTTCTTGATCAAAGGCACCAGAATGACAAGAGTTGCATCTAACTAGTATTTATGCAGTGATATGGCACACTGTTTGTGTTTCTGCAACCATGCTGCTGAAGCATCTTAAATGCAGTAGTAATAGCCTTAAAGTTAATGTAATTAATATAAATATTCTTTACATTTAGCTGCAAAGTATGGAGGGGAAAAAAACCTCCTGTTACAAGCAGTTGGTAACCTGGGGGGGAGGGGAAGAAACACATTGGAAAAAAATAATTTGCTTTTTAGACTATGCAAAAATGTTTTATTTAATATTAATTATGTGACTGTATGCAAGCCTTTTTATGTTGTCACACTTATGATGCATTAAAAGTATGAAGAAACTTGGGGGGGGTTGCGTAGCTGCATTTTCTGAACATAGTAAAAATATTCTCAACATTGAGAAGATGCACTTTTTTGGAAATATTTTAATACATAATTTTGGAATCCTTTTTAATGAACCAAATAATGAATCACATTTGAGAATAATATGAATCTAAAATTGACCTTCAAATAAATGCTTGCAATCTGGGATGTATTTTCATAAAATCCAGTCAAGTTCAGTGAAAATTTCTGTCTGCACTTTGAGTACTGGGCAAGCAGCAGTGACAGGCAAATTTTGAATTCACACTGCTGGTTTGGAAAACTTGCTTTTTTGTGTCACCTCTGTGACTGGCAGTAAAACACACTTATTTCTTTTCTTCCTTATCCCATGGTTATATTAGCGGTTTGGCAATCCAGAAATCAACTTCTTACCAAAGTTCACCTTGATTTCTAGCAGTGATTAGCTCTCAGTCATTAATTTGCTCAATTAAATCAGTTTATAACAGTGAAAACAATACTGGTCAAAGCTTTTTATTATCAAGCAGTCATATAACAAGAGTATTGCAAGTTACTAGATAGTTACTGCTGGTTCAGAGCATGTTGCCATAATTTCTTTTCAAGAAGGTATATGGTGTCAGACTGTGGATCAGGAATTTATTAAATGTTACATGTGGTAGCCACATAACACTCAGTTTTCAAGCTTCTTAATAGACTTACAAGTTCCTTGATAAAAGGCAAGACTTATCCTGCATTAATGCAGTCAGGTGTTGGAACAGGCTATGCAGTGATACTTTGCATGTTGTGCATCCTGGGAGGCTTTCAGAACTTGTGTATATCATGCCCTGATAACCTGATCTGACCTCATAATTGAGAATGCTTTTGAGCAAGAGGTTGGACCATGCACAGATTATGCTATGGTTTTCTTCTCTGCTGTGATTTGCATTGGCATTGACTATTTGAAAACATTTCTCAGTTAAGGAAAAATAAACTGTTGCAGGTAAATTAAGTAGATGCTAGAAAGCTGTAAATTTTGATTATTCTGAAAATCAAAAACTTGAAAGCCTTAACTTTATGTTGTCTTTTTACTAACATTTGTGTGTCCTACTTGTAGTCAGAATTAGAACAATTACTTCAGGAGAAAGTTTCTTATAAGAATTTGTGGCCCAAATCCAAAACAACAAAATGTTAAATAGGCCACAGTTAAGAAAGTATCTGAAAAAATTATCAAAATAGACGTTGGATAGCACTGCAGCTGTTGATCACGTGTTGCTTGAAGAAAGAATTCTTCACAAATTTAGCAAATCACCGCTGTTTAAAACCCTAACCATTTTTTATTGTCATTCTTTAGAGAGATTCTGGTGCTACTTGTCACAGAGGTGACAGGCAACCTTGGATTTCTTTGGGTTACTTTCCATTTTGATGTTTTTAATCAGTGTTGAGTTCCTTTAATGTGACATGTTTTTTTTCGTTGGAATTTTTCAGCCTCTGTACTTTTCCTCTAGCATAGCTTGAATCAATTTATGTAGCAACTGCAAAAATGCTGAACAGGATTATTTTGGTAGCCTGAAAAACTTTAGAAAAATTATCATAAAGCAAATATGAGCAATGCAGAATTATTTTTTTAGTAATACATTGCTGAATGGATGTATAGCATAAATACAAGATAGTTATTGGGACATGTAAACAATTTGAATTTTTTCCTTCTTGAAATTTTAATGTAAGAATAGAATATAAGGCACTAGTAACTAGGATTATCCAAAAATATGTTGGATGTTCCTCTCACTTTTCCCACATTACTGAAAGTATTGCTGAAGTGATGTGTCTGGAGGCTCTTCATGCTGTTAAAAATTCTCCTGTGACAACAAACTAAAACAGAAGCATTGCTTGCATTGATTGACACCTAATGGATAAATATACATATGTAGTCAGAGAGGAGCAGCTTAACAGAAAGATCTTGAGAAAGTTCTTATGTCAGTTGTAGGTTGTCAAAACACTTTCAGTGTCAATTAAATTGTGTCAGTTATGCCTAGTAATATATTTTCTTCGCTAAAATTATTCTCTTGAGCAGGGCATGTGTTGTTAAGATACAGTATATTTCCACCAACATTTAGGGTGATGGAGCGATTGGGCAGATAGGTCCTGTTGCCCTTGTTACAAGCTCACCTTCATCCTCTTAGAGAAGGTTTGGATGTCTTGATGGTGTGAGCTAGTCTGTCCCTCTATGTCCACATTAAATATGATGCAAAACTTATGTTTATAGTGTTTAAAACTCTGTGGCTCGGCTGTATTTTGCTTCTGGGAGAGTGGTGGAGATGGCTTCCCTAGAGAGGGGAAGAAGAGATCCTGAGGAACAACACCCACAGGTTTTCAGTGCATCCCTTCTCCTCCTTCTAGGTTGGTGCAGTGACCTGTAAGCAGTGGATTGTGGAGCTTGACCCCTCAATAATTTGCATGAGCAGCCTCATTATTTCAAAAATTCTTTCAGGTTCTTCTCTGGACTTTAACTGGTCTCTTAATTTTGCTTATGTCTGTGTCATGAGCTACAAGCTTTTCTTCACATCCTTGAGGACTAGATAATTGCTTTATGTTTTTAAAATTAAAGTCTGAAATTCACATATGATTATTTGAATCAGGAGTCTAGTTCTACAGTGCTACAGTTCACTATCTTTTCAGTGCCCTCTTTCCACCCTTTTTGTAGACTAACACTGGATTTACATTAATAATGTATCAACACAATATTCCCAAATATTTCTTAAATCTAATATAACATTATCTTAAATCTGTGTATCATATATAATGTATATTTACCTATCTATATTTAACAGTCTAAATATTTAAAGAAAAGACATTAACTAGATTGTGACATCCTGGCTCAATATTATAACTGAGTCATGTGGTGGCTTGGGAGGCACGTAAAGAAGTTTTTTATGGAAAGTATTTTGCCTTATGATGTTATTGACAGGCTTTGAACACTTGGCAAGATACTTCATTGCTTTGTCATAACCTGCATGAAATAGAAGGTTGTACCAATATAGGTCAGAATCACAGTGGCATATTATATATAGTTGTTGTTTGTACATTTTACAGAAGTTAAGTGAATACCTCATTGATCCATGGTGATTATTAGAATGTTTATAATGTTGCAATTGTTTGTTTTGCACTATGGCTTGCAATATGAAAGAATTCCTAAATTATTTTACACAAATTCATGTTATGTGAACTTTCAGTCATTGATAGAACTTGTATTCTAAACAGGGTTTTGTTGGGATAAGGATGATACAGAATATCTGCACCAGCCAAACAGTATGTAACAGTGTCTGGAAACACAGTTCTGGAAAGAAGTATACTACAGTTTTACTTGGGTGCTTAAAATTCTTGATCATCTCAGCGGTAATATAGAGATTACAACAAGCTGTAGAAATAATAAATAATATAAAGCTGTTTATAATCACTGATCTTTATGAAAGCTCTGCAAGTTTTCTAAACTTATCCTATCTATGCTTCATTGGCTCATTTCACGTGTACTTCATCTGTACAAAGCTGGTCCAAGTCAAGTCCTTTGCATGTTCATAGAACAATTGTAGGTAATTTCATAGGACACAAAACAATAGAAACTGGGGCTGCATGGACAGGAATGTTCTTGGAAGACAAGAGAAAACCTTCAGCTAGTACAGATGAAGAGGCAAAACTCAAAATGTTATGATTTTCTTGTCCTGCAGGTTGTTATGTTGCAAACTTTCCATATAACATGATTGAGACAATCTAGTCTTGAAACTGTAAATTTGCAATAAAATACATTATAATTAAGAAAAACCTCTTTTCTACCAAGAGATTCCTGCCATTAAATACTGTAGAATTTTATTTTTAGTTTCCCAGAGTTACACCAAGTGAGGCTACTGGAACTAAGGGCTCTGCTGAGCCTGTCTGACCTGACACAGTACAATCTAATGGAATCCATTGTGGCCTATCAAGTAAAGGATTTTGCTTAAAAGGGAGCACTTTATGTGGGTTTTAAAAAAGTAGAATGATGAATGTTACGAATATCATGTGTAGATGTTCAAAATTGATGGAAGCCAATAGAATTTCATCTACCTTTTAGAAAATACTCTTTATCTTCTGGGTTTTTTTCCTTTCTTTTTTTCCCTTTTCCTTTGTTATATTGATTTTCTACACTAGATGGCAGTGCCTTAGCACTAGTGCATGATAGGGGAATTGATTTAATTTGACCGGGGGGAAGAAATCCTTCTGTTTCATGCTTCCTTCTACATACATAGCTCAAAGGATTGCAGATAGGAGACTGGATTTTGATGAGCCACATAATGATGGGCAAAGGAAAATGCAAATTGTTTCCCCTCTTCCTTTGTACAATTGAAAATCTATTCAAGCTGATTGAGCCAGGCTTGCCTTAGTTGTATATGAGATGAACTGGGGCTGTCTCCCAGTCCTGTCCCCAAGGAATTGCATTCATAGAAACTTCAAGTGAACACTGAATTGCGTTAGAGCTGAGAGTGCATCCAGACTCTGAGCAGATTGCCTCACAGTTTTGAGCCATATGTTGTCTATACTGAAAAGTCAGTGAGAGAAAACACAGCTTCATTCTCTTTCCAAGCAAACCACGTGTTGAAGTGGAGATGGAGAGCTGAGAGTTGCTGGGGTGCACCAAGATACAGCACTTTTAGTGCTGGAATACAGCCAGGGCACATCCACCTATGAGCAGGGATACAATCCTGAATTGCATGTCAGGTAAAAGACTGTAAGATTGCTAACTTGAAGTATTGTAACTAACTGAAAGGTTTGTGGAACTCTGATGGTGAGGGGAGACCATGATTACAAATAAATGGGCTCTGAAAGTGTAAATGTGTCAATAATATGTGAAAGCTAAAAGCTGGAAACTTGTAGTTGAACTTCAGCTTGAAATTAGGATACAATGTTCAAAATTTATGGAGGAAGTCCTTGGAAACACGGGGTTATTAAACAAGAAAGTATCTCTACTGTTCATATTTTCAACTTTCTTTAAAGAAAACCTCCACCTAACCATGTGAAAGGAGGAGACAGAATTTGAAAACCAGCAAATATCAATAGATTCTGCAGTTAAAATAAACAAAATAGACACATATCATTATCAGGAGAAAATAAATACCTTAAAAGACAAGTAACAGTAGGAAAAAAAAAGAAAAAAAAAAAGAAAAGAGACCTGACATAGGAATGATTGACTGTATGAGAAGCAGCTGAAAGAAAGAACGTATGAAAGTACCTGAAAAAAAACATGTCAGGAAGTCAAAAATTGTCAAAGAAATATTTTCTCCTTATAAAATTCCTGAAGAGTCTTTTCATTGTAGGGTTTGCTTAAAAATAAGATCATTGTTTCAGTCCAATTTATACTTCACAAAGGTAAGTTTGACGCAACACCTTCATCTTTTTCGCTGGAGTTAAACATTGAAAAATCAGCAAAGCTCTTGCCTGAGGCTGGGAAGAGTACTGGCATGAATACATTTTCTTAAAGAAAATTTAACTAAACTTGGTGTCTCCTGGGACCTTGCTGCATGCAGCTTCTGCCTTATTTATTCAGTTTTATTTTTTGCTACATCCCTACTGAATGAGCTGGATAAAACCAAATTGAAATACAGGAATACAAATTTTTCTCTCACTTTTTTTACTAAATCTGCCATAGTAGCTGAAATTTCATTAATACTGCTGGAAGGAAGGCAGGCCAAATAAATGTTTACCTATCATCTACTGCAGCATTCACAGAAACTGAATATTTTTGCAAAACATGCTGCTGTTATTTGCTGTCATTTTTTGCATGTCACAAAAAGTGATAGTCCTGCCTATAATTTATTACATAACTCTGCCAGAGTAGAAGATGCAGATGGCTTGCTATAAAAATGCAATGCAAATTATGTTTGATAGTACTGCTTAGATGATTCCTTATTAGTTGGGGGAAGCAACAAATGGTGCTAAATTGGAATTTGTCAGGCATTTGGTGATAGAGAGTGAGCCTCAGGCTTGGGGCAGTTACGTGGGAGGTAGAAATTGCCAGTTCTTTAAACATGAGAGAACAAATGATTGAATGTAGATTTCCCACCTCCCTGATGAGTTTTCTAATCGCCAGGTTAGATTGTCAAGGGATGTACCTATTCATTTTGCAACAAGGATTTTTTTCTTTCTGAATATAAATGTCTTGCCTCGGAAGTTTTCATAAAACAGAAACTTGCTTTCCAATTAGACTTCTTCACATCAGTAGGAAGCACGACACAGAATTGTTTGAGGGAAAAGGTACGACACGTCTTGAGAAAAAATGAGTATATGGACAATATTATGCAGACATTGGAACTTGGAGGTATTTCTTGTTCAGAGGGGTTATTTTTATGTTGTGTTGTGGTTTGGTTCTCTTTCATCTTGCGGTTAGATGAAAAATTGGGATTTCCCTTTTGTCCAAGGAGTTTCACTCTTCAGTGTTCCAGAGCACACAGTTTCACAGATTGGATGATAAAGAGTGTTCAGAGATATAGGGGCCTATTGGGTACTTGTAGCCATTCTGTAGCTGTTTTCTTTCTTTTTTTTTTTTTTTTTTTTTTTTTAATTTTTAAAAACCGTGCCCCCCACATTCCAAAGCAGAA
>JAWWEU010000125.1:49726466-49746842 GCA_035583155.1 Acropternis orthonyx
TTTTTTTTTTTTTTTTTTTTTTTTTTTTTTTTTTTTATTTATTTTTGTTTGTTTAGGGGTTGTTTTTTTTTTTGTGTTTTGGTTTGGTTTGGTTTTGTTTTTGTTCATGCAAGCCGAGAGCAATTCACTCTAATGGAAATTTTTATCTTCCTCACATGGCAGTTCTGATTAAATCTGAAGAACAAATGAATGACAGGATGCTTCAAACCACCCAAATGACTTGTCTTTACTCATATCCATTATTTAATTGAAAGCAGAAGGTTTGCCTTTGAGAATCAGGCTTTGTAAGCACAAGGATTATCCTTGTTTGTTAACACAATTCTAGTTCAAACTTTATTTCCTCAAAAAGGCAACGTGATCTTCCAGATTGTTTTCTTTAGTTTATTCTGGCTGTGCTTTTGAAAAAAACATGCCAAACAAAATTCCAAGTCTGTTCAGTTTTGATAATCTGGCATTTATGCAGAAAACATTCATTGTTCTCTTTAGCCAGTGTTGGTTATGGATTTGTACTGCTGCTTCCCCTCCCCAATGTTTTGTTTGCCTCCTTCTAATTCTGAGATGTCATCTCCACGACAGGAACAACAGAGTTGCCACTCTTGCCAAATTAATATTAGCACTCCTCTTTGCAGCTTTTATGCCATCCATTTGGTCGAGTTTTGTGGATAGAACTTGAATTACTCCAGCCATCACCTGGAAGATATCCTTCTGACTCACTGGACTTGGAAAAAACATCTTAATAATAAATTCCATTTTGAATGGCTTTTCTTGTCATAAATACTCCTACAAAATATTCCTCAAGCACTCCTGCTGTGTTCCTGATTTTTGCCTTTTCTTCCTTACTTGGATGTATACACCTTTTTTATTTCTCTTGCCATCATAGAATAATTTGGGTCGGAAGGAACTTTAAAGATCATTCAGTTCCAATCCCTGAGCCATGGGCAGGGACACCTTTCAGTAGATTAGGTTGCCCAAACCCCCATTCAGCCTGACCTTGAACACTTCCAGGGATAAAGCATCCACAACTTCTCTGGGCAACCTGTTCCAGTGCCTCACCACCCTCTCAATAAAGAATTTATTCCCAGTATCTAGCTTAAACATATCCCTCTTTCAGTTTAAAGCCATTGCCCCTTGTGCTACCGCTGCATGCCTTTGTCAAAAGTTCCCCTCTGGCTTTCTTGTAGGCCCCCTTTAGGTACTGAAAGGCTGCTCTAGGGTTTCCCTGGACCCTTCTCTTTTTCTGGCTGAACAGCCCCAACTCTCCCAGCCTGTTCTCAAAGGAGGGGTGCTCCATCTCTCTGATCATCTTTGTGACCTCCTCTGGACTCGCTCCAACAAGCCAATGTCCTGTCTGTGCTGGGGGTCCCAGAGCTGGATGCAGCACTCCAGGTCTCAGGACAGAGTAGCGGGGCAGAATCACCTCCCTTCACCTGCTGGCCATGCTGCTTTTGATGCAGCCCAGGATGTGGTTGGCTTTCTGGGCTGTGAATGCACATTTTTGGGTTGTGTTGGTCATATTCCTCTTCAGACACTTATAAATTAATTCACTATCCCTTCCATTGGGGTGCCATTTTCCTTTTGCTTTTCTTCTTTTGGATGTCTTTTTATTTGGGTGGTTGGGATTTTTTTGAGTTGTTTTTTGTGTCCATTTTTATTTAATTTTTTTTTGGTTACTGTTACTATTATTGTCCACCAGTGGTTTGTCCTTGTTTGGTTTTTGTTTTTTTTTTTTTTTTTTCCTCTCTTTATTTAATTACCTTGAAGGGCCTATTTTCTTGTTTGTTTTTGATTTAAAAATCTCTTCTTCTTCATACAATTTCTTCTAATTGGAATACATTGTACTACCAGCAAATGAAGATGTGCCCATGTGTGGTTTTTTACATGTAGTCCACTCTATCACATTTTATTTCACTTGTAGCAAAGTTAAAACCTTTAGAAGACATCAACTTTGATTGTTTCTTAATTGGCTTTGTTGTCACATCTCTATCATGCCACACATATGGAAAACCGTTGGCTCCCTTGTTTGCATTCCTTAACTGTTACTTCCTATGGTCACATGCTTTTCCAAATCAATGCAAGTTCTTTAGGTGGCATAATAGAGATGAGATTGGTATTTTCTTTATAAAATGCCATACTTCCTTCTTTTTCTTTCAGTTCATGTTTTTAAAAGAGGGGCTGAATTACATAATTTCACTGTTTATGCATTCTTAATTTACTGCATTCATGGGTAAAATTCTGCAACATACTCAAAATCGTTTATTACTTCTGGTGACTGCTGTAGATTCAAGTCCTCCGTGTAGCTGAAAAAAACACAAGTTTTTCACTAGAGAGAAGGTTCAAGTGGAGAAGTGAGAGACTTCTGCTATAGTCTGCAGACCTCTGTGAATATGTTCTGCTGGGGGATGTACAACAACGGGCAGATTAGCATTTTTCACTCTACCATTTTAACTGCCCTGAGTTTTTCACAGTCAGTGCATTTAGCTGGCAAGTCATGCAGATCCCTTGTTGTGTGTGCATAAGGACAGTTTCTCATTGGATGCAGCCTCTTTTATAAAAAATGTTAAAGGGAGCTGATGGGGAGCAAGACCCCTTGGGATGCCCAAGTTCCCACCAACCCGGGTCTCCAGTGAATGTTTTCCTATTGTACAGGCAGATCCTGCACCAAGTCCATCAAGGCAAGTGTTTGGCCCTCTGATTTCTGTGCTTGCTGTGGGTACTGCTGAAGTCCACATATAGGGGTCTTCTTTTCTTATTTAGCAAATGCCTGTTTCTTTTAGATATAGAGCATTTATGTCACTTTAGGAGAAGACCTGAGCACTGACAGGACATTCTACTCAAAAGCTGAAGCACATAGCAAATTGTGTCTGTCCTTACAGTGCTCAAATAGTAGAGATTTATGCATTTTTATTTCTTAAGAACAACACACATACAAAAAGTAGGCATAAAGATTAAATAACAGCCGATAAGATGTTTGAGTCCAATATATTTTTGACCAATTTTATTTGTATGCTGTGGTTTTTAAACTTTCTGCCTTATTGCGGAGATTCACCACGGTTTATGTAAGTGTACTGTCTAAAGATGGCAGTAAAGGTAGTGAGGCAGATTTATGTCCTTCCTACTGTTAGAGGCATTAACTTGTAAACTGAAATGTAATATCTGTGCTAAGGTTGCAACATCATTACGTAATGAATTTTCTTATCTTTAATGAAGTTTCTAAGAAATGAAAGGGAAAATGGACAATTTCACCAAACTTGAAAATTATTTTATTAAAAGAATTTTTAAAAGCCATCCTAAAAATTTAATGCCCATCAGCTATTTTATTACCCGTACTGTATCCTGTAGACTTGATTTTCCAGTTTTAGGTGTGTAATTTTAGCATTGCCTCACTGTCATTTTGTGAAATTTAATATTGAAGCCAGCGTTTATGGAAAATACTGTTCTCTACAAAGATGACAAGAGAATCATGAAGCATTAAAATTCAAGAGGAATTGTTTGAGGGGGAAGGGAACATCATATTCAGTTATGCTCTTTCTTAAGGAGTCAACAACAAAAGACACAGGATATTTATCCTGAATGATCACAGCACTGTATACAGGCAGAGGGCAAAAACATGACTGGCATTTTAGTTTCAATATCAAAAATTGCTGGTCCTGAGTAACTCAGTTACTACTATTGAAATTATTCTTTTTCTTACTTTGGAAGCTCATTACAGTTTGGGATACTGTGTGCTGTCATTGGCTGTGCAGTTCACCACCCCTCCATTTCTGACATTTGGATTCAATGGGTAGCTTGTGGCAGTGTTCTTTCTCCTGGGGCTGGCATGAGCAAAGCCAGCTGGTTTCTGAGGAAGGGATCTGAGATACTGTCAGAGACAAAATGTCAGGGCAAACATAGGAGTCTGTAAACGAGGGAAGGGGAAGGTGAGAGAAAGCATTTTCGTTTTCTATATGGCTAAGGATGATTTAATTGATCAAGTGCTAGTAAAAACCCCAGACCACAATGGATTCACAAGTACATTCCTGTTGAACTTTGATGGACATGCTTAATGTTTTATCATTTTGGATCTTAGTGCACTCAGTTTCCTATTTGACATTTAAAATATCAGTGGAATTAAATCCTGCAAAATGAAACATCCACCCTAAAACATTCTCTTCCATTATTTTTAATTCATACCTTTTAGTACTAATTGCTATTTATTTACTGGATTGGAGAGACCAACTGAAAATCCCTTGAAACAGGTAGAGAATTTTTGTTTGGCACAATGAAGAGACAAAATCCCAATTTCTGCAGGTTCTTCCCAAATCACATTGCAGTTTCCCCTCCATTCTTAAATCACATATCATGTATTTTTCTTCCTTTTTGTTTACATTTTAAAAATAATTTCATTTGGGAGTGATGTTAATTTTTATTTGAAGTATTTGCCAAAAATCCCTAGGCAAGGGTTGCTAAATTTATGCTCTGAGTATGTAATTCTCCTTTCCCTGACTGGAGGGTGGAACTTGTTTCTGAGTATGATGCTTTAGGGGAAAATAAATAATGAATGTTATCTCACTCCTCCTTCCAGCTTACAAAAAATTTTGAGTCTTCTCGAAGGACTTGGTTTAGTGGTGGACTTGGCAGTGTCAGGTTACCATGATGATCTTAAGGGTCTTTTCCAACCTAAATGATTCTGTGATTTTATGACATTAAATTTAATTTTCTAGCAAATGAAGCTGTGTGAAAAGAAAAAGAAAGAAAAAGAACCACTTATTAGGTTTCCATAGTAACATGTATAGAATATTTGCAAAAGTTCGATTTTATTGCATGCTTCTGTTGTCTGCTATGAATAGATCAGTCTGGCGTAATGAATTTTGCTTCACATTTTACTAGTTGTGACTCATCATGGCAATATAGGCAGCAATTAGTGTGACGTTCAGATGAAGACAGTAGTGTTCAGTGTCTGTATAGACAATTTAACTTGTTATTGTCACAAAATTTTTATTGATCTACTGTATTTATTTAATGGAAAAGCCTAGTGAAGAAAACTGCAAATTTTGTCTTAATTTTGTTACAGACCTCTTATGAAAAACAGCATAATATGTAAGGTTTTAAATCCTGTTTCTTTTCCTCAGCTATTGGTGTTTTCTATATTTATGTTTCAAAGCTGCCAATATATGTTGCCCATTTGGTGACATAAAGGTGCTCCTTATTGATATTCTGTTCTCTGGGAGTGAAGCCTCTGAAAAGTAATACCTGTGGGGCTGGTATACTTCCTGGAAATACAGGGCCCTAAACCTGCACATTTATGATTGCTTAAGTAGTTGAGGAGGCGTATGAAGGATTGGATCCAGCTGAGGTCTGACAGGGAATCAGTCACAGTCTGATGTATTTTTACTTTAAAGCATACATAAATTAATGAGATACAATAATAATTTTTTTCTGTGAGCAAAAATACAATTGATCACACTCATTGTGATGTGGTCTGGAAAGACTGGAGGTTCTCAGTTCTTCGAGTGTGGCTGTATGGAAGTGGGGTGACAGTGCTTTTAGTCCTCTTGTCACTGGATAGGTCTTCCTTCCTGCAAGGTAGTAGTGAACCTTATGTTTGTATATAATCCTGCATCTCCTTTTGTAGGAAAGGAAAGGTGGGGTAACCCAAATATTATCCACATATTTAGTTAAAGAACAAAATATAATTAACAATCAATTATCACGAAGAATTGGGTGAGGTGGATTATTTCCTCTCTCAGTCTTCATTTAGAAATACATTCTGCATCTTAAGACCAAGGATAAAGATAAAATAGCAGATTTCCTCTGGTAACCCATTGAGACATCTTTAGCTTTCTGTTTAATTTTTCTCTCTGTGCAACTTCCAGCTGTACTGGTTGACTTGTAGAAAAGTAGGATGCAAGCATGGGAGTGATGTTCCACATGCTAATGAGCTAGTCTTTTACATTAATAAGTAATTGTACAGCATTCTCTATCAATTTAAATGTACATCTGCATCAATTTAAAAACTTAGTTAACTATAGCTACTTTTGTTGGTTAGAAAACACTTTAAAATGTCCAGCCTTAGCTTGAGTCAGAGTCAGTTTATTCTTTTTATATGCTGATACTTCTTCAGTTTAAATAGGTCTTCTTTCTCCATTATAAAGAACAATCGGGTGTTTTGTATGTTTTAGTTTGCTAGATGCACAAGATATGATTTCATCGTATGTGCTAGTATGTGATAGTGTTGCCTTTCCTCTGATCTCTAGTAGGTTTATTTTCTGCATCTAATTTTGTTTAACTGTACATTTTTGAAGAAAGAGAGAATTGTATAGATTGCATTCAATGAGATTTTATCATTGTGGTGTATCATTTTACATGTTTTTAGGATAACATTAATTATTTTCACAAAGCCAAATCATGAAGACATTAGTTTACCTAACTAAAGTAGTCATGTCTTTCATATCTTTTGTTTTCTCCAGCTGAAAAATTTCTGGTCATTAGCCTAGAAATCAGTTCACTTGGTAGTAGTATTACATTTCAGACTACTTTGATTCTTCTTTCATGATATTCTGATCATAGCATATTGACTTGTCTGAACCTTCTATTGTTGGAAGGGTTTTCCTTGATCTCTTTTGATTCAGGGTGTTTTTCCTTTTTTGTCTATAACCACGTTGTGACTATGCTGCAACCCTCACAACCTAGAGATGCAGCATAGTGTGACCACAGTGAATGCTATGCTGCTGTTTTTGTTTGTGGTTTTTTTTTTTTAATATAAATTTCAGAATTATCCAATTTGAGAAACACCTCCAAGATCATCTAATCTAACCTTTGACTGATGACCGCTTTGTCAACTAAACCATAGCACTGAGTGCCACATCCAGTTGTTTCTTGAACACCTCCAGGGATGGTGACTCCACCACCTCCCCGACACAGTTGAGGCTACATACTTTCATCCTGCCTCTACTTGCCTGGGAGAACAACTCCCACCTTGTTACAGGTAGTTGTAGAGATATAAAAAAGGCCTCCTTTTCTCCAGGATAAACAGCTCCAACTCCCTCAGCTGCTCCTCATCAGCTCTGTTGCCCTTCTCTGGACATGGTCCAGCACCTCAATGGCTTTCTTGCAGTGAGGAACTGAGAACTGGATGTAGTACTTGAGGTGTGGTCTCACCAGTGCTGAGTATAGAGGAACAATCACTGCCCTGGTCCTCCTGGGCACACTATTTCTGGTACAGTTCAGGATGCCATTGCACTTCTTGGCCACTTGGGCACACTGCTGGCTCATGTTTGGCTGCTGTTGACCAGCAACCCCCGGTCCTTTTCTGCTGGGCAGCTTTTCAGTCAAATCTTCCCCAAGACTGTAGTGTTGCATGGGATTTTTGTGACCCTAGTGCAGGACCCAGCACCTCCCTTTCTGTAAACCATTTATTTGACATGTGGCTATAGTGGCTACTTGAGTGGGGTAGCCTAGGTACTTCTTCATATTCCTTTAGATCCAGTGTTGTTTGTCATACTGTGCAGATGCTTTGACAGCCAGTCTTCACTGGGTTTTTTTGTTTGTTTGTTTGTTTGTTTGGGGGTTTTTTTGCTTTATTTTTATAAGACTATAAACCTATATTTGTTAAAACAGTACGGGGAATGTATTGGGGAATAGAGGCCATTAACAATAACTTTTGGTCATCATATATATATGGTCTCAACACCTACTAAGATTAGGTAAGAAATTTTGAGAGGAAGGATTCTGTGAAAGGCAACACAAAATCACTGACTGGGGCTTTTTGGCTGTGCAGCAAAACATCAATATGTTATAACGCACAGACTCTACTCTCTGTGTTTTGTTTATTCCATCGCTAGATAACACTGACAGGTGGGACAGCTGACATTCTCGTTAATCTCACTTTATTTTATGTAGAATTAAAAGCAAATGTAGATGCGAGCTGCTGACTGTAGGATTTCAGAAGTTTCTTTTTGCCTGTTCTGCTGCATAAACTGCTGAGCACTCTGTAGCTATAAAATCTTCTTGCCCCTTGAAATTCACAGAGTTACTATAGAAGCAATGTAAAAGAAATTTAAAAAAAAAAAAAAAAAAAAAAAAAAAAAAAAACAACCGCCCCCCCCCAAAAAAAAAAAAAAAAAAAAAACAACACCAAAAAACAACAAACCAACAGAAGACAAACACTAAAGCAACAAAAAATCAGAACTCAGTACTGGAAAAGAAATTCCTTGCAATATAATCATCATAAACATCAGACACAAAATCAACATTTTTCAAATTTTGAGTGCAGTTTTGTTTTTCCTTGAAAAACATCGTTTTCTGTTTTTGATTTTTTTTTTTTTCTCATGAGGCTAAATCCCTGATCTTGTGTCTGAAGTGTTAACAGAAGGGAAGAGGAGCCATGATGAATGCCAAAATGAGCTGTGTGTGAAATTAGGCTGAGAATAAAGAACAGCAGAGCACTTACTGTCATTTATCACAACTTGCTAATTGACAATTATGTTGGGTATGGACTTATGATAGGTACAGTCTATTATTTTTTTCAAGAGAGTTTCTTGGTTATACAATTTGGAATAATTTTGTAACTGAGCAGAGTGGCCTTATATGCACCTGTGTTGCATTTGATTTTTAGTCTGTTACCAAACAATGTGCTTTTTGTCAAAAAGAAAGGCTCTCATCTTGATGCGTACTAAACAGTGTAGAGTGGTTATGTGAGGATCAGTGGTGGTCACAGTGGAAGAAATAGCTGTGTCAGGCTTTTGCCCTTTTCTAGTTAAAACAGTGCTGTTTGTGTTTTAAGAATCTAGAAAGTCTTTCAGATTGTCACTGATATCTTTTCTTATTTTTTAGTTTGGGTTGGAAATGACCTCTTAAAGGTTCTCTCCTCCAACCCCCCTCAATGAGCAGACACATCTTCAACCAAATCAGGTTGCTCAGAGCCCCATCCAACCTGACCTTGAATTTTTCCAGGTACAGGGCATCCATCACCTCTCTGTGCAACCTGTTCCAGTGTTTCACCATCCTCATTGTAAAAAACCTCTTTCTTATATCTAATCTAATTTGACCCTTCTTTAGTTTAAAACAATTACCCCTGTCTTATCACAACAGGCCCTGCTAGAAGTTTATCTATGAGGCCATAATACATCATGCAGTTTGACTTGGAATCTCAGCATAACCTGAATGCACAAGCCTTTCCCCAAGTATTTTTTTGTTTCTTTTTTTTTCCTTCGATTTTTATATGCATATTTTTCTATTACTGGTAACTAAGAATATTGCATCATACCATTACACGCGGCTTGAATAATTTGTTACATTTTTGCTTTTCATGGTCTAATATTTGCTGCTCAGTGGATTATTTTGTCCTTTAGCTTAATATGAAATTAATTATATCTTGAACTCTACATGTTCCTCTTACTTGACGTTAAAGATACCCATTAGAAAGGAATGCTAAAATTCTGACAAAAATTAAGTAACAAATTTGATACCTGCTGTGAGTGTTCAGAGAGCTGCTCCCAGCTGTGATATTAATATTGCATTGTTTATCAGGAAGGTAACTTGCAGAGTTATTTCAAGTTAAAGGCCAGGGTTATCTCCCACTGAGATAAGAGCAGCATATTTCTTTGTACAAAAGTATTGGTCTAATTATGTTTTTAACTGTGCTATTAACTATGGTAGCCATACAATTGCATATGTTAGTGTTAAAGTGACTTTACATTGTAATTTGGCCCTAAATTATCCTGGCTTTAAAATATATTTTTAGATTCTTACACAGTAGCGTGTTTATGAATTTTTTTTGTTACTGAACTTTAATGTAGTGATTCAAGAAAATTAGCTGTATAGAATTCTTGAACATTTGAATGTTTTAAAAGCAAAGTATTGCTTTTTTGGTGTGTTAAAGAATGACATTATAATATTTATTAAACATTAGTAATTTGAAGGGAAAATTATAAATTTAGCATATGTTAGAGTGAAAAGAGCATTCCAGGTTGTAGTCTGTCAGAATTCTACATTCCCAGGAGTAAATAAAAAGCAACACTTAAAGAGTATTTAGTCAAAGTGGCAGAAAATCAGCAGCAGTCTTCTGTCATATTGTATGTTTCATAGCTGTTCTCAAAGTTTGTAGTTAAAATGTTTCTAGATCCTTTGACTGAAGCTAAACAGAAAGGTTGTCAGCAGAGTTTGTTCTCCACCAGAGACAATGGCAGTATAATACTTTGAGAAGTATAAAACAGTAATTAGTCTTATTTCTCTAGGTGAGTATTCATAGTAATATTTTTAAACTTTTGTAGTCCCTCACAGTTGAAGATTTTAATGCATTTTAAATATATGATTTAATGCTCATATCATTTATAGGACATGTGGGATTACCATTTTCTTTAAATATAGTGTAATGCAGTACAGGAATAAAATACAAATCTGCAAGGCATTTTTAAGGGTTACAGTAAGCTTGAGTACTGGAAATTGTATTGCTTTACGGAATCAAAATGCAGGTGAGGAATTACATGAATAAATTTAAGTGTTTGAAATAGGAAGAACTTTTAGTCTAACTAGTTCGCCCTGCTGAGCTTATGCAAAAAATCAAAAACTACCAGTAGCAAAATGGCAGGCTAAAGCAACGTCCGTAATACTGGCTAAAAAGTCATTATGAGAAATGTTAGTGTTTAAACTGAATAAGCAGCTATTGCACTGGAGATCTGGGTGTTTGAACGCCATATGGCAAGGAAAAAACTTCCCTTTGCTTATTGTAGCCACAGTTACAGGTGACATGTTTAATAAATGGGCTCAGCTCATCCAGACACAGTCAACTCCTGATTATCCAAGGATGAATTATTCAAACTCAGGGTTAAGTGTGCTGATGATACGGAGACACTGGAGCTGACTCTGCATGAGCTTGTTTCATTTCAGGAGGAGTGCAGGCATGCCCAGGCTGAGAGCACAATATGTTCTTCACTGCTTGCCGGGTGCCAGCTGGGGGATTTCCCTGTTCCACACTCATCAGCAACACTGCCTTTTTCCCACTGCACCCTTGCAGTGTGTCCTTATGGCCGAGTTTTACATGTATCTTGTATTATATGTGGGTTTGAGTTATCCGGGTTATCTAACCCCTTCAGAGTCTGAGCGTGGATACTGAAGTGCTGATTGTTGCCTGCTATTTCCTCTTTACACTCTTGATGTACCAATTTGCTAGGAAACTATATTAAAAGTAGAAATGAAATAAAAAAAATGCTAATTTCAAAGTTATGACTTATATGTGACTTCAAAATTAGGTTTAGTGCTGTTTTTTAGTAATAGGATACATTGTATCTTCTAGTGTCAAAAAGACGTTCCCACTAGTAACATAGATATTTTGTTTGCCTTAGGCTTTTGGTACACAGTGAATTTAAAGCATTCCTGCAGTGTAATTCTTCTGCACAAAATTGATAAGACTGTCCATGTCAGAACTTTGTGTGGAGTAGATGCATATTGCAATAAATAGGAAGCAGTGTGAGATTTAAATGTCACATGGTTTTATTTAAGACCTTTTTCACAAGTATTAAGTCTCACTTTATGTTATTTCCACATCTACATACAGAATTTTAAAATTGTCATTGTTAGTTTTCAATGCTTCACCATAACATGCCATGTGTTTTGCAATGTCAGTTGTACATATATATTCACATATGTAATTTTTTGGCTGCAAAATGTATTTTATGCTAACACAAGGTATCATTGGCACTGTCAGACCCATTGATTCTCAACACAAGTCCAATATGTGTCTTGTGAGTTTATAGACTGTAATAGACGCAGTCATTTGGGAATACTATAATGGAAATCTACTTATGAGAAGCACTCATGTTGCTAGGGAATGAAATTGTATATTTTACTACTAATTTGTAGGTTTCAAACTGGATTTTTTTTAAGGACATTTGAAATGCTTAGTGTAGCCATTTATATTTGAGTTGTACGCCGGGATGTAAGATCTGACCAACTTCATGTAAAAAGCTTTAACTTTTTTGATTACTTTCATATAGGAAATAAAGTGCATCAAAACACTTTGCCCAGGATGACTTTACTTACCAGGTTAAAGCTTTGAAATAGTTCATATTCTTTCTGTGAAATGGCTATAATTGAAGTCTTGGTCAATCAATGTCTCAATGTGTGTAATCGTAAGATTTGTTTCATCAATATCATCAACTACTTCACAGAGAAACATGACAGTGTAATATTACAATCATGTGAAGTACATTTCTCAAAGGTTAAAATCTACATTTTCACCATTTCTGCCAGGAAGTAGCTGAGTAAGAAAAAAAAAAAAAAAATGGAAGAGTGAGCAGTTTTGAATAGCAATCTTTTCCTCTGGCCTCTAGTTCCACACAATATGCTAAAGTGATAGCTTCTTTTGAAATACCAAGCACATTTTTCTTTGAAAAATTTCCAGCTTTTTCATCTAATATGTAATATCAAGCTTCTGTTGAAATGGAAATAAGCTGGTATCACTATTTTTGCTTATTAGTCCACCTGTAATTCAACCCACCTGCATATGTCCCTCTGGACTTTGTTATAATGTGCAAGCTGGTCTTTTTGTTACAAGGCAGGGCATTATCTTATTAATATATGAAACTGTGCTTGTAACGTATTCCCAAGGGCTTTGAAAAGCTTTCCTCTGTGTCTCTGAGCCAAATGGAAAATGTAAGACTTCCAGAAAAATTTTAAAAGCTTTGATGTTGCTAATAACACCATAGGTAGGATTTGTTTTTGAAACATATGGCAATAAAGATAAGAAGGTGTTTCATATTTAAATCTTCAGTTTCAGGATTCCTCATTACCAGCACACAGCCACTAGTAAAGTCAGTAAAGTTTCTGCCCTTAAAATGAACTACTTGTCTTCAATTCCTGGACACTTCCATCGTAATCTTAAGCAAATTATTATATATAAAAAGAATAATCAAGGGAAGATACAGGTACCGACTTCTGTTATTCTGGTAATTGACACTCATACAACTGCTCAGATTTTAGACTTCTGACTCTCTGCTTCACAGTAGAACATACTGTGCTCATTTTTCCCATGCTACTTTGGGCTGTTGCAGTTGTGACCTATTTTCATGCTTGTTTCAAGCAGCTTTAGTATAAACAATAAGTTCACTTCAGCTGTATGTTCACAAAGATTGCTTCTTGCTGAGTAGCTCTCAG
The DNA here is from genome assembly GCA_035583155.1 of Acropternis orthonyx. NCBI lineage: Eukaryota > Metazoa > Chordata > Aves > Passeriformes > Rhinocryptidae > Acropternis > Acropternis orthonyx. The sequence continues at coordinate 49,739,598 of JAWWEU010000125.1, forward strand.
TTATTGAATCATCATCCTTCCCAGCCATAACTAGCCCATTTGTTTAATCTGCCTTTTCTCTTCCATCCCTACTTACAACCTGTCAGCATTTGTGACTACTCTTCCAGCCTCAGCTTTCCCATTCCCGTGCATTGTTGGTAACAATTGTTTTACTACATTTTGCTCTTTACCTGTGCTCTTCCCTCCCATTAAGATCAATCTGCTGTCACTGTCCTCAACAGTACCCATACAGCATTCGTATGTATTTGCAACTTCTTGTAAACTGTGTAAATCTGTGTGTTGTAAGATGGGAAATTAGATGCCTAAGATGCAGTTAAACACCTCACACAAGTTAAGTGCCTACATTTGATTATTATGCAGCTGCTTCAGACCAGACAGGCTAATTTCACTGTGCACAGGATGCACTTGAGAGACCTAGGCATCCATCTTGAGCAATACCACATCCTGTAGCATCACAAAATGCAGAAGTGGTTACAAGCCTGTAAAGTGTGCACAAAACACGTAGAAAGTGATGATGCAGTTCTCTGTCTCAGACTTACATGGTTAGGGTCAGACTGTATTCTAACTGATCAGCTTCACCGTATGGACGATGCCCCAGGAGCTCCACACCATGAAGGTGGCACCAGAAGTGTACAAAACACAGCCAGCTCATAAGAGTAGGAGAAACAGGACAGACGAGGGACAAGGCAGGGTTGGGATGAGAGCTCTGAAGGACCCTGGACCATTTTCCTAGCCTTTAGAAGCAGCCCAGATAAAATTAATAGAGATATAAATTTTATCAAAATCTACCATCAACAGCAAGCCTTCCAGACAACTCTTGTTCCTTATTTCTTGCACTCACTCTCAGTACTTGTATCTTCATCTTTGGCTGCAATGCCTCAAGCCTGCTACAGGGTTCTGCCCAGGTTTCTTGATTTGCTATTGTCTGTTGTTTCTAATTGTGCCTGCAGTGATCCTTTTCCTGCCAACAGCTCTTAAGAGATGCCTTCAGCTCTGCTCATCCCTCCTGGCTCTGAGAGTATATGGGTTCTGAAAACTCTGTATCTCTCACCAGTACACATTGGCCAGAGGCCCCTTACTGAAAGAAAAAGTGTGTTGTATTTGAAAGAGACAACATGCTCTCCTCTCTTGCCCCAAGTATTCCCATACTCAACACAAGTACAGAAGAAGAATACAAATCTGCTGGACAGCCTTTCATTCCTCTAAACCAAATCATGTGAAGGAACTTCTAAAATTCTTGTTCTGTGCTCCCAGATTCTTTGAAACTTGCAATGCATGTGGTCACAGGTTTTCTGCAGTAGTGTGACTAAAACCTCCCCATCTCTAGTCTTTTCTGTCTTAGCCAGGACCTTGGCCATTGATGACAGAAGTGTCTCTGCAGCAGATCCACAGAGCTGCTTTACTAGAGCAGCTTGATAATTAATCCACATGCAGTGAGGCTCAAACATCTCCACAGAGTAATTCCATGCATAGCCAGGCCTATAGGGCCACTGAGATGGTCAGCAATTGCACAGTTGTTCACAGCATGCAAAACTATACACACCAGGCATGTATAACTTCCCATTTCCTCCCTCTACTCCCTGGTCTATCAAGGGGGTTTCTGGGGCAATCTTTAAATCCAGTTTTCACTCTTTCATCTGTATTTGTGTTAGTTCCCTATATGCTGTGTAAACATTAGTCCAATGCACCAAAATTGTAGTCTCCCTTGTACATGTATGTACCTTATCCTCATGTGAAATACCCATATCTGAAACATGCACATGTAGCACAGGTCTGCAATACACCTACCTCCCTCAGCTGGGCAAGTTTCTTGGGAGACTGCAAGTCCCCATATACCACAAGCCCAGCAGCATTGTGTCTCCCTTAAGTAACAAGAGTAAGGAGAGTTGCGCTGTGAATCAGGGCTGCTTGGTGGTGGAATAAAATCCCACACACTCAGCAGAGACATAGGTGGAATCCACGTTGTAGCACTGCTGCTCAGAGATTGTCTTTGCCCAGCTGTGGATGTGACCTGCTACAAGTGAGGGATCTAACAAGCCTTGTTGGCTGGTCTCACTGAGTTCTTTATAAGGCACTTTTAAATGTCTACATCATTTATTTAACCTGATTGTTTGATGGTTATAGCTTAAATGAGTGAGATTTTTAGCAAAGCCCTCAAGTTCATTAGAAATGCAGGTCTATTGCTGGATGTAACAGGACCTGGTAACTCATTAGTCATACCAGACAAAGAGCAGAAACTGCTGTAGTAGGTATGTGTGATCTTGACTCTTTTCAAGTAAGTCTGCCATAGTCTGGGTGTTCTTTTTTGAAAAACACTGAGGCATCAATGCAGATTCAAGACAACAGCTTCTTGGATAGCATCTTGCATGTCACACAGAGTAATCTGTCTAGTGATACACTCATTTATCACTTTCTTCTGGATGTGCTTTCAAACTCAGAATCTTTTTGGTATGCTAGAACATAGCTAAGATTGCTCAACAACTGTCTGCAAGAATAGTGATATGATTTTGTTCCTCTGAATAATTTTTCAAACAGTTTTTCCTCTTAACATTCAGGGAGAAAATGTTATGGTGGTGCTTATGTGACAGTCATTTCTAGGACTTGGTTGGCCAAGGAAGGAAGTGAATATCCAGACTTGCTCCAGGTAGAATGGCATGATCTGGCAGCATTTTGCAGTGGTTCATCATGAGGATGGTGACTGATGTAGCTCAGATGAAGCGCAGACCCCACAGCATGTGGTTGAAGGAATGGCCAATGTTTTAGCATTTGAAGATTCATCAGTGCTCAGCGGTGGAGGCAGCAGTACCCTTATCAGTTTGCTGAATTTGTGAAACAGAAATATCCAGTCAATGACAGCTGATGTAGGCAGAAATGTAACTGGCTATGATTTTAACTTATGCCTTGTTCTTCCACATATCAGGTGCAATAAGTGCCTGTGATGGGAAATGTGGGCAGTTGAAAGAATAGCATGTTTTGCTTTGGGAATGCTCTCTCTTGTTTCAAAATATTCTTGAACTTAGAGAATTCTGAGCTCAAATCCCATGATGCAGAAGCACTTATATTGAGTTGTTCAACACATCCCATCTGTGCTGATCCAATTTCCAGGCAAGCACGCTCTTTCAAGTTACTGCAACAGCCCTTTACCCTGTGAATGCCTGCTGCTTGTTCTTAAGACCATTGTTTCCTTCTCTGACTAGCAGTGCCACACTCCTGCTGGTGTTGCTCATTCTTCTGCAGGATTGCACCCTTCCTGTCAGAGCCCCAGAGTTGTATTTGTGGAGTGGGACATGTCTTGCTGAAGAAGTCAGTAGCAAACAAGTGTGACTTCTTGTGGTTAGCAATATGAACAAAATCACCTTCACGGGGAAGAACTGTGTGTAACAGAAATTCTTCATAGGCCAGAGACAACATTCTATGTATGCAGCAGTGGCATCTTATCTGGATATTCATGCCTCAAATAATTTAAGTGGCCTTTTATGCATACATAACATTTTTTGCCTTCTGCTGTCATTTCCATATCTATGTAGGAGTCTGGTGTCTTTTTCAAAGAGAAAATCAGCAAATCCAACATGACCACTATTGCTATTGCCTCTTTGCATTTGTCAATACCAAGATTTTTTTTTTAACCTTTCCTTCTTTAGTCCTTGTGTCTCTTCAGAAACCCAGTTAACAGCCTGACATGGCAAATACTGACTTAGGTTATTGTAACTTTGTCCTCCTTATTGTTCACTTATCTGGTTGCTGGCTAGCAGGCTGTCTGGTTTTGACCATATGTCATTTCTTTGCACTTATGGCATTTCTGGCACTGAAAAAGCAAATTGTTTGCAATAGATAGATTTGCTGATTAGTAATTGTCTTGCGTAATTCTTGAAACTTGACTGTATTTTTATAAATTTTAAAAAAATAAAATTAGTTCTGTTAATGACAGGGGTTTTTTAAAAAATCCTTATCTATCAAAACTAGTGCATCATTACTATAACTGGGCATATGGTCTGTATGACAAGTAGCACTATAGAATTAAACAATATACAAAATACAGCTAAGTTAGTACACTACATCACCCTAAGTATATCACCAACTGTGGGCCATATCATAGAGTATACAGGTGTCAAGTCTTGGCATTGGTGTTTCAAAACTACATCTTGTTCCTAAATAACAACATTTCTGGAAGGTATTTCACATGCTTTGTTGGAGTGTTGCTACAGAAAGCTGATTATTCTACCTGGCTATCATGTATCACATAGTTACCACTGTTTGGAAATGCTCTAAAATAAATTCATTTGCCTTTTCCTGTTAGAAAACTAAAACCTCCAGGTACTTGGCTGATTTTACTTGTTTATATACAAAATGACATTCCTAGTTGGGAATAGGTAATAGTTTCTGTTTCCAAGAGGTCTGTAATGGGTAAAAAGGTTCTTGTGTGGAAAGTATGAGACACTAGTTTTAGTGACAGTTGTCACTAAAGAGCACAACAGTTTCTGTTCTCTTCATGAACTATGTTTATAAAGATTTACTTTTCATTCTGTTTACTCCAATACTGTATTGTTTTTAGTGCTGCTACAGCTCTCTTTTTCACTTGTGACCTTTTTTGCTATATTCAATATGTGTGAACCAGCAGAATAGGGAGAGAAATGGAAAGTACAAAGGAAATTGAAAGTTCAAAGCTTTCACAGAATGCCTTTAGGTTCTTGAAGTCTTTCAAGTAGAAAAGTATGATGAAAATTAATTACTTGCTGGCGACAAAACATAATTAAGAAATAATAATGCATAGCACAATTCAAAAAATTTAAACAAAGGTCATAATATATTATTAATTTATAAAATACTTATCTAGAAGCAATATTTCAACCACATCCCAATAATTTGTTTTTTAGGCACAGAGATATAATTTTAATGAACTGAAATAAAGGTTTCCAAGTGAAAATTGATATCTTTGGAGCTATGACATCATTACATCTAGGTTACATTTTAAATAAGGCCTTCTTCACTAGTAAATCCACACCACTAAAAGTTGGCTACCCTACTTTAATTTGTCTTTAAAAACTTCTTTGTTATATATGAGCTTGTCCATTCCTCAGTTTTTCTAAATACCAACAATTGTAACTGTAATAATGTTCTAAACTGTGCTTATGTCTTGAATGTGCTTGTGGCAAATCTTCATGCTGCAAACTTTAGGCTACCTATAAGTATCTAGTCTAGGTAAGGTTTAAAGCATTTTTGTTTAGTTCTGTATTGTCAATGGAGAGACATACCTCCAGTGGAACCGGGGCGGTTGAAGTTGCATATCTGTGTTGTGGTTTAACTCCACCCAACAACCAAGGTCTATGCAGTCGCTCACTCACTCCCCCACCAGTGGGATCAGGGAGAGAACTGGAATGATAAAAGCCAGAAAACTCATGGGTTGATATAAAGACAGTTTAATAGAGAAAGCAAAAGCTGCAGATGCAAGCAAACTAAGGAATTCATTCACTGCTTGCCACGGGCAGGCACGTTTTCAGCCATCTCCAGGAAAGCAGGGCTCTATCACATGTAATGGTGGTTTGGGAAGACAAATGCCATCACTTCAAATATTCCCCACTTCCTTCTTCTTCCCCCCACCTTGTGTACTGAGGATGATGTCATATGGGTATGGGATATCCCTTTGGTCAGTTGGCTTCCACTGTCTCAGCTGTGTCTCCTCCCAGTTTCCCACACACCCCCAGCCTCCTCCCCAGCTTGGCAGTACAAAAAGCAGAGAAGGTCTTGGTTCTGCGTAAGCCCTGCTCAGCAATAACAAAAACATCTCTATACTGTCAAACCTGTGTTCAGCACAAATGCAAGACACAGCCCCATACCAGCACCAGTGAAGAAAATTAACTCTACCTTGCCTAAAACCAGCACAGCCTATTTTAAGATAATGAGATCACCTCCTTAAGTGTTAACTTGATTCAAGTTCATGCTCTCAAATGTAAAACTTAATCTGAATAAAACTGTAATTTCTTAATAGGTCTCAAATGTTTTTTAAGAGGTGATACAAAGTTAATTGTAATGTTCCAGTACAAAATGAGCTGTTTAGCCTTTTAGGGAGGAACAGAGTTTGAAAGTAGATGAAGAAGATGTTTATGAGGAAGATCTGCTGGTGAAAGTGTCATGTAGTAAAATGAAGTATACATTGCCTTAAAGCTTATGCTACAAAAGAGAGAGTAATGAAGAACAGGTATGGTCAATGTCAAACAGCAAATGCCCAGAAAGATGTATGAATACTGGTGATGCTAAAGTGGTACTTCCTCTACTTGTATATAAAGATACAAAAATATTTGGCTGTTAGTATTTTAAATTAGATGCTGATGTCCCAAAGCATGAGGACTGAAAATAGATCTCTGGTTACACTTTGGGAAATAATTTTGCAAACTAGGTATTTTTCTTAAAATTTAATACATCTTGGCCAAAAGAAACTGTCTGACCAAGAAAAGGTAGACAATTTTGTTGACAAATGATAAAGTACTCATCCTAAAATCAACATTAAACTTTACCTACCAAAAATACTTCCAAAGTAACTATTATTCACAGGTCCTTTGTAATATCTTTATGACTCGATCATTAAATTTTAAAATATGATAATATTTTATGTTTAACGCAAAGGAAACTTGGAGGCACCAAAGCATATCACTTGTTGTCCTGAAAAAGAGATGAGAAAATAATTCATAATTTATTTGCAGGATTTTTTTTTTCCCCTCTCCTGCATGAATGCTTCACATAGAACACTTATCCAGTATCAAAATATAAGTGTTAAGAACTGGGTTAGTTTTCAGTTAAGTTCATAATTTTGAGCCAATATGCTTTTTTTTTGTCAACCATTACTGAATTTAGAAATGCTTGACGTGTTTGGAATGATAGGATATTTTTGTCCCTTAGCTGCAACCCTGTACACCCCTCTTCTAGAAGAAATAAGACTAAAAAATAAGACTAAACAAAAATTTGTTTGTTTTTTTTTGTTTTGTTTTTTGGGGTTTTTTTGTAGGTGTTAGCATGTAAGTCTTCTGATATCTCCGTGATTTCCTGTCTGGAGTTCTGAGGTCCATGACCCGTGATACTGAAATTCTTTCACTGAAGCATGTTAATTAAAAATAGAATATATTATGTTTTCCCCTAAAAATGAGTAAACACTTGTGCTGGTTTAAAGGTAAACCAGCAGGAGGAATGAATCTAACTCACAAGCAGATTACAAGTCAGAATTGCAGTTTAGTAAAAAAGATCACAATAAGT
>JAWWEU010000125.1:49754496-49770365 GCA_035583155.1 Acropternis orthonyx
GCCCAGGGGACGGTCCCCACTGAGACTTGAACTCAGGCCCTTGGGATTCAGAGTCCAGAGTGCTCTCCTTTATGCCACAGGACCACCCTGCTTTTGATATAACACACTATAAAATAGGTATTACATAGCTACTCTGCAACCTTGTAGAAAAAACTACTGGTTAATGAATTACAGCGAAGTTGTAGGAAAATTGGTAGCAGTTTAACTGAGGTCAGAAAGTGTGGTCATAAGATATGTTAGTTTATTAGTGTATTAGATTGTTGTATTTGTATCAGGAACTATATCCACTTCACTATTTACAGGATATCCAGAACAGTATGACCTAAACTGTGGGGTTCAGGACCATTACTCTTCAGTGCTGTAGAGTCATATTATCAGATTAAGTCTGTTTTAGTGGCCATACAAGCACCACTCCTTCACATCTGATAGAATACCAGTCTAACACATCTGTCCTTCTAACCTCCGGAGTGCTGAGGGCTTTCCTATACCTCATTAGCTGTGAATAATTTATAGTTACTGACAGCTGTCATAATTTAGAGGGATGAACTCAGTTCACACCAAAGCAAACACTGGGAGAGTTAATGGAAACCTTTGCAGATGCTCTGTAAAACCTTAACTGGGTTTAATGAGTGACAAAATTTTACATTTAGTATTAGCTTCATGTCTTTCTGTTGTAATTATGCAAATGTTCTTTTGTATCAAAACATTGTTAAACTTTTAATCATCTATGCTCAGGTGTTCAGCAAAACAAGTCATGCAAGGACTGGAACACGTTTCATCTGTGTGGGAAAAAAGATCTGTCAGGAAAGCTTGATTGGGCAGGAGAACATTGTACATAGTTACAAGTTGCTTGCATGTGTGATTTTTAAGTCAGACTGCTTTGGATTTTGTTCTTCATTTCAGTGAATTCTGTATGAGAGCTCATGGGAGGCTTTTTGCTTACAGCTTTTTCCTATGGTAGATGTGGCTAAGAAGCATTTTGTACCTAACAGTGTTGGCCTGTTGGGCAAACACAGTGATGATTATCTGGGCACAGCCTCTCCTGAGATGCGGTGGTTTGCGAGTATCTGCTTCCTGGCATCTGTGGGCCCGGAATGGATGATGAGTTTATAATGGTTTTGTGAGATGGAAAAGAGAAAATATAGAAAAGATCTAATAGGAAGGAATATAAATACTTATGAGAACCTGTTTATCTTTCATTTCCTCACCTTCATAGCTTCAAGTCACAGCAGCATTTGATAACCTGCTGTGATTTATAGCATAGACTGGAGAAATGTTGAGCTGCTACAAGAAAGGAGACATATGCCGAGGGACATGTGAACACCTAGGCAGAGAGGGAACTATTCAACTGGAAACTGTCCACTACAATCATTGCTTTTAATTGAAGTGTAAAACTGGTATTGCTTTATACTGGAAAATAAAAAATAAATCTGACTTGTAGGGACAAATCTCCACAAAATATTTCATTTAAATGTCACTAGATAAAGTATATTAATAGCAGAATTACACATTAGAAGCACATTTTTAATTCCTCAGGTGCAATTAAGGGAAGTTCATATATTTTGTAAGTATTTGTGGCCAAGAACAACTTCAGTTTTAATAACTGATTTGATATTGTTACAGAAAATCTTTTGATTTCCAATGAATAATGGTATTAGAGGATAAAGACAATAGAAATACAAAAATGAAATAGCTGTTCTTAACAGGCAGAAAGGAAAAGACCGACCAGTTGGACAGTCCCTGTTCACCACTGTATCAACACAGGCTTGGTCCACGGGAGTAGGAATTTTCCTGGTTGTAGCAGCAGCCACATAGCAGTTTTTCAGATTTAGAGCTTCTTTACAACTCTTTTTTAAGAATGCATTGGAGCTTTTCAGTTCACTATCTTCTTCAGTCAACAATGGTGCTATATATTTTTGGTGGTATAGCATCAGCCTGCGATATAACTGACAGTGGAAATCTGTCTGGCACTGCACTATGAATACAAACATACCAAAGGAATATGGCCAGGGAGTCAGCTGAAGGAAGTCACTATCTGGCTATTCTGGAAGAAGAAGTGCACAGAATATGAAAGGGCAGCATTAACCTTTTCTTAAGTTCGTAGTGAATGAGAAATGATTACAAGGTGCTACATTGGGAGCTCTGGAATGCACAGGGCATAGTTATGTGGTTGGAGATATAAGTAAAGTTTAAAACACTTCCATGAATTAAAGTTAAAGCTATACAATTGTGATTTATGTGTTAAAATATTCATTATCTGTGATTACACAGAAACTTTCCAGTTGCATGTGAAAATTCCTTGGATATTTTAGAATATTAATTGCTTAAAACTCATATCAAAATCACTTTTCTTGTATCTGTCATTCACTATACAAGGCCTATACAGGGGAATATGCACATCTTAAACCTTAATTTCAGGATGCATTTTGGTAGGTACTTTTGGAAAACCTTTACATAGGCTCATTCTCTATTTTCTGCTCATTTATATCATAATTCCAAGAATTATGCCAAAAATAAGGAGAAAAAACAGTCCAGACAAGCTGTTGATGATTTTTTTCCAGCAAAAGTATATTCAGCTAAATTGTCTGAATCATTAAAAAAATGAACACATTTGGAAAGCATACACCTGCAAATGGTTCATTGTTTCAGAAGGGGCTTACTTACATTTGTAATGCATGTATTTTCTAATGAATATTTAGTTCTGTGGGTTCGCTCACCAAAGCGTCAATCTGCACTGCCCATGAGAATAAAAACACAAGGTAGCATTTTTCCCTTGTCTCAGCCAGATGTGTCTATGTTCATTCCCAGCACAGGGTGTATGAACACATTTAGTTTGTTTCTCATATGATTCAATCTACTATTCTTCTGAGGGTCTACAGGAGATAATTTTATACCAGATCATTATGCATTATTTTTTTCTCTATAGTGCAATCTTTAATTCATTTTTCCTTAATATTTTGCCATAGCTAACAGATGCTCTGTGATTGTGAGGTTAATTAATAAAAACATTGCCCTTAAATAGCATCCCAAAGTGCCTTGCTCTCACTTTCCTCACTGTATTATATGCTTTGTTGCATTTCCTCATCATCTTTAAGGTCTTTCTATTCATTGTAAAAGTTCATATCACAAAATTATTTTTGACATATGCATGACTCCATTCAGAAATAAATGAATGTATATTGTTGCTTTTCTTAGAAAGGTTTGAACATTTGTGGGTTTTCAATGTAGTTCTGTATGAGGAAAAAAACTGCCCTGTTTCCAGCTTCAGTAAATTTTTGATTAATCTTTCGGGTAGGCAGTCCCAGAACCTCTGTCCTAAAAATGTCAAACCTGTATTTACTGGTTGCCGTGGGAAATTTCATTGTCAATCTGAGCTATCTCATTTGCCTTGAGGGTAGATATTAGGCTAGTATTTGTAACTTATTTAGAAGTGGTGAGCTCTCCCTTCTTTCACTTTGTCAAGGAACAAAAAAATTGCCTCTTTCCTCATCTTCCCAATTTCCTTTCTCTATTTTAGTGTAGCTGGAGATTTACTTTTCTCTCTGATTCATTTACAGAGGAACATGCTAAAGGGGAAGGTCAGGCATATTTACACTTGACTGTTACAAGAAACTATTTTAACAAACCCAGTGTGCCAGTTTACTTCCCTTTGTTTTGAATCCTTTGGAAACGTCCATGTCCTTTCAGTGACCTCATAAAGGCATAGTGTGCAGATAATATGCACCTCAAGGAACATCTGTTAAAAGAGACCAGAAGACTAACTTCCTTCTGCCTTCCCAAGTGTTGTCTAAGCAGTCCAGAAACTTCTCTCACGGCAAAAATGCAGAAAGAACAGCAGTGTTATTCCATATCGGAGCTGCTGTTCTTCCCAGATGGGTGCACAAGAGAAACTATGAAGGATTTATTCCCTTTTGCAGCTCTATTCAGCTTCACAGAAGTCGGGCACCATATGACCTATATCAGCTCTTTGAAACATATATGCAGTGCAAATTGCTAAGAAGCTTGACACAGTTTTGTTCAAAATGTTCATGTGTGTCTTCTGAAATATCTAAAAGCAACAGGCAATACAAGTCTGCATTAAAAGAAAGAAAAATCTAGAAGTATTAAGATGGTTTCACTGTCAACACCCCTTTCCATAAGTTTTCTCATTACTTGTAATGACTAGCAAATCAGTCAGGCAGCCTTGGCCTCACATTGTTCATAGTTCTTAAAAAAAGGAGGAATCTTCCTTACCTATCTATGAAATTGTTCACATGATAAGTAATTTCTTCAAGAGACTTTCCATTTAATCTCACCATAGGTAAGAGTCCTATTTTCTGTTTCAGAAGTAGGGAGAAGGTTGTAAAACTGAACAGAGAAGACCTTGCCACATTGAAAATGTAGAATACACCTAGTGGGTAGCTAAGGTTTTAAAAATTAATGAAGTTTCAGATATTTATTATTTAAATAAGTACTGTTAAGAGCATGACAAAGCTTTTTCTTAAGTAGACATGAGTGCAGTAGCATCACTAGAGCTGCAAATAATTTTATCCTGTCATCTTAACTTCCTGGCTTTTCACATGCCTCCAAACCTCTCCAAATGCCTATTTGTTTATCCATTCAAGGTGAACAGGGAAACATTGTTCCTTTACAGCATTTTAGGACTGACAAAACATAAATTCCTAAAAACTGTAATGATTGCTGTGAGGTAAGCTCGCCTAGGTGTTCGTGACAAGTCTTAGCAGGAATAAAACATGACTATGAATAAGTGTATAATGCATAGGTTCAAAAAATAGCTTTATATGAAGAATTAATATAGCTTAAAATGATTTTTTTGTTGTCTGTGCTTTATATACTCCTAATAGGAATAGAAAATAGTATTTTGCATAAACAGAGTAATCATAGCCACTTTTTTCTAATATATCATTGACAGATTAAAAGTTCATGGCCATCCAAGTAAGTCTCAGACATTATGACATTGAAATCTACCTTTCCAAACTTTGGGATGTTGCATAATTACACATCAATTTCTAGCAGGTATGAGATATTTATTGGCAATTTTATTTATGGAAAGAGAATAATTTCAGTGATTATTTTGAAAATACTTGTCTTGTAAAAAGTTTTCTAAGTAGATAGGAGAAAAGGAAATTAGTAGATTTAAATCAGGTGAATTGCAAAGTCATCATTTGCAGAGGTCCACCACTTTGTGTGATCGTGATGCTGCAGATTTCCTTTCTGGTTAAGTTACTCTGTCCACTTTTGACTCTTCTCTTGAATAAAGATTTCTGTAAAAGCTACAGAAGAGATAATTTTTGGTTATTTAAATTCAGGTAAATCCATTCCTTGAATGGATTCTGAGTCTTGTACATGTTCAAGTCTCCAAAGTGGCTTAAAATAAAAATTTTTGTAGCTCTGCTGTTGGATTGCTTCCTGTCCTGTAAGACTGAGTGATGGCTTGAATGTTTTTTCTATTTTTTATTTTTTTAATCAGTAGGACAGTCAGAACAATGGTTTATAATTGATGCTTATGTCCTGAAGACTTTGTTGTCTTCAAACTCAAGGCTGGTATTTTAATATTTGAAAAAATCCCAATAAACAGATAGCTCAAAAATCTTAGGACTAAGGTTTAGGTACAAGTACACCAAAAATACCAGTACTGCATACACATACATTTAAATGCTTGTCATGGTAATTTCAAAAACAGAGTTCAAACTTAAAATTTAATTGAAGTTATATTTTTTTTTAGTATATATTAATGTTTTACTTAACCTCATGTGACTTTTCCTATTATTACAATGTTATTTTCTAAGCATTATTTTCATGAACAAATGTTTAAATCTATACCTTACTGTTTCAAACTTCTAACACTTGTCCCATAATATTATATATGAGATGAAAGAATGTTCTTTTTATTTCTCATTTATGTTGCTAGATCTGTAATGTAGTTCAGGCATGACATTTTACACATCTGATAGAACATAAGATTTATGTTTCATTAAAGTGTTATTCGTAGGCAAATTCACTAAATCCTTTATTGACTGTCCTTTTAATTTTTATTTTTTTTTTTAAATTTCAGAATCTTTAAAGAATTGCAGTTCATCCTGATTTTCCAAGGTCAGATACATCTGAGCTTTATTCTCTTTCACATTGCTTTTAGTTCTTTGATTCAAAGAATCTCTGCTTTAACTTTTACATCCTATCAGTCAAAAGTAATATGTATTGATTGCAACCTGTATTGATAAGAAAGCAGAGGTCATTCTACAAAATTAATTTGTTCGTGTTCATACTGTTACTATGTTAAGATGCTCCAGTGCAATGGTTCTATATTCTGCTGATGCAGAGTGAAGTGGAGTTTGAAATACTCTATGTCCTGAAATAACCTGAGATCCAAGAGTTGCTTAATCTTACCTTACGTTGGTAAAACAGTCTGATTACTGATGTTAATTTTTCAAATTACCACCTACAGTTCCTTGATTGTTTTACTGAGGATAATGAATTCTGTCAGACAGTATTTTGATGAATCTTCATTTGAAAACTGGTCTACTGCATAAAAGTGAAGCCCATTCCAAGGTATGCTATTCCCTCTGTAGATTTTGACATGAGAATCATATCATACATTTTTGTGTAAGTATTTAGTCATTCACCTTTTCTTGTAAGCAGTGACAAAGTGGATAATGCAGAGTGAGTAAAAGAAACCAGGATCAACAAATCAGGCATTCATTTCACTGCAGTTACCATTTCTGCTGTTGTCTGTTGCAATAACTTGGAGTGAATCTGCACACAGTAGTAGCTCTGATGAGCCTTTATTTTTAGCCATCAACTCTTAGTAGTTGTTAGCATTAGTTTAGTTCTCATTCTGCATTACAACTTTATACCACATGCAGAAAAAAACTACGGTTAGAGGTTAGAAAAAAGTACCATTTCAAGTTCCTCTCCTCTGACTGGGTGTCTTTAGCAACTCTTTCAAAGAGTTCTTGCAGGACAATCACATCATTATTGTGATTGGTCTTTTGATGAAATACAAAGCCAGTAGTTAGTCCTCATGGATACTTGCTCTTCCTTAGGCATCCTCAAGCTGTGACAGTCATGTGTTGCAACACCTGTCCAATTCAGTATTTAGTTATTATTACAGGTATTTAGTTCAGCCTGGTTCCATTTGTGTGCATGACAAGAATCAGTGTGTCTGAACTCAGAGTTTAGGAATATTCAGTCATCAGAGACATTTTTTGGAATGACACTTTGGATGAAAATACCTCCACTGTGCTTAAGTTCCATTCTAGATGCCTATTTTCATGGGACAGAAAAACTCCAGAAGCCAGTAAAGCTCTATCATTATGCATGTATACGCACACATTAAAACATTCTTTTTGCAAGTCAGAAACAGGTGTGAACAACTGACAGCCCACTAGAATAGGGGAAACGGCAAACAGCAGAACAGGCTTATTCAAGATTTCTGAGAATGGTTATTGTGATTGTCCTCCAAGCCCTCCACATCTGATGCTTTCCAGACTATAGAGCTGCTGAGGAGCTGCCCTTAGGTTTGTTTCCAAGCATTCTGAAGCTGCACTTTGGCATTGCTCTTTTCACAGAGGAGGTTGGATCCTTCCTAACTTCTTGCAGAAGCTAACTTGCTGCGGTAAATAAAGTTTATCTTGATAGTGGCCTTTTTTGATGGCAACCCAAATGAATCTGATTATGGGCTGCCTTCTCAACAAGCCCTTACCATACATGTCTGCTTCTAGAGGTTGTTGACTCTAGTATCCATTTAGCTACATGTTAACTCAGGAGTGGAAGAGGATTAACCATAGAAAGTCATTTCTGTTCATATGTAACCTTAGTGCAACAGTAGCGCTTTTAGAATGCAATGTTTCCAGACACAGTTTTAAGAATGTCTCAAGGGAAAGCCTTAAAACTGTTTGTAAAACAGATATCTACAAATCATCTGCTTTGTTTTAAGAGCAGAGTTGCTGATTTTTTTTTAATTCTTTGAAATTCAGCCTGATGGTTCCTGGAATTACTTGCAAATTAATTCCACTGTGGTTTAGTATCATCAGTGGGAAGGAAAGTGTGAAGCTGAGCAAATCTCTTGCCATCTGGAATGTAACCCAAGCACCTGATAGTTCGTTTTCTGAGTCCCCTCAGGAAGCTTACAATTATATAAAATGTTTAATCAAAGCTGTTATGCCAAGTATAACTGCAAAGCTGACATCAACATAGGAAAAGAAAAGTTAAATGGTTCCATATGAGCTGTTCTTTTCACTATAATTTTGAAAGACAGGAAGAAAAGATAATGCCAACTTTGCTTCCTTTATGTGTCAGTTACTAAAATCACCCTTTTAGTAAACAGTGTCCTTCGGCTACTCTGTTGGTTTTGTTGCTTAGGTTAATTACAGAATTAATGCTTGTAAATATATGAGTTTATTTCTTAAAGACTGAATGTTTATTCAGTTGCTTACAGATATGCTAATTTCTCTGTTATAACAGGTAATCAGGCAAGGTTGTCTTAAACCCAACTGGCTTAATGTGCATATTTTTATTTTTTTATTTCATTTCTTAAGCAGAAAAGACTGACACATTAGAAGCAGTGATTAAGAAATAAACACATCTGATTAGCAATCTTCATGTAATCTGTATTTTAATAGAAAAGTGATACTTGGGTATTAGTTATTATTATTATTGTATCAGATTTTGAGGGTAAAATAAAGAATCTCACTTGTTAAAAAGTTCTATGTAAAACCTACTTTAAAAGTATTTCTTAAATTTTTTTTTTAAATTTACGTCTAGGTAAGGTAAATTTTCATTTATAAAACTGCTGGAATGTATGCCTGTCATATTTGGGAGCAACCTTTTGTCATAACAGTCTGGAAAAGCAAGTGATATTTTGAATAGATTTAGTTGGAAAACTGTTTCCATAAACAGTCCTTCACTAAAGCTCAGTTTAAAATTTGTTTACTCAAAAGAATCAGCTTAAAATTATTTTTGAACATCACTTTAAAAAAAAAAAATTCTAGATTTCCAAAGCAAAACATAAATTAGTGAAGAAAAGTATTAGCATAAGAGAAGTGATCTGATGGATTATTGTTCTTTTTGGAATTGAATTCTGTGAATCTTTTAACTTCACAAAATATTGGGTGGCAACTAAGGATATTTAAAAATTACTACCACTTTACTGAAAATGCTTCAAGAAAAATCTGTATCTTTTAAATACTTGCTAAAATAATTGTAAAATATGTTTTCTGCATTTTCCTTATTTTTATGTTTGCAGTGTATGCCACAGAATCTTGTGGTGCTAAAGACTTGATCCTCCAGAGCAAGAGCCTGAAAATGCTGAAAACCTTATGTGTTTATAATAGATAAATTTCAGCTAGGCTATTCAAATAACTTATTGTTTATATAAGTTTAAGCCGTTTAAATAATTGTCTTTATGCAAATTTTAAATAGTGGTAAATTTTCCACAAAACAGTGGTGTTACATTATCAGCTGAGGCTTTGACTGCTATGTTATATCTAGTAATTGCTAAATATGAGTATATGAAATTTCAATTCATAAAAATAAAGCTTCTCTAGTACCTCTTTGTAACACATTCTAGCATGGACAATGCTTTTCAGAAAGGAATATAGAGCTCATGTTCTCGAAGTCATTCAGGAAGCTACAGATTCCTTAAAGCTTTATTGTGCTAACAAAGTTAATAGACCATTATGACTGCTTGAAGAACATCAGGACCTAAAGGACCTAGTTAGAAAGACATCCATAATCCCAAAGGTCCCACAGGTAAGCGTATTCAAATGCCTCTGTACCATCTGACAGTTCTACAAATACATTTCCCCTTGTTGCCTTAAGGCATCCAACTTGGCCTCTGTGAGTGTACAGTGCTCACTGTATTAGTAGTGATCAGAAAGAACCTTCCAGGGTCATCCTGCTCAACCTGCTGCCTGAAGCAGGACAGCCACCGATTCATAGTAAGTCAGCCTAGCTTAATTTAGCTGAGTCTTGAAAACTTCTCTGAGCAGCATGTGCCAGTGTAAAAGTTTCTCCCAATGTACAGTGTGAACCTTCCAAACTGCAACATGTTGCTGCAAGATTATATCATGTTATTACATGTTATCATGTTATTAATGTTATCACTTTATCTATCAGGAAAGGTTTGGTTTTTTACATGCACACCTAGCCATCATCTAGCTGTGGGGTCATAATCAATCTTTTCTCCTTTACAGGTGTTGGAGGACATGGCAGGTATTGCTAAA
This sequence comes from Acropternis orthonyx, assembly GCA_035583155.1. Lineage (NCBI taxonomy): Eukaryota > Metazoa > Chordata > Aves > Passeriformes > Rhinocryptidae > Acropternis > Acropternis orthonyx. The sequence continues at coordinate 49,764,720 of JAWWEU010000125.1, forward strand.
ACCCTTTATCTCCTCAAACTAACAGTGGAGGCCTAGTACTACAACTGACTTTTATAATTCCTTGTAGGAAGATGGGGAAGGAACCCATACCAAATTAGGAGCAGATGCAGTAGTGACTCTGGTTTTATAGAATGTCCTTTTTTTCCACCAGGAAAACTTCAGGTGTCCCAGGCAGCAAGGCAATGTTCACCTTCATCCAGAGGTGGTTTGGTTCAGGGGGAAAGGAGCATGGTTAGATCCCACCATGTGGTGGATTAAGTGTACCATCTCAGCATATTTTGAACAGAAGATTGACATGCAATTTTCTAAGCCCTTAAAGCTTCCTGAGAAATTACTTTGGCCTATTTAGAGCTGTACCAGAACTTCACTTACCACCATGTCTTTCTACCTACCCCCATTTTTTTTTTTTTTTTGATAAGGAGACCAAAATTTCTGTTAAGCTAGTCTAATAATAGGCTTATCCTGCTGCTTAACGAATTATGTACATTTCAGTCACTGTGAACTTGAAGACAAACTAACAACTTTGAGATCAGCTGGAGAAAGGTACATTCGGTACATATATATTATAAAGGAAGAGCTGCATTAACAGGGTCTCAAGGAACTCTATACATAGTGAAGGTATGTTACCACTTACCTGTTGCAACGCTATATTTGAGAGGTACCAATATTAATAGAAGCTTTTAACCACCAAGAATTTGAAAAATTAAACCAGGTAATTAGAAGAAACATGACAAAGAAAAGAAACCTCAATAGTGGCTTTTGAAGGCTTTGGCAAGAAAAGTGAAAAACCTCAAAGAACTTAAGTGGTTCTCTGTTACTTTCTAAAATGTAAAGCACCTGATCCCCATGCCAGTAAATATCTATTAAATGATACACAAAGTAAATGCTGTCATTTCTCTTTTTCATGTCTCAGTGCCCTTTCAGAAACTCTTCAAAGACTTGTGAAGTGGCCCATTCATCTTCATGAGATAGTGCCAGGCAAATGGGAACATCTCAGGGACGTGGGTACAGATAGAAACCATCCCTGGGATGTCTCATGGCTTCATTTCAGTGGGTCTTCTCATATTTTCTACTCTATTTTCATCTATTAAGAGCCTGCTGGTAATTCGAGCATAAAGCTTTATAGATAGATAAACAACTGTGCAACGTTATGATATTTCTTCTACTGCTGCAGTGTTTTATAAGACTGATATGTGTATGTGCATGCATTGAAAACAGGAAAAGGATTTATTTACCATTAAAAATGAAATAAAACATCTGAGACAATGTTGCTCAGTATTGCTCAAAAATCCTCAAGAAATTAGTAGAAAAATCAGAATTTAAGCTACTCCATTTTCTCTTGAGTGATATCTGTATACAGCATCTTTTTGCTGAGACTTACACAAGACCAGTGAGCTGTGTAAAGACCACCTAAATGTTTTCAGTAGTAAGAGAACTTCAAGCACTAAAAGAATCTCAACTTAGAACTAAGTATGGTCACAGGCTCCCCCATCTTCTTTTCTGAGTCTTTTGGTTCTTCGAGTTTAAATATTTCCATTCTCTTTTTTATTATGCAGTTAAGAACTATTTTCTCCTAATTGGTAATTATTTTTTATTTGTGAAATACTAGAAATGTGCTAGGCAATCACTAAGGTGATTTTATATCTGTCTCTAACTGCTTTCACTTCCATTGCCCTTTCTTTTAAATATGATTTTAATCCTTCTCATTTAGCTCTACCACCTGCAATTGATTCCTTGAATTCTATTCAATTTACTTCACAGCCTTGTCATACTCCTTGACAGGCCTTTGTATAAAACATTCTGTCATTTAAATTACGAATGCTTCTATTGCTTCTTTGTAGCACTTTTCTGAGTTTTACAGGGTACACCTTCAGGTAAAATAAGTTTGACCTTGTTTCGCGTGATCAAAGAGCAAGCAAGACTTCTAACTGGAATTAAGATCAGCTTTGTCTCTAATGCTGCCAACAGCAAGGTTACACCATCTGGATTTTTCCCTACAGAATAAGGTCAAAGAAGGCAACTTCAGAGCTCAATAATGCAACCTCCTATCTGCTGAAGAGCTGAGGTGATTGTAGCAATTGGAAGGAATTATTTATTTCTCATATATATATATATATATATATATATACACACACACATATATATTTAGAAAATTATATCAAACAAACTTAACATCTCTGCCAGGCATTCATTTCCATCTAATCCTACCTATCCGTGGGGGTAGGAGTTGAATCAGCTTTTCTAGACATGCTGGATTCAGTCCTGCAAAGACATAGAATGGAGGTTGTATGACCCGTTCAGTTTTTTAGGTACTTAAACACTCTCACTGTCTGAATTGGTCATATACTTATTTGAATTGAAATTAGCACACCACAGCCATTTGTTTCTGTGAGAGATGGCTGGGACTTTATAAAGCAGTTCTGAGCTGAGGAAGCAGTTGTTAATTACTTCTCTCTTAATTTAGTTAGTATAACAGAACTTGAAAATTGGAGTTTATTGAGGAGGATTGTGCTATCATAAACTTCAGACCCTGATAAGAACTTAAATTCATCTAAAACTTCTTTGGAAGTTTTTGGAAATCCAGACCCAAATGGTACAGATTGAAAATCTTGAAAATCTTTAGGCCACAATTTTCAAGTGGTATATGGATTTTTTAAAAAAATGCATCTTGCTTTGTCTTCATGAATTATTTTGCAATTTTAATGTGACATCACCAAATGGAAGAGGTTAAAATAAATTATATAGGAAATCTCACCAAAAAGGAGATGCAGTTCTAACAAAGGTGGGGCTTTCTTAATACAATGAACCTCATATTGCGAAAAAACTGTTCTAAGTAGAATATTCTCCCACTTTAGAATACAAATACTTGAAAATGCATTCTAGCCCACACTGAACACTGTGTAAAGAAAAACATCAGAAGTAGTTAACACATTAAAAATATAATGCTTCAGGCCAAATAGTTTTAGAAACTCTGATTTTTTTTTTTCATTTTAAGGATTAAGAGATTTTGCATTGCATGAAAGAATTTTTATTTCAGACCATCTGCCCCTGTTGCTTTTTTTGGTGATGGGGTTTTTTTTGTTTGTTTTTGGTTTTTTGGGTTTTTTTTTTTTTTTTTTTTTGGTGTCTAGACTGGTATCTCTGCTCTTGTAATTAGGATTTTAAAATTGTTTTGTCTTCTGGTTCCAGTAGATTAAGATAGAATTTATCTGAAAATGACACTGTTTTGTTAGGGGTGCTCATATATTTTCTTATAAAATTAAAAGAAAGAAATTAAGACTTTGATGAAATAAAACATATGAAGACTTCAAGACTCTTGAGTTCCTTTAGTAGCTTTTCCTGCTGTTCAGTTAGGCTTTTTCTTAGTCTTCTATGAAGAAATACTTACATAACTGCTCTGACAGAAGAATCTTTACCACTGTGTATTTTAGTACTGAAAATTGCACAGGTAGGGTTGATGATTTTCAGAAGCTGTTTAAAGGCAGGTGGTGGTGACTCTGGGGTACTTTGATATGAGTAAAAGCTTGAGGCCCCCATGAGATGCATTAAAAAGCCTCTAGTCTGCACATCTTATTGTAGGCGGCCTCTGTACCAGGGTAATTTCCCCTCTGAGGCCACAGGGTGTAGATTTCAGGCAGATGCAGGTGAAACCAGCCCCAGTTCTGAGCAAGCTCTGATCCAAACGTTGCTCAGCATTTGGCATTGCAGCTTGTGCTGAGCCTGGCATAACAGAAATGTGCACTCTCTCAGCAAAGCTCATTATCTGGAATATGTGTTCCCCTCATGCCACAGCTGTCCGCCTAGCTTTGGCTCAAAACACAAATGTCAAGTGCTGCATGTGCGTGTGTGCACACCTGTGTATCAGTAGAAAATTTGCCAATCATTAGTGGTCCTTGATCTCTCACAGGGAGACTTCACATGAGAAAATCAGCAAAGCCATATAATGCATTGGGAATCAGTATCTGATACGGTATTTCTGTAGCTAGAAAATTTGTAGTGCTTTGACTTTGCTGGAGTCCTGCTTACTATATGTCATTCAAGTTCATCCTACATGTGATAAGATACCCATAGATTTTTTTTCCCCCCCTTCTTTACATGCAATAAACTCCAGGATCATCCATTTAAGAATTATGAATATAATCCTGTCAAAGTTCCACTTTCATGCTTGTTTTATTTTAATGGTTTGAGGGGGAGGGGGGTGGGGGTTTTGAGTTTTTGTTCTTTCTCTTCAGGAAATTATTTCCTGTGGGTATATGTTGTTCCTTTAAAATGTTTTTGCATCCCATGCTACAACAGAGGATGCAAAATACTCCTCATTCCACTTACAGTAAAAATTATTTTCAGACAGACTTCATAGACCCACCAATTCTAACAGAGTCATTCACTAAATCTTCCTCCTTAGAACAAAGTTGCTGGAAAATCAACACAATGTTATTTGGTGAGAGATACAAGAGGTTTATTATTAAACTTTATGATTACAGTACCTGTAAACATCAGGATATTTAACTGTATAAGTAAAAAAAATGGAAAGCCTTTCTGAAGTTTGCTACTTCATTTCTGTTTCTATACTTTCTTTAAAGAAATGTAGTAATAAAATGGGTTATGGAAAGAAATACATTTCTTGTGCTGGTAATATGACTAAACTACTTGATTATGTCAGTATTGGCTTGGAATTCAGATTTGCTTAAATTTAATTTCAATATGTATTGACTGTATTCTTTAAGTGGCAGCAGTAGGCACTCGTGAAGACTCTGGTTTTGTAGAGAAATGTGTTGGTGACACGTTGCTGAAAGACTATCCTGTGTTTGGGGTTGAGGTACAGTGGGGGTCAAGAAAACGAAGTTGAGAGAGACCCCGGAAACACTGCTTCAGAACTGTCCCCCAAGTACTTGATCATTTGGTGCTATAAATTACACTTTGTTGTTTCTCTATTTAGAATACTATAGAGTAAAAAAAAAAAAAAATCAATTTATCATCTGCTCGTCAAGATGTGCCAGTATAAACTAGAACTCATTAAATATATTTATTTCATAAGATGGTTGATTGTACTGCCTCATCAGAGCAGACACTTCCTTACTGCTTGAATAGGAAGTGCCAGTTTCCGTAGTACTGGGTTGGAGCGCACAAATAACTACTCTTCCTGAATGAGTTCTCAAGGGAAAGACAGCCTGAAGCATTAATGAAAGTGAATTATTCCTCTTTTATGGTTTATATTTACTTATGACAGTTTGAATGTTCTTGATCTATAAATTTTCATCCCTAAAGTGTATATCTGCTTGAAATTAGTGTGTTTTGATAAAAACATAAAACTTAACATACCATCCTACCAAACACTGTTCCATGAGAGTTAAATCTCCCTGACAGCTCTTTTGCTTCTGACTACAATGCAAATTAGAATTCACTTCAGAAAGTGTAATTTCAGAGACTTCAACCAAACTACTCCTTCATTTATCAGCACTCCTGAGTCAATAGTTGTCTCTTACGCACGAGAAAGGAGAATAGTAGAAAGTTCAGGGTAAATTAATATTTCTTCCCCGTCTTTCAAACTAGAGATGTTGAGATGATGCTGCAATGTAGTAGTCAATGCACCATTGAAAGTATGGAAAGATTCTTGTCATAAATGGAATGTGGATGCTGATGCAGAGA
>JAWWEU010000125.1:49770465-49789221 GCA_035583155.1 Acropternis orthonyx
ATAGAGGGTGTAGAATACGCAGTCTTAGCCACACCCACACAGTGACAAACTGGTCCTGGTCACTATAACCAGGACAGTAAAGAAACGTGTTCTGTTCTGGAGAGAATATTCCATGACTGGAGCTCATGGGATTCACAGAACAGGGAATTGAGAATTTGAAGCTATGTGCAGAAAACTCAAACTCTTTCAGGAACTGTGTTTATAGCCTGATTTTGCGGAGGGCAAAGTACCTTTTGCTTTTACTTGTCACCACTGTTCAGAAAGGGTTTCAGTAGTTGTTTTCATATTAGTGTTCTTATTCTCTGACCGCTTAGTTCCTGTAAGAGAGTGAACTGTGGCAACTAGTGGAGTAGTGGGGAGAAATGGGATATCTAGGTTTAAGCTTTCTGGTGACTCTAAAAAATATAAGATTATTGTGCTTCAGTTCCCCATCACTGCTCTGGCCTAGTAAGTGACTGGTGTTCTCTGACTCTTCATTAATAAACCCTGTTGTGTCCTTACACTTCCAGGGAAAAGTGCTGCTGCTTGGGAGAGTGGAAAAGATTCACTTCTGTTGGGATGACATGGTTGTCAGGCGAAAAAATGTTTTTTTTTTTCAAAGAATGTCATTGTACAGGCTGAAAATACTTCTGCATCTAAATGGAAACTGAAAAAATGTGATTGCTGCTGATAATTACTGGCACAATATAGCGGCAGGCATGAAATAGCTAATTGTGTATAAGTGAGATCACTTGAGGATTTTTAATTGCTCTGTTTTATATAAAAGTGAAATAATTGCTTCCAAAATACGTCTTTAGAATATGATGGTTCTTCTCGTGCTACTGAATTCAGGTATTATAATAAAGGACTTAGAATTCTTGCCTTTTGTCCAATTACATTTTATTTATTTTGCTATTTTCAGCATTCAGAATATAATCATAGGAACTGTAAAATTCCTGAGGAGGATACCAGATAATTATTAATAGACATTAGATTCTTTTCATAGCTGGCATTCACTGTAAAATTCTGTAATTTAACTAGGATTCTTTCTGTAAGTTTCTATTGTCAATTTAGCAGCCCCTTAAAGGAGATTTAGCTGTTGGTATTATTAAGTTTGTTTGAAATAAAAGAAAAAAGTTTAACACATCTTTTTGGAGAATCATTTTTCTTGATCTCTGCTGTGGGGAATGGAGCATTCTTCTTTATTGAATCTCGCAGTTTTTTAAGGAAAGCCTGTAACAGAGATCTAAGGACTGCCTCTGCACTATGGCCCTACCCATTGCAATTGGGAAGGATGTCATCTGGTTCAATGAACAATTATAATTAATTTTTTGGAAATATCTATAAGTATCCTTTGTGTATTGCATTTTCACTTTTCAAAGGTTATGATGTTTAGACAAGACTAACTTGTACAGTTTTATGGATATAGCAAAACTTGTAGCTGTTTGACTTTGAATAGTCAGGAGAGGTTTATCCACTGCAGGGAAATTCCAGCTCACATTGTTTCCACAAAATTGAGTTAATAATGAGTCAGTCTGTCTGTGTAAGGCAGAAATAAACATCCATTTCACCAAAACAATGCTCATTTTGTGTTGATAAGTCTGCACTAGTTGTTGGTAAAATTTGGATTGAAGTCCTGAAAGTCAAGAGTGTTGATACCCTAGTCCTGTGACTCCTCCAATCTGTAGTAACTTTCTAAATATTTAGAAATCTAAATCTTTTGTGTGTCCAGAGAAGGGTAAAGATGCTGGTGAAGGGTTTGGACGACAAGTCTTATGAGGAGCTGGGGTTGTTTAGTCTGGAGAAAAGGAGGGTCAGGGGAGACCTTGTTTCTCTCTACAACTGCCTGAATTAAAGTTGTAGCCAGGTGCAGGTCAGTCTTCTCCCAGAAAGAAGTGATGAGACAAGAGATAAGGGTCTCAAGTTGTGCCAGGGTAGGTTTACATTGGATATTGGGAAAAATTTCTTCACCTAAAGGTTTGTGAAGCACTGAAACAGCCTGCCCAGATAAGTGGTTGAGACACCATCCCTGTAGGTATTTAAAAGATTGTAGGTGTGCCACTTAGGGATATTGTTTAATGGTGGACTTGGCAGTATTGAGTTAATGGTTGGACTTGATGATCTTAAAAGTCTTTTGCAAACTAAATGATTCTATAAAAGGATTTTCTCATTAACCTCATTGCCCTTTCTTCTTGTAACTTGGTCTATAGGTTTCAGTATACTACATCTAGGAAAATCTATCTTGAGTTTCTGCACTTGATTGCATGTTTATTCTAATGTTTTGTCATTTATTTAAAAGAAATGAGAAATTGATACTTTTGTATTTGGTGAACATATTAAATGAAAATGTCCCCATATTATAATGATTTATCAACAGAGTATATAGCTATCAACCTTCTTTTCTCATATATGTTTGTGTTTAAAAAATTGAAAGCAGAAAAAGCAGATCACAAAGATTTCAAAATATTACTTTGTACCATTTATGTAGAATTTGAAGTCATGGTCTACAGCCTGCTACATGGTCTACATCCAGCCTAGAAAGCCTTCTTCAGGCTTCCTATACCCTACAATTTTTTTATTAAATTTTTTTTAAGCTATAAAATCTTCCAAACTTCAGAAAATACTAACCTTCAGAATCCTTCAGCTTTCATAGATGGATCACTACTGGGAAATTGATGCTTCGTATTTACAAAACTCGGTATTCAGTCACAAATGAAGAACTTTGTACCTTGCATGGATAGTATCAATTTCTCATCATGGAATTTGTCTGGATGCTGATACTAGTTAAGTAGAAGAAGTGAATGAATATGTGCCCCAGCGGAAAAACATTTTCCTTCTGAACATTTATAGGTGTTAAATTTAGCTTTATTAGAACGTACTGATTCATATTATCTGGATGAACAGTCAATGAATAAAATTGTTATGTGTAGCATTCAAAATACTTCCAATTGGCACTGAACTCAGAGTCACTTATTTTCCATTTTCTAAATAGATGTTTATTGCCCATGTTCCTCTTAGTAAATAAAACACTTCTCTTCACAGTAGTAGTAATGCCATATAGGCAGTGATACAGTGACACATGTATGTATGATAGACAGCAAAAAAAGATACCTAAACCAGGGATACTTTGAACTCTTTTCTGAAACATGTTTTTGATGAACACAGAAATGTAGGGTTTGCAAAATACATAATCCTTTGAAAGAAATTATGAATAATGCTTGGTATGATGGTTGTCTGCATGCACACACTCTTCTTCATCTTTGTATTTATTGGCTATGGCTGTTAAAAATGGATTAATATTTTGGCAGAAATGACAATTTGACAGAAGCTTTCCTTCATTATAACTATTAGTTATTAGAAGTATAAATGCATTTTGCTTCTTTATCTGAAGGAAAGTTTAAGGAAAACACAGGTGATGGGTAGTGTACTAGTAGAAGAACAGAAAACTTTGAAGCAAACGCAGTGACTGTGGCAATATACATAAAGTTGTAAAGTTCTTGAGGTAAAAAATGTAATAACCTACTAGGTCGCTTCTGTGTCTTCTCCCCTTTCCTGTGTTCTGTAGTTAAAATGGAGACTAAAATAATATTCTCCTCCCTGCTCTCCCCAAAAGTAACATACATGGTTTGTAAATTTTGATGAATTTCTAGCAGCCTGACGAATGGTAAGAAGCAGCTGTTTGGTGGCCGCATCTGTCATGAATGTCCATTAGAAAGTAGTCAGTAAAGCTCCTGCTTCTTTCCCTTGTCCAGGCTCTTACACTAATGCCAGCTTTGGGTGTATCTTCTGCACTGGAAATATAAAGGCTCTGTAACTGTGTGCATGCTGTCTTCTAAGGGTGGCCCCAATGTTGACTGGAAACCAGTGTATGCCACTGGTTTTCACTACAAGCCTAGAAGGCTACAAGCCAAGGCAGTAATCCTCATGAGATTCGAAAGATCAGGCTGGATGCAGGGGGAGTGTGCATCTTCCTCTCACAACAAAGCTCTTCTTAAAAACAAAATTACGTTCTAATCCAGGAGGTGATGGGGAACCATTAAGTGGCACTGTGTGGTTCAGATGTTGCCTGGGTGGCTTTGACAGCTCTTCCTTGAGTCCCTTCTGGTTTTCCACATGGCTTTCTCTATAAAGATCTTGCATAGATTTTGATAGAGAAAATGTAATTGCAAGTTATTATCAATTCTGAGAAGTTGCTTGTATGATACTTTTAAATGTTTCCCATTCTGTGTAAGAAAAGTAGTGCACCACTTGTACCTTTACTGCTTAGTTCAGAGAATCTAAAATTTCCTGCCAGTATAATACAGAATTTTGGTAACATGGGTAAAAACAGCATAATATGCTTTTCAATCATTTAGTTTGAAATTAATTAAATCAAACTGCATAAAATTAATGAAAGAGTGGAAAATAAAATCTATTAATGATTGCATCTTCATACTTCCTTGTTAAACATTGTTTCACAGTCTTCAATGAACCACCTATTGTCACCTCTAATATCAAGAGATTTAAAGATGTTCTCAAGTAGCAAGTTTCTTTTATTCATGAATACCCAGGATACATACTGAGCACCTCTCAGATGCTCAGGCCTGGTGAGACACATCTGGAGCACTGTCCAGCCACAAAAATGATAAAGACTTAGAGCCTGTGTCACATAGAAGGAGTCAGAGAGAGCTGGGACTGTATAGTCTGGAAAATAAAAGACTTAGGAAGGATCATATCAATGTGTATAAATAGTTGGTGGGAGAGGGTAAAGAAGGTGGAATCAGATCCTTCCAAGACAGGATAAGGGCAGTGAGCACATCTGGTTTACTGTGGGAATGGTTGAGCACTGGAATAGGTTGCCCCCTGAGGGTTTGTGGAGTTTCCATCCTAGGAGATATTCAAAACCTGACAGTGCATGGCCCTGAGCAACCTGCTGTTGTTGTGGGAGTTTGGACTGGATGATCTCCAGAGATCCATTCCAACCTCAGCAAACCTGTATGTTTACATTGGTCTTTCTGGGGATTATGAAGGTAAACTCTAAGGTTGGCCAAATAACTCTGGAACTTACAGACACAATTTTCATTCAGTGTCAAGCTTTTGTAACATAAATAACTTTTCTTTCATTACCAGCAAATGCTTCAGAGGTACTGACAGAGGTGATTTGGGAGGTATATGCTGTCCGTTGTTGAAATACAAACCCAGTTTCAGAAAACACCAAATAAACTTTCTTTTGGGGTAGTTTCTGTGATTATTAAAAGACTATATATGCATCATCAGAAGTGTATGAGCAGTCTTCAGTAACCATCACCAAAGTGCTTCCCCAACTGAGTTACTTTATTCTTTATTGATCGGGTCTAATGGTGGTGTTGTTTTCAATTTTTACTTACACATTAACAGCTTGAAACAAAATTTAAATGCCAAATTCTCCCTTAAATAGTCAATTCCCATTATGCATATAATTTGAAATGATTAATTTTTTTAATTAGTGTACAGGATGGTTTGCAAGCATCGAATTATACTTAATTCTTGTTCTGTAGCTTCATCAAGAAAATTTCAGTGCCAGGTTTTTGCAGGAAACAAAGACTGATTTGGGTGAGAGTTTAATGTTTTTAACCCTCAAAAATTAGAAAGCAAATTATTTATTTCACAAAATGTGACAGTATTAGTAGGTTTTAATAAAACACTCATGAAAACATGTAACAAACCTAGGTTACTCTACATAATTTTAAACTGAGCAGATATCAAGCACTCTATCACAGCAAGGTCAAATCAGAAAATTACTCTCTACTGAACTGGAATTAGATAATCAAACAAATTAAATCCTCAAGCTAATACCAAAAATATCCTCTCTCTATATGTATTCTAAGTGAGTCTAAGGATGTGGCTGCATGTGTGGGTTGCAGATCCTAACTAAATAATTTTGAGAGTTGTTTCACTAAATAATTTGAACTGTAAGTGCTTTAATACTGCCAAAAAGCTATGTCCTAACATCGAAATTGCACTTTAAAAGGCAATAGTTAAAAAGTACAGCACATAAACTTACATGAAGATTTAAACCTTTACTGTATATTTGTCTGAGAGAAACACCAATTTTACATGAAATTTACTGACAAATAGAAGTTTATCAGACCTTATTTATCAGAAAGTGCCAAGTTACAAGCTCCAGTCTTCTAAAAAAATTGCACAATACCAAAGAAATCATTGAGCAAATTTCCCCCCCGCTTTAGGGACTCACTGTTTGCTGTAGTAGTAGTACATTTAAACACAGTAGCCGTGCAGGGTTTGCATGGGTATGCTACCATTTCTAAAAATTTAAAATACAAAGGACATTTCCAAATTAATAAAAACAAAATTAAGAAGAATGAGCTGTTAAAGGCATTGTGGAGCTTGGACGCTCCCTCCCATAGGACAGGTCTACTTCACGACTGCAGATAGTGCTAATGAAGCTTGTCAAATGGCAGAAGTGATACGCTTGATGTGTGTTAGTACTGCCCTGGTGCTCAGGTGGAGCATTGAAAATATGCCATAGATAATGCTTGGTGTGATATGTTAGCTGTCAGTAACTTGGATGGTCTCAAACTGAAGCATTGCACAAAGCCAGTGGTTTTCATAATGGTGAAGGTGCTTTGTAACTAAGTTAAGAAAATAAATAAGAAAAGAAAATAAAGTCCTGGTTACCTATCTCCCTACCCCTGACCCAATCTCATAGAATATTAATATACAGTTAAAAGTGACAAAAGCAAGGTAATTGTTACATCTACAAACACTTAGAGAACTTTTCCTATCACTTTCTCTCTGCTCTGTAGTTTCACAGAGGGCAGATTAGGACCAGAAATTTAAAAGAATATAGAATTTTTCCTGAAAGCCAAAAATCTCAAAAACTTTTCTTCAACCTTTGCATCTCACCAGTCCCATTCTATTTGTACGTGCAGACTAATTACCTGTCTCAGGGCTTAATACAAACTGTCATAGCATCCCTTTTAAATAAATGAAGACTATTTATTGCTCTTTACACATGACTAGAGAAAGTCTACCCTCTGGGAAATGACATCAGTTCTATCCCAGTTTCATCAGATCCATAGAAATGGCAACCATTTTGATTAGTTTGCAAAAACAAAAAATTAAAAACTTAGTTGTTATTTTCTGATCAAGTTTGAAAATGTTTCCATGTATCCTCTTGTTCCTATCATGCCTTATAAACAGTAACCAAAAACCTCCCCTTCTTTTGTTTCATGTGCTGTGTTTCATGTGCTTTTAAACTTTTTTAAAAGGTCACATGCTCTTTTTCAGACATCTTTTTAATGAGAAATTGAGAAGAGCCATGGAAATATAAAATCTCATCATTTATCTCAACCAAAAAGCAGTTTTTATTCAAACAGATGCATTAAATTCTCTTGTATTTTCACTCTTCAGTGCTGCAGTAATCCAAGAAGTACTGCTTTTATTTTCTCAGTGTCATATCCCCTTTGTTTGGTTTTATGTGTTCAGCCTGTGTGTGCTGCACTTGCTGCTCTTCCACCCTGATTCCACAAATGTGGCTGCCAATTCATTTGCATTTCATTGTCCATTCGTGACCTGTGAACTACAGGTTTTAATCCAGTTGATAGTGTGTACGGGGGCAGCTACATGGAGCCCTGCTGAATAAAGGGTGGAGCTTCAGTGTCCATGTGCTGCACACTAACTGTTACCGGTTTTCAGAATGGGACTGTGCCTAAGTGGCCCGGTTTTATACTCTAGTCTTCCTTTCATTTGAGTCTTTCTTAATACTTCTTTTATGATATCAATAAATGACATCATAATTAAAACCTCAGGTAGATCAACTGTGCTTTTGTGTAATCCGTTAATCCTGTACTAATACTAGACATTGGTCTTTTTTTCAAACCTTCTGTTTAATATGTGTATGCTAGTTCCTAATTTACTTAAAGATTAGCCTTGGTGAACCAACACATGAGTGTTTCCCAGCAATCAGCTGATTTATTTTTCAATTCTTCTTTTGCATGATTTATTACTTGCTGAGGGAGCCTAATTAAATCTAATGGACTGCTGGTATACATCTATTGGAATATTGACATTTTATCACCAATTAGGCTGTATTCCTTATCTTAATGTGCTACTAGCTGGCTTTATGTCACTTTACTTTACAGGATTAGGAAATGCTTCTTCCTCTGTTTTTTTAACATACTTGTTTTCAATTAAAGTGTTGAGGTTTTTTGTTTGCAAAATAGAAGCTGATGTGTAAGTCAGAAGATAAGTATACAAGGTGTATAGATGTGTGTAATTGGAAGGCATAATCATCTTAAATATGCTTCTCCTTTTCTTCATTTGTATTCTCTCTCTTTCCAAAATACATCCCACAGTTTGATAAATTAAACTTCTCTGCTTTCAATCTAGAATTGGTTTCTTTGTTCCAAACCATTTTGCAACAAGAAACTCCTAATCATTTCATCAGTAATATCTTGCTAAACCGTAGTGCATGTGTGTTTCATTTGGAGATACCACTGCAGAAAAGACTGTTCCCTCCCTTCTTGTTCTGAAGGTATTGTACCAGTAGGTATCTTTAGACTTCAAAAGAGTGACTGTGGCATGCTGCAGCATTGAAGGCATGGGGGGCTGCTGTGGGAAGTTTCACCCAAAGCAATGGTTGTGAGTCTCAGAGCTGCTGCAGGGCTGTTTAATGCCTGTGAACTCTCTGTCTCTGCAGCTGGTCATTGGAGAAAAACGGCAGCAAAGCAGATACAGGCAGATTGTTTGTACAGCACCATTTATATTTAGATTGTATGTTTTTGTTCCCACATGAACTATTTCTTAGGCTCTTCAGCAAAGGAATGGAAGAAAAAACTGTTTCTGACACAAAATGACTGCATTTATACACCAAATATCTCTTCACCCAAAAACACTGGCCATTTGCAACCAGCAAGCAGACCCTGACCCATGCTCTTTCTAAAACTGTGTCTAAACATTGTCTGCAAAAGGGCTTGTTGATATATTGGATATAACTGTACAAAGAAGCCTGCCATCAGAAGCCTGAAACTTCACAGTCTGGCCAAGCCTTCACTAGTAGATGAGTTTTCTTATATTTACTAATAGGGATTTATTTGTAGAGGTTTTCTTTGCACAGTTCAGCCTTGTGCTACAATCAAAGATTTCACTGTATTCCATTAATTTAGGTTGTAGGGTGAGGTAAATCAACACTGAAATGTCTGTGCAGAGTAATGAAAGTGAGACTGGGCTACATAAAATTCTGAAAAAGGAAAACAAGGCCAAATGGATACCTGCAACAAACAGCTATAACAGAGCTGATACAAGTAAAATCAGTAAAAACTATTTTTCCCAGGTGCTACCCAATATTTAATGTCATGAGTTGCAATAGATAATCTTCACAATAGCCTTCCATAATATATGATATGTTGCATTTATGTGGGTTTTTTGCACAGACTATGACACTAGTTAGGTGCTATACTTACCTACATTTTCTCTTAATTTTCAGTAAGTATTAATGATGAAATTATAGAGAATACAAAGTCTTCATATTGAATACAGTCTGTTAAGGGTCAAGTATTTGCGCAATACCAGGAGACTTACTGAACAAGAATATTATCTATGGACTACAGGATTATTGAGCAAAACAGCCTGTAAAAAATTAAGGCATATAAATTAAAAGGGTGCACTATTGTTTACGTTAGAAATACATGGTATCTCAGTGATACAAGGAACATCTCTGATGTACGATGTTGGAAACAAACAAGAATTATATTTATTATTTCCACACTGAAAGAGTTTTTATTAATAATTTGGTTACTGGGTTGTGATTTGAGGCACCTGAGGTGCCAGCACATTAATTTATTTACTGTTTCAGGGTGCAATAACGTCTTCTAGAGATGCACAGAGAGCAAGAGAGTTTAAGCTTTAGATCTCTTGTCCCCCTTCAGCAAGATCTACTGGAGGATGTAAGCCCTTGCTAGTTTAATATGTCCTTTGAATTCTGCCCCTATTGTTGGTGTATGCTGGGTATCTGCCTTACAAGGATACTATAAAGAAGAGATAAATTGCTTTGGCTTCCAGAGAGATTGTAAGTCTAAGCTTCCTCCCTGAAATCACAGCACAGATGTATATATGTATAAATGTAGGTTTTTCAGGATGAATATGGAAGAAACCTTAAAGGTTCCTCTCCCATGAACAGATGTTTAAGTTCAGTGGCAGCAAATAATCTATTCAGTTGCTGCTGAGACCTTCAGAGGAGCAAAGTATGTTACATTTTGCCCCAAAAGTGGACAAAGTATACTACTCTTTTTTAAACAGAGTAACTGATACTTCATGCAAATAAACTAGGGAAATAGGTTATTAATGCGGGCCCAAAAGAGTAACCTTACTGAAAGGTTTTCATATGTGTTTATGAATTTACTTCATAACCTGTAGCAATAAAGACTCTGAATTACAATTATTTGATTTTGTTCTAGACTTCCAGGCAGCTCTATGCAGATTGTAGTGATGATGGAAATTAAATGTACATTAAAAATATCATTACTGAATAGTTCTAGTATAATAAGTAGCCTGCTTCATAGCACATTATTATTCTCATGATGATTTAGCAACTTGTATCACAGATGCATTAGATGAAGTAGCAACAGCAGCAGAGATAGCGGCATAAACATCATGCTCCATTGCCTGCCCTGTGCTAAAGAAATTACAGTGTGGGAGGAAGGAACGTAAGGTTGGAAATGATGAGACTGACAGCCATGGAAGTGATGAAGTCTTATGAAATCAACAGCATGTAGGGTATATAATCACCAATTGTGATGACAGGGTTTCACTAAAAGGTGGACCTGCTATCATTACACATAAACAGACTTGTTAAGACAGTTTCCAAAAGATCAAGTGCAGCATACATAGTTTTAAATAGAGAATAAAAGTTGGTTGAATTCAGCAGATCTTCTAATACAATCTCATCCTGTCTCCTACCAGTATAAAGTTTTTGAATTTTTTTTTTTTTTTAGATTGGATTATTATTCTTATCTGGTTTCAAAATATTTTGTAGTCCTTTCTTGTCAGGGATGGCACACTGTCTTTAACCACATACTCTATGGAGAGCTTGGCTGATGCCGTCATGTTCCTAGCACCATGTGAGCAATACATGTGCTACTGCCAGCTGCAGAACAAATTGCCCAGGAAGACCTGTTGGGTAGGGGTATTTTATTTGTTTGTTTTTCTGGGAATAATGCAGGATTTATAAAAATTATTTTGTTTATAACTGACCAGCTTCATTGTAAGGCATGACAAGAAATCATGTTGCATTTTTTTTCCTGTAAGCTGGTACACTGACCTTTTACGTAGGCTGGGCAAAGGGAAGAAAGATTGCTTCTGCATGGTGCCCTCACTACATTTACTGAGGGTAGAAATGGACTGAAAAGCTGCTAGGTGCACAATTCCCAGAAAAAAAAACTAGTTATCCCACAGCACAAGTAATTAAAGGAAAACCTGGGTTTGATTTTTGTTCTTTTTATCAAGAGTCTTTAAGAAGTACTTATAAGGAAATTGTCTAGGCAGATTAACCCTTAACCTGTTGCTGATTTGGGGGTCTCATAGATGTGGCTGGAAGATAATTCTCAGTTTACTGGATTTATACTATCTCAACAAACCACACATAATCCTGTGTATAAACTGCAAAACCTACTTGCTCTGCTTGTTAAAATGTTTCTGAACTCATAATTGGTTAAAGTCAACTTATTTTTGTACCAACACTGTCATTTCTGTTTGCATTGCTTTTTCTTCTTTTGGGTTTCAAATCAAAAAATATATTAAAAGTAAAAAAAGGTGGAAAAAGCTAGAAGCACTTTCTTTAATTTGAAATTGTCTTGTAAGCATCAGAAGCCATAATTAAACACTCTATTCTGGGTCAGGTCTTACCTGTACCTTGTAGAGCAGTACAGTATTTCCTTCTAGGTATGCCTCACTTGTAATGTTCTCAAATTGCATACAACTTTTTCTTTAATAACTGTATTACATTGTTTGGAGGAACTGTGATCAATTAGCACAACCGATTCTTTGCTCTCCTTTTCTTGCCACTCAGATGCTTAAGAAGAAATGTTTGTTGATAATGTCCAAGATGCATTTTATACCATTACATTTCATCCTGTTTCTATCATTTAGGTTTCCCACATAATTTCATTTTTCCAGTGTGATCTTCCTTCTTAACTAATAACTTTCACCTTCTTGTCACCACATTTTAGCAGCATGCGTCTGTGTAAAAGTCATTACTATGAACATTAAATGAGACTCCTCTCAAGTATGATTCTGAACAAAAAAAGCACTTGTGACTTTTCTCTAGCTCAGCAATTCAATTTTCAATTCCCATTTACTCAAGTATCTAGCCACCTTTTTATTCTCGTATCAGTCTTCTTCTTGTCTGGCTGTTTGGAGATCATTACTGCACAGTTTCACAATATTCCTCAAATGAGTGAGAAACTGTACTGATATCATCACAAAAATATTTATGGCTCAAAATTCATCTTTTCATACTGCAGATTCTATTCCTATCAAGTATATATAGCACATCCATCACCAAAGTACAAGAAACTGGTGCAAGCAGAAAAATATATATATTTACATATAAAAACCCCTCAGAGGACTGCTGCATTTAAACACTGAAAATTCTCCTTCATGTATATAGTTTTGCAAAGCACTTAGGGATTCTTCATACTTAAATGCCCAGAAAAGTAAAGGATTATTTATATTAATTCTTGTGTAAAAGCATAAGAAAATGCAATTAAATAATAGAATATTTATAGTTTGTTTAATGCTTGTTTATACCAAGCCACACATGTAAGGTAGTATTCATTTTACAGAGTTAAAATAAATTCTTTGAAAGAACACTTTAGTAATAAAATGAAAGCAAAATGAAGACAGTTTTAAGTTTTTTGGACTATCTAGTATTTTTAATCTCCGTGACAAAACTCATTAGTACCATTTTACAGCACAGAGAATAACTGTACAGTTCTGTACAGTCCCAACTGAGAAGCAGCTTTTTTTCCTCTTTACTTGGTGACATTTTCTTTTTGGTTATTAAAAATAGAAAAGGACAGCTGCATACTTAGATGTGCATTAACTTCATAAATTGTTAATCCTGAAAAGACATGCTGCTCACAAAGGGGGTTAGTTTAATGTTGTGGACTGCCATTCAGTGACTATCACTGTTCCTTACATTTGAAGTCATGCGCATCAGACAATATTTGCTTCTCTACAAATTGAGCCCATTCTCAGGGTGACCCTTGATACAAGCAAGAGTTTCATTTATTTCTGAAAAAATGCTCAGGTCAAAACAACAGGCTTAACTGACATGGTTGTCTAGCTTGTGTCCCTGAGCAGAAAGAAGTGGGACGCAGATTTGCAGCATGTCTTGAAATTCAGCACTGATGCTTCTCCTGAGAAAGCACTGGCTCCCAGCTCTTCCCTGAAGGCTCTCTTGGGTGACTCTGTCCCGATACCCAGGCTGGGTAAGCGTTAGAGCATCGAGCCATGTGTCAAACACAAGCAGGATGTCTGGCCCCCACTGCCCCCGTCGTCAGCACTGCAATGTACCTCTTTGCAGGAGGCAGGTGCCCCTTTCCTACATGGATGCTTCAAAGCAGGGTGGGACAGGCATCACCAAGTAGTGTTTGGAACCTGCAGTGGTTGGCAGGGTGGAAAAGGAGCATGGCACATTCTTGTGGACACTTATATCCCAGTTAAAGAAGGATTTTATGTTGGACTTCATCCAATGTTACTTTTGTTAGCTTTGTCTCTGATCAGCTACTGTATATACCGTTTCCAAACCTCTTTCACTCATTCACTTACCAGCCATAAGCTTTTGCTCAGACTTTGTCATTAAACTGAAATGCTTAATGTGCTTAGAAAAATCTTTATCAAAGAAACATGAGGGGAATAAACCTTGAAATTTTTCATTGCTTACATGACAGGAGAGTGGCAAATATCTCTAAGCCATGTTCCAGTTAGGGGAAAGCTGAAAGCCACATCAAAAAGAGATTTAGGTATATGTGGTCAAACTTCTACAGCTAAGTGCAGACTAAGAAACTCAGCTCAGCTATCACTTCACTCTGGAAACACTAGCAATCTCTAGCAGAGTTTCCCACTTTCCAGGCTTTTAGCTTTCCATATGTGTATGCCTGGACTGCCAACTGAGGTTGTTCCACAAGGCAGAAAATAATTCATCATCTAAAAGTGATGAATCCTTTTCTATCAGCTATGTTTTAAAAAACAGGAACTATAAAAAATGAACTGCAAGGGCAACACAGTAGTTCCAATACAGATTATAATCCTGACAGAGCTGTTAGGTGATGACTGTGAAAACATTTCCAAGATTTGGAAACCAAGAGGTTTTAACAGGTGATAAAAAGAAGAGGAGCTGGGAACTTCCAGGTCCAACTGCAACACTGCTGAACACAGGAACATGTCTGTCTTCTACCTGTTCAGGTTAATGTATAAGAATAAAAGAGACAAGCTCACTGAACCTAACTTGTGTTCTGTTGTGAGCGTGATGAAAGACCAGAGTGCCTTCATCAACACTGCTACTGTGAAGCTGGATTCACAGCAGTATAACTGTGTTCAGAATCTGAGCACTGCTATAAGAAATGTAACCATACGTATGTACCAGAGGTGAACTTCTCATTACTGAGTGCAACAATAGCAGTAGAAAGCAAAGGAGGTGATGATTGTGAAATAACTGCCTGCCTCTACCTGTTGAGGAAATAAGTGGCATTTTGTGCTATATGGATATATTATATAATGTCTTGCCATTAGTAGAAATGTGTTTCTATATCTATATTTTTAGTACTGCATCTGCATTAACTATAGATGCTGCTTATTCCAGAGATACCCTTATTCTAATTACCTTACTGTACACGTTAGAATTGTTCCAATTTTTTGTCCCTTTCTCCCTTGTATTCTTTCATGTAAAGATATTAAAATAGCTTCAGACAAATATCATAAAAGGGATTAGTGGAACTATTCCTTCAGTTGTGACACAGACATAGGGTAGTGGAAGATGTGGAAGATGTATTTATAGCCTTAACTGTGTTCACAAAAAGCTGCTGAAGTCTTTTTTCAGTGAAAAAAATACAGGTTTCATCAAAAGCTAAAATATTTTAAGCACATGGATTTAAGTTATTTTTCCTAAAAAAAAAAAAAAAAAAAAAAAAGGTATTTTTAAGAAAAAAATTATGTGATTTCCAAAAATGTTGAAAGTTATTAAATAAATTTTTTTTCTTTTACCTTATGTGGGTTTTCCCACTTCTTTATATTATTTTATAAAAATACAACAAGCATCTCACTTTCTGAAATGGAAAAACTTATGCCTTAAAACAAAAGACAAAAGTCAAAACACTCCCTGAGCAAGAGAAGAAACAATTGTGTTCTAGACCCTGATATATTTTTAAAAATGCAATGCCTCAATTATGATTAGATATTACAAAAACCTGTTTTCTGTTTTCTTATTATGTACATCTGTTGAGGAGTGTAAATTATAAAGAAACAGTATTTTTGACATTGTGTTGAAAAGTACAAAGAATCTATTAAGTTTTCTGTGAAGGCTGGTCTTTTATCTGATTTTGGTTTTAATACAAGGAACGGTTGGTAGTATTTGTGTCAGAAAGTATTTCATGACTGGTTTAAAGAACTCAGTTTAAAGTCTTTCTCTAAAGAAACAGAACATGTAGCCAAGATTGTACCTCTTACTTCCTGTTAGTATAATTAGGAAGAACACACCCAGCTAGAGTAATGGAATAGCACCATAGTGCAGCCACTGTTTTCAGTTTGTGCAGCCCTGAAGCTTGCTTGTGGGCAAACAAAAGGATATATCAGAAAAGGGCCTTCTCTCCACACATTTCCTTTTTTGTTTTGTTTTGTTTTAAATGTTATTCTGTTTCAGAGGAGATCTCAAAGTTTTTGTGCTGTCACTAAAAGTCCTTGCCAGTGTGTATCTCCAGTCTGTGACCTTCCCTGGGATAGAGGCTGCTCTAAAGCTCTGCCATTTGTGCATACTAAGGATAACACAAAATCTAGATCTGAAGTGTGCAAGTTACAGTATCTTGTGAGATGAATGTAGTCTTGTATCAGCACATTTTTCTTTCTCTTTTCCACAGTCCTTGACAGTAAGCTAAAAAAAAAAAAACCAAATAGGAAGGGATAATTTAGTAAACTTTTGACTATAGAATGAAACTCAGACAAAATCAACCAGAAGCAGCAGAAGAACCAATATTGTGATCACTAAATTTTCATTCATCTTTTACACTAAGGACTTTAACTTCCTTTGCTTTCCTAAATTTGTCAATCTACGGTAATGTTGTGGCATACCACAGGTTAGCCGACCAGAAACAGCAGTAAGAATATATATACAAGAGAGATCTCTTCTAGACTTGCACAAGATAAACCTGTTACCTAGTTTATGATCTTGATTTTCATTTCTTGTGGTCCAGCTGTATTTTAATCTGTAACTCCAAAATAAATTTGGTATTTATTTTGTAAGAAACCAGTGAGATTTAATCTACTATATTATTAGTATCCAGTTGTCATAGACAATTTCAGCAGCAGGTCTTGAAGCATTTTACAGAAGGGACAACTTAACATTTTACAGATGGAAAAACTCAGGCACTGAGATAGAAGATCCCTGATTTTAATATTGACATTGAAAAGCAAGAGAAAATTGCATTTTCAGACAAAAAACCAACTTGTTCAGCGTAACGGCCTTGTATTCAGAATATCAATGTACAGATGAATAAGAAAGATATACTATCATTGGTAAAGATTGGTTAAATTGAGTTAGCTTACAAGGGAATCAAAATAGTAGGGAAAACAAGTATGTAAGAAGCAAAATAATTCACTACAAGAAGCCTGAGACCAATGAATATAGCAACAGAGGAGTATTTTGATCCTGTGTTCCTTTCTGAGGAATACTAAAAGTGAGAAGGGCACAGACAGCCCCTTCCCTGATTAATAACTGGACAGTTTGCACTTGGAGATACGACTCACTGAAGTTACGTCATTGGCCCCTGCCAGTCGTAGTGCATATACACTGGGGTTTTTGTCACCTCTGGATGGTGACAGAAAAGAAGCACCACCTCAGCTGTAGTCAGAAGCAGATTTCAGTTTGGGTTGCTGTTGGAAACTTTCAAATGCAGAACTGCAATTGTTATTGCAGATTCACATCAGCATCTGTAAGGCAACAAATGAGTCTTGTATTCTGAAAGACTGAATATTCCCAAGCCTTATGGGCATTAGAAGAAAGATGTGTTTTCATATCAACAGCCTTTTTTTTTTGTTTAATTTTCACTTTTTGTGTGTTTTTTGTACAACTAAAGTATTATACCTCTTCTGTGAATGCAATGAAAATGCCAATTAATAAAAAGTAAAATTGTATTAATTCTAAATGTTCATGTACTAAAATGCATCAAATGCTGCTTTTCTAACTCTGACCTTTTTTTTTATTTTTTTTGTGATAATATTCCAAAGTAAATATTCCATGTGTTTGGTCAATCCTCCATTGAGCCAATCAAAGATGGAAAAAGACAATAAGGCAAAGTACATTAGTTTAGTTTTAATTAAACTCTAATAAAACAATTATTAACTGTGTCTTTGGTCAAACTGAGGAAGAACTATTAGTGATAATCAGATGGAGGTTATTATTTTCTCTGTAATGTTTTTACTATAAGATAGATTGGTGTTATAAAATTAAAATTGCTCAGGTTTGTTTGACAAGTGAAATTTGATGTGAAAATTTTCAATAGTACTGTCTGTTCACTCTCCCAAGTTGGTTTTTAAATATATTTTTCTTTCCGGCTCTCATTCCTTTTGTTCCTGTGCCAATCTACAAAGGCCACTCATGTCCTAATTGAAATATTCTTCAGATAATTTACTGGAATGTAAGATTGTGGTGAATTGTGTATTTCTCCTCTGAAGTTCTCATGCTTTTTTCTTGTAGGGCTTTTTTGGTTGTTTTCTTTGTCCATTAGGGCTAAATTAGTTATTGACTAACAGTGCATTTATTTCAGTATTGCTAAGGCATGTTTTGTGACTCTTTCGAGATTTGGTGTATTTTGTTAAAAAAAATAATTCTAAGAATAATGTAAAAAATTAGATTTTCCCCAAAGAACACTATCACTCTCTTTAGATGGCCTTCTGTACTCATTTAGTATTCAATTTGCAGAATATAAGAAAATCAGTCCATGTTTTATTATTTAAAAACTTTGAAATTATAGTTAATATTTAAATAAAGAATGAGTTTAAAAAAACATATTTCAGTCTGTGATTGTCTTAATTTATTGATTACAAACTCTAGTAAGTGACTGGCTGGACAGGGAGCTTTTGCATGAACTTAGGGGGAAAAAAGAGAGTTTACCACCTTTGGAAAAAAGGCAAGCAACTCACAAAATGTTTAATAATGTCATCAGATCTTATAGAAAAAATATTAGAGAAGCGAAAGCACAATTTGAACTTAATCTGGCCATTTCTGTTAAGGATAACAAAAATATTTTTATAAGTACATCAACAGCAAAAGGAGGGGCAAGGAAAACCTCTATTCCTTGTTGGACACAGGGGAACATAGTTACCAAAGATGAGGGAAAGGTTGAGGTACTTAACACCTTCTTTGCCTCCATTTTCTGCAATAACACAGGTCCTTCTCAGGATGACTGACCTCCTGAGCCTGTGGACAGGGGTGCGGAGTGGAATAGCCCCCCTGTAATCCAGGAGGAAGCAGTGAGTGCCCTGCTGAGCCACTTGGATCCTCACAAGTCTATGGGACCAGATGGA
>JAWWEU010000125.1:49789321-49878025 GCA_035583155.1 Acropternis orthonyx
AGTAGGCAGGGTGGTGTTAGGTCAAAGGTTGGACTTGATGATCTCAGAGGTCTTTTCCAACCTAGTTGATTCTATGATTCTGTGATTCAATTCTATAAATACCTCAGTTATGTGTATTGTGTTTCCTGATAAGTATCTGAAACATTTGACAAAAGAGAAGAATGAAGTCTTCCTATTCTTTCCAATGCTTGTTACACTTGGACTAGAAAATCAGACTCCTTGTTGGTTGGTCAGGGATGGAATGTAAATGCAACTATTGGATACAACCAGTGATCACCTTAGAGATAATATTTAAATTATTTAAAGAATAAATAAATATTGTAGGCAGCAAATTAGGCATCATGTTAAATAAGTAAGCAAATTTGAGTCAGAGGGTACATAGTTTCTGTAGGACCAATTTTACAAGCCTAAAGTTGCTCAGAACAGATCTGGTGCTGTTTAACCTTTGAGTTTTGCTTCAGGGAGATGGAAGAAGTTCATTGGGAAGAGATATGTTGAGGCAGGAGAATGTGGCAGAAAAGTGTTGAGGAAAGCATGAAAAAGTGAGCCAGGAGCTGGTTTCTCTGGACGTATGTAGCTGCTTAACCAAGGACAGAGGAAAGTTTTCTGGCAACTGACAGTTTTAATTATAGCCACATTAAATTCAGATACACCGCAGAAGCAGGGTCCTGTATTTGGATGGAGATTACTTATGAGTGCTTTTGTTAATACTAAGAGCAACCTAGATTTTAAGCCTTAAATAAGTTTACTTAGAAATATGAATTGAATTATATTTCTAAAAAAGAGTCTTTGTTTTACACTTCTTCCACCCAGACTTCAGTAACTAGCAGGGGGAAATATTACTTTATCTGCTTGCAGAGCATCTGCTTTGTGTCATTAAGAAAACCGTTTTTGTAGTTCCTTGCTTTGACCTTTGTTTCTCAGTTCCTACATTAAGTCTCTCATTTTTATGTCTGATGTGGGTTGCTTGTCCTCACGCTTCAAGCCTTTAGCTGCCTGTCCTCACCTAGCCCTGTTGTTTGATGTTGCAATGGAAACTCTTATCTCCAACCAGACCATGGTGACTATTGCTCACATTCATGTCACCTTTAAGGCTGCTTCTTACTTGATGGAGAATGTACCACTAACATCTGCAAAGCTATTGTGTTATTACCCTTCAAAATCCTCCTTAAAACTCTCTGGTTTTATACTGCTCATACAAATTTTGACAGAAGATTAGACAACTCTTTATCTGAAACAACCAGTTTGTTGTGATGACCAATATTGCTTTTTTTTACTTTCACATTTCTCTGTTTCTCCCCATCCATTGTTTCTTGTCATGTTTTAACCTGATTTTAACCTGTTCAGGGCAAATTTCATCTATTAATTAATGATGATGCAGCCCAGCTACATTATGCACAATGTAGCCTACTACTAGAACATAGTCTGCAAGTATTATCTAAGTATTATTCTTCATACATTATATAAGAAGTGTCTGAAGAAATTTTGCAACTCCTGTTAGCATACCTGTATGTTTTCAATTTTTAGGCATAACCACTGTAGTACTGTCCCTTAAATGGTGTTGGTTTCATCTTGTCAGAAATGTAATTTGTTATGTAAATACTCAGGATTTCTGTTAAGAACTTCATTGTCTTTACTACACTGTAGTTTTAATCTCTGCATTTTCACTGTTTCCCAAGGAGAATTCATCTAATGTATTCAGCCTTCAGCTATTTTATCTGTTTGTGAGTTTATGTCATATAGTCATAATAGTTTGTATGCATATATAACACTTTAATGTGCAGGTGGTTTACAAACTATTTTGCTTTTTGCAGAGGGCAGGATGTTCTGTGCAGAGTGAATTCATTGTGCTTTAATATATTCAATAATATTTTTTTTTACTTAAATATATACCATAAAAATAAATTTTGCTGTCAGCATGTGTTTTCATATTTTGTCTAGCTATTTAGTTTGAGTGAATGCTTTGAGTTGATCCATAAGGGTGATTTAGGAATCTGGATCTAAAGATAGTGGGTATTATTGGCATGCTTTTACATAGTTTAGGATGCAATACCCCATAGATTTCTTATTGTTTTACTTTATTTTTCATGTAGCTGACCTTCATGATAAAATAGGTGAATGGCACTGCTATAGTTGAAATGTAAGTCTGAAATGTACTTCATGCTTCGTACATGGAAGTGAGAAAGACCTCACTGATGACCATCCCTGTTACTTATGGAAAGCTTTCAGCAAATATTTCTCATCTTTTCACAGAATTCTTGCAGATTGAGACATTTCTATTATCCCATGGACCAGGAAGGAAAGGCATAAACTCTACAAATATGATCTTGAGTATATCCTGAATTACTTCTCTCTTAATGCTTGAACCCTTAGGGTAATTCACTGTGGACTCTTACCAGTTCATATAATCCACTGCTAGTTCTCAGGAATTAAAATGCAGCCTTGATTCAAGTGTGCATTTCCCATTGTTTTGCACTTGCTTATTGCCTTAAGTGCTATCAGAAGTATCATGTAAGCCTGCCAAGATGGCTGATGTCTGAAATATTTCTTTAACATGAGACTTCTACAGCCAAAGCCGGTGCACAGTATTTTGGCAACTTTCTAATAACATGTTTTATGCACATTCTGTAAAGTTACATTAACATTAATTTACTTTGAATGTCATTAGGAGTGTAACCTGTAAAACTGAAAGAGCTGGAAGGAAGAAGTAAAGATTTCGTATTTTATCTAGAATGACTGACAATGTAATTGACAAAGAAAAGGGATGTGAGATGATACTAGACAAACAGAAATAGAGTATTGAGGAAAATTTTAGTTTAGTATCTGAAATTGAATGGGGAAGCAAGCCACCAAAGCTGACAATTGATCCTGTTCCTTTTTTATTGTTTGGGGTTTTTTTCTTGTTGCTCATGCTGTTAGAACAAAGTAACTTCCTTCCAAGAAACTCTCAAAGCCAAAATTCCTGCAGTTGCTGTGTTAATCACTCTTCCTCTTCTTTAATTCATGTTGGAGCTTCAAAGAGAGAAGAGGTGATTTTGGAAGTGACTGAATCCCTGAAGTCCCACAGAAATATGTTTCTGACTGTTTAGACCTTATTTGAGATGGTATTTTTTGCATTTCATGTATTGTTTTATTGAAAGTAAACTGTATTCGATGAGGACATTATTAAGTCAATCTATTTAATGTATGTGTGTGTCAGAAGGCTCATCTATGTTTCAAATTGCTGTAAATCATCATTGAAAAGTGCAGTCATTTCCCTTGAATATGCTCTCCCATCCCTCTGTTGCCTGTTGTTCTGGCAGAAACATTTATATGGCCACATAGGGAGCCACATCTGACAGCTGAGAATTTAAAATGAATTTAGGAAAAAAGAAATGTGAGTGGTTCAAAGAAGAGTATTGCTTATCTGAGTGGAAAGAGATTCAGCTTCACATTGCCTAAAAGTCTGATTAGGGCTTTGCCAAACAAACCTGGTGGCTAAAAGACTATTTCACACTTGAGCAAATGCCCAGCCAATATTAATATTTACAAGTAGAAGGCAACATCCGTTAATGTGGTTGACAACAGGTTGAAATTCCTGATTGACATACAAATAAATGTGTCCTTAGAAGAAAGGGGAAGGTGAGAAAGGGGAATGATAATAACTGGCAACCTCAGGGGGACCCCCAGGGAACGGGGAGCTTTATCAGGGATAAAGAGGGATATAGAAGTTCAACAGCTATTTTCTCTGAATGTTATCTGAGGATACTAAAATAGAATAGGAAATAGAACTGAGCCTCTAAAGCCACAGGTTAAGCAGTCATTTAATAGTTTGTCCTGTGAATCATGGGAGGGAAATGGATCTGGGATGTGTTCCAGTAATGTGAAGATTTAGTGATTGTCTTTCATTTTTGTCACTTTTGCCCTTGTATTGGGTCTGGCTGAGGTGGAGTTAATTTCCTCACAGCAGCCCTCAGAGTGTTGTGCTTTGCATTGGTAGCTAGAAAGTTGATAACACACCAGTGTTTTGGCTACGGCTGAGCACAGCATCAGTACTGTAACATTCCTCCCTCAGTCAAGGGCATGATCTGAGGAGGGGACACAACCAGGCCAGCTGACCCAAACTAGCCAAAGGGGTATTCCATCCCGTATGACATCAGCTCAGATATAAAAGCTAAGGAAAGGAGGAGGAAGGGAGACATTCCTTGTTTACAATGGCTGCCTGTTGAGAAACCTCTATGCATGTTGAAGCCCTGTTTCCTGGGAAGTGGACACACATTGCTAGCTGATGGGAGGTGGAGAATAAACCTTGTATGTAAAATTTCTGCCAGCACCAGTTAGGGGAAAGAAGCACTACAATCTTAAGGCAGTTTACCAGAGCAGCATAATCAAATGTCCCAGCTGTTATCATTCCCCTAACTTTTTTTTTTTTTTGGTATATTGAGAGTATCACTCTAGATTAGTCTTACTAACTTTCAAAGGTCAAATTTATAATGTGGTGGATTTTAATATCAGTTAGCTTTTTTTTTTTACGGAAATACTTCATCTAATAGGTAACTAATAAGCATTTTTCATGGGCAGAACAAAATACTTTAACACTTAACTGATAACCACTCAAAAAAAATCAGTCAAAAAAGGCAAGCTGAGAGCTGAGCATGAACCTACTCTATGGTTTGTAAATGAATGACAGGAACATCTGCCAGATGTTACTAAGATGCTACGGAAATACAAGCAACTGGGGCTATTCACTGTAGGAATGGAAGTTATGGAGGAAACGTGATTTTTTATAAAAACTGCATTCATTTGTCACGTATACCAGTGCATTAATTTCTGAGAATTTTTTTTTCAAGCATAAGAATTATTTAAAGTACCTACATTTTTAGATTTTGAGCAAGGGAAAAGTATTGCGACAGGCGGAGAGAGAACAAATCAACCATTCTACATGTAAAATATATTTGTGTCAAGTTACTTTCATTTTAAAATAACCAAATCCCTCAAATCTTAATATCAAGATCAGCCATACTGCTACTCATATAATATTTGTATTTTATTGCTATTACTCTGCTGTTAGCAAAGAGTGCTATAGCATATGTCTACCACCAAAGAATGTGATGACTTACCTGAATCTTGCTTCAGGAAGAGAATTCTATGCTGCTTCAGTTAGTCCCATTTCTCCAAGTAACTTAACATACAAAATATGAAGCATCTGGTGAATCTGGAAGCTTGTATTGCCTGCTGGGAACTGGTCAGATAACTCTGCAATATTCCTTTAGCTAGGGTAGACTTCTTAATTTTCCTTCTAGGATTTTGCAGAAGATACGCAATCTGTTTGCTAAACAGTGTTCTCTTCAAGAGTAATCCGGCAGGTTGGCATCTTTGGCTACAAAGTATTGACCTAGTGATATAATCCCGACATGGATAAAATCTGTCATGCAGTATTGGTGGTTTCCTGACTTTGAATCTTTGATATTGATTCAGCTTGTATCTTGTCTATTCAAAACTTTTCATTTTCTTCTCATATGTCCAACAGTGCAGTAATGCTGTAGCCATCTCTAACTTCACAAACTAAAAATATCATCTTCAATATTTGACTCTGTTTGTAGTTGGATATGAAAACTGCTGGCCTTTCCTGACACCTTTAGTTTATCTGTTTAGAAAAGACACTTCTCAGAATGACTCCAAATTTTAAAAATAATATATATTAAACAAAGCTGTGGACTTTTCATTGGTTTTAGTGGAATGCAACAAATTGATCATGCCAGAATTTCACTTCATGTCTCCTCTCTACTGCTGTTTGGTCTAGCATGAAACCCAGCTGGTAAAGTAACAAATGAAAGGAATGTGGGTTGGTTATTTGTTCAAAACAAGATTCAGGTGAAATATCTACTGAATTCAAGCTGGGCATAGAAGGTTTATTGTGTATCTTCTGTCATTTCAAATAACAAAAATAGTTCCCTCCTTATGTATTAACTAGTCTTTTTATATCATGGATAATGGTAATATTTAAAATACAGCTTGACTGGAAAGAAGCAAAGAAATTTTACTGATTGATTTATTTCATTCATTCTACTGTACCCTTTATAGAAGTTTCTTTTAAATCAGGTGGTATTAAATTTTACATAAAAATATTTTTTTGTTGTGTTCTTTTTTTTTTTTTTTTTTTTTTTTTGCTTTTGAGACAAAGCACTTATCACTTACAGGCATGTGGTCCTAATCTGAAAGATGAGTTGGTTCATTCACTTCAAGTACCACATAACCATTCACACACCATCGAGCTTAACACTATTAAAGCGTAATTTCCCCTGTGGGAGCTATGCCAAATACAGCCGCTGTCACTGCACAGTGTCTTTTTATCTTTCCATGGCAGGTAAGGAGGTTTAAATAAAAGACTTCATCAAGAGTGCAATCACAGACATATTCCTCCTATTGAAATATCCATGAAATAGCAAATAAACACTCCTAAAAATTTTAATACTCTGAAACATTACCAAGAAGACTTCAGTGTACAGTTCAAACTTTGAAATTTTGTGATGGAATCAAAGCACGTGAGATGGGCATAGCAGTAGAGGACAGGAAATATTATGGGGAAATTTGCATGTCCTGTTAAATTCTGAATAGAGTAAACCAGTTCAGAATAATCAGAGTATACTTTGCCTTCATCTTTCATAATCATCATGATTTTTAAAAAAAAATTTCTCATAATTTCTTTAGTTTATTTACCATGAACATTGAATCTACATTGAACACATTATTATTATAGGTTCTATATTCTATCAAACCTGATAATTAAGCCTATAATGAAGTTTCTTTAGAACATAGTATTAATATGGTCTTGCTCAAATATTTGGGGGCTAAAGTATTACCTGCAGTAATTTTGCTTGGTTTCATCTAAAGCTGAATTGTCTAGGGATGCCCATAAAAATATGCTTTCAGAGTAAAGTACTGAAAAGTTATAGAAATAATTCTGACTTCCTTTTCTTTTTTTTGATGCCTAAAATCCTGCAAAAGACTTTCAAAACAATGTTAGTAGAGATAGATAGATAGATAGATAGATAGATAGATAGATAGATAGATAGATAGATAGATAGATAGATAGAGATAGACAAAGTAGTTCCCTTATTAGAAGCTTCCAAGGTGCAAAACAAAAGTACATGCACACCCATCAGCCAGATGTTACAGTTTTTATAACTTTCAGTAATTAACATATTTGATAATTACAACCAACCCATAATATCATTTTCCCTTGGTGCCCACCCTCAGAACTCCTCAGAACTGCCCCTTGGAGCCCCTCAAGGGCTATGATCTTACTCTCCTGTTGTGACTACAAGCTATCTTACTGTCTCAGTTGGAGTTCTTGCAGGTATTCTTCAAAACAGTGTGTCCTTGGTAATGTGTGTCTAACAGAAGTTCAAGAATGTGTGAGAAAGTGCTCAGTAACTTCTAAATACCACCTAAAATGTGAGAGACTTAGGAAAACTTATTCAACTTATATAACTCTATGAAAATCTACAAAATACACATTAAAATCCTTAGGCATAATTTTCATTAAGAAGAGACAGCATTTTTCACCTTTTCTGTTTTCACCATTAAATTGCTTTCCTTCTAAGATAATTTTTTTGCATTCACACTAGAATGAACAGGCTTTATTTTTGAATTAATTTTGTGGAACTTAATGTCACAGAGTGTGTTGTCTTTGACTTAAATGGGGTCAACATTTAAGTCTTGAATTTTTTTTTTTATTTTAAATGAATGCAGTTTTGGACCCAGGCTCATAGCTCAGAATCAGCTTATTAGTGAAGCCAAACCAATTTGCATGCCCTGTAGATATGAATTTGAAGTTTTGCCAGAGCATAGAACATGTTTACAAAACTGTTTTGATAAAATGTGAGTAACCTAAGTGCTATTCTTCATGTCAAGGAAGCCCTGCTGAGATTCACAAGCCTCTCTGTGGCAGTCTCATTTGCAAGCCAACTTGCTTGGCTTTCTTAAATCATGTAAAATTCAGGTTCTGTTCAAAGTACGTCAACAGTGCTGGTCTTTTACCCAAGAGTTCACAACTTAGCACAGTAATAAATCAAAGTCTCACAGATACTAATTCTCTCTTGTGCCTGGGGGAAGCTAACTTGCTTCTTCCAAAAGAATATTTTACCCTGAAGTAATCAAAAGTGAAAGGGACATTCTTCTCATTTTTTTGAAGCTATTCTACTTTGCAGTGACTAAAGCCAAGCCTCAGTTGGAGCAAAGAACATGAAAGTGTGAGCATTTGGCTGTACATAGCAATTCATCACTCATCTCAAAGGAGGAAGAAAACAGGAAAGGCTGAATTTCAATCCTCCTTTCTGAAAAATACTTTACTATTATATAGTAAACATTCTTTGGATCAGGCCTTTAATTCAAAAAGTGGTTTGAAATTTTTTTGTACCAGTTGAGACCCGAACTGGAAATGGAATATAGATTTTTTTTTTTTTCTTCACTTGAAGCAGTTTGAAGCCACACAGCATAAGGACTCCCACACAAAGTTTTATTCCACAGAAATTTCTATGCTGAATTCTTCAATTTTTCTCTTAAGTGCAGAATTTGTCAAGAAGTACTTAGGTATTTCTCACATTATATTTTTAGTTATTGTAATTGTTTGTTTGGAATGTTCATAATGGATAAAACTCATCCATGGGCAGAGGACAGCTGAGTACCACATGCCACTTAGTTCATGTGTAGGCCTCCATATTAGCCTTAAAATAGAGATTTTGTGGGGCATGGCCCTCCTCCCCTCCTGCCTCCACGCCCCAGAACTAAGTCAGTTGTAAATTGCAATAACTAAAATTAGGTGAAAAGTTTCCTTGGTAAGCTGCATGGAGTTAAACTCACATTAACTCTCAGTTCTAGATCCAAGCAATGGACTTAGCTTGATTTTGTAATGCATTAAATAGGACAGAGTGCAATGGTCAGGAAGTACCTCATAAATTTGCCGGCCATAAAGCTGCAGTTTTAACCTACAGCTCTAGTGGTAGAAGGCAAGCTGAATCCTGTGCTGGTCTCATGGAGTGAATTCGTGTGTTGAGCTGAGCTATAAGAACAGGATTTTCTTCTAAAACTGGAAATACCATTAATATGCCACTGAAAATGTCAGGGACTTAGAGCTATCCTTTTACAGCTCTTAAAAATAATCTTTTTTATAAATAAATTGAAATTAGACATAAAAGGTAATCATTTACCACTGAAGTGTGATATTAAGTACTCAAACTCCTGGTAATGAAAGTGTTCCCACAGTAGCCATAACTTGTCATCAGATTTCACAGGTGACTTCTCTCTAAGCATTGAGTTTAGTGTAATACTTCCAGTCTTGGTGGAAGGTAATAAAAACCGCAGATATGTTAGATGGATAAAGCTATCCTAATGTGAGATCTGATGAGTATTTTTTTTCTATAATTGTATGTTAATTATAGTTAATTTTACTTAGATTCTTAAGATTAAATAATAGAACACAAAAGGCTTCATCTTATATTCTCTCTGTATATTTTGAAATCGTAGGTAGAGGAGAAATTCTTTCAGTGGTTTAACATATTTTTGTTCCGGAGTAATGGTCTTCTGTAGCCTGCAAAAATAAGGAATTTTCACTATGCTAAGCAATGTGGAAAAAATTACATTTCATGTAAAATCATGTGCAAATCACATAATGTCAATATTGGGGTGCAAGGGTGCAAAAATTATGACTCAAACTGCTAGTAATATTGTTGGATTAGAGATAATTTCTTCTGCAGGTACAAATAAAATTAACATTTATTCTCATTGCTATGTTTCTGAGCCATCCAATAAAATCAGTCAGTTTAAAACCCTGTTGCCTTCCTGTTTTCATTTTTTAAGAAATCAATTAGAAACATGGGATTTTTTTACTCTTTCAGTATTTTACATCATAATTTTATTAACAGTTTTGTTGCAATTTTTTAACTATGTTCTTGAAAGAAGAAACATTCTCAAACATGTTTTTTGAAGTTCTCAATAATGTACTTACAAATTTTTTTTTGCTTATGCAAGAGTTAGTTTTGTTTATATCAGTTCAAAGGGACTGATCTAATTAATTGGATTATTTCATTAACTCTGCAGACTGTATCTAGTAGAGCTGGGGTTTGGGTTTTTAAGTACATTTGAAGAAACAGGAGATTATAAAGATAAAATACTCCCAAGAACGTTGTTTCTGCTAAAATTACGTCATAGAAAGACTCAGGATTTGGGGTTGTTGGCTAGATTTTTTAATTTGTTTATGTTTTTATTTAAATCAATAAACAGGCTTGATTTATAGTCCTGGCAAGGGGATTGATAAAACTCAAATCAGTTCACTTTTTTCATGCATGTTTTCTGAAAAACAGGAAAAGATAGCATCTCTCTAATTCTATTCTTCTTGATTGAGGTACTGCATGTTGAACATATTTAAAGTGTTGGTTGTGGTTTTTTTTCCAGATGACTGTTTTATATCAACTTCAACTCTTATCTATATGTCTTGCATCCAGCTATAGATGTGGCACTCCAGAGCTAAGATTTTCCATTCTTCATGTCAACACAGTAGTTACTAAAATAACTAATTGCAGCAATCTATGCATATGTTCAAAACTTCTTTTACATTCTACAGTAAAAATAAACTGAATTATAAACAAAGAAATTATTTTTGAGACACTGTAGGAATGAAATAGCTGAGTGAGGAAGTTAATTCATGCATCTGACACTGTGCATACAAGAAATCAGGCATTTGACCTACAGAGAGAGGAGAGAATCATAGAATCAGAGAATTATTTGGATTGAAAGAGACTTAAAGGCCATCTAGTCCAACCCCACCCTGCAATGAGCAAGGACATTGTCAACTAGATCAGGATGCTGAGAGCCCCGTCTAAGCTGACTTTGAATGTTTCCAGGGATGGGCCATCCACCACCTCTCTGGGCAACCTGTTCCAGTGTCTCACCACCCTCATTGCAAAAACTTTCTTTTTATCTAGTCTAAATTTACCCTCTCTAAAATAATTATTCCGTGTCCTGTTGCAACAGGCCTACTAAAAGCCTCTCCCCATCTTTCATGTAGGTCCCCTCTAAGTACTGTAAGGTTGCAATAAGTCTTCTCCAGGCTGAACAACCCCAACTTTCTCAGCCTGTCTTCTTAGGAGAAGTGCTTGAGCCCTCTGATCATCTTTGTGGCCTCCTCTGGTCTCACTGCAACAGGTCCATGTTAGGGGCTTCAGTGCTGAATGCAGTACTCCAGGTGGGGTCTCACAAAAGCAGAGTAGAAGGGGAAGAATCCCCTGCCTTGACCTGCTGACCATTCTGCTTTTGATGCAATCAGAATACGGTTGGCTTTCTGAGCTACGGACATGTTAAGATCTGATTATTGAGAGATGCCCCTGCCCAAATTAGGTGCAAATGAGTCAATATGCTGAAATCAATAATACAGATTTTATTTAACAATGAGTGTGAGGTACAGAAATAGAAAGAAACAAAAAAGAGAGTGGAGGGCAGTGAAGGGAGGAAAGGGACTGGTAGAGAGAGGTCAAGCAGAAGATAGTCACCACCCGTGGATCCAGCAACATCCCATTGGTCCTTCATTACCCTGGGCTTCTTGATGGTAGGGGTCCCAAGGTCATTTCAAACTTCTTACTATTTATACATTTTAGCAAACAAAGGAATTAATGCTCATTGTCTGCATAGTTCTCTTATTCTATTGGTTAAATTATTCCCTCCCTTCTAATGCTAATTAGTCCACATGCTCAGTCTTTCTCTTAAGTCAGTGGTTTTCTTGGGTCTGTGGACCTTAAGTTTGTGGTCGTGATCTCCCTTTGCCAGAATTACCTTTTACCCGGTTGGCTTTTCTTGTGATCTGTATATTCTGCATTCTTTGTGTCCAGTATTAGCGGTATATTCTTCTCCCCCAGCTTTGTTAACCTCCCTTAGGTCTGAGATTACACCCAGACAATAGTATCACCTTTAATTATCTCAAGTTCCCGCTCTGGGGGCTTAACTTACAGTCCAGATTCCAGGTATCCTCAAAGGCGTATTTGGGGGCAGGCTTCAGTACCATCCATTGGTGGTCACAGATGCCACCTGTCTCATAACTGGGGTGATCTCTGACTGACAATATGTGTACAAGTGATTGCTTCTTTACACAGTTTGCCACAATAGGAATTTTTGTCTGGATGAATTACCCGGGATGTGCTAACCAGGTTTCGCCGGTACCAGGCCAGGAGTTGCCATCATCCTGTTGCTCCATTCTGTGCTTATCTCATGGCAAAGTTCTTCTGTGGCCTTAACAGTGTTTGAGACAGGCAACTGTGCTCTCTAAGTCTATCTGTAGCTGAAACACTGTCTTCCAGGGACTTTACCTGGGTTCACAGATTGTCCACAGGAATGATGAGAGTATGAGAAGTACTCATGAGTAGGAGAAAAGTAGGAGAAAAGACAAAAGCAGCAGAAGCAATAACACGAGCAATCATATAGTGTCCAATAGCTATCCCAATCATTAAAAATGTAAATCCAATTGCAACTGGAAGCACACATTGTCAGGTCATGCCCAGTCTCTCATCCACCAGCACCCCCAAGTCCTTCTCATCAGGGCTGCTCTTGATCTGTTCATCCCCCAGCCTGCATTGATGTTAGTGGTTTCCCTGATCCAGGTGCAGCACCTTGCCCTTGACCTGGTTAAACCTCATGAGATTCCCATGGGCCCACTTCTCGAGCTTGTCCAGGTCCCTCTGCATGTCATCCCATCCCTCAGGCATGTCAACCACACCACTCAACTTGGTGTCATCTGCAGATATGCAGAGGGAACACTTGATTCGTCTATAAATGTTCTGTTTCATCTTCATCTGTGTCATTGATGGAGACATTAAAGAGTACTGGTCCCAATACAGACCCTTGAGGGGCCCCACTTGTCACTGATTCCCATCTGGATATTGAGCAATTGACCACTGCCCTCCAGATGCAACTGTCCAATCAATTGCTTATCCACCAAACAGCCCACCAATCAAGCCTGTTTCTCTCCAATTTAGGGAGAAGGATGTTGTGGGGGACCATGTCAAAAGCCTTAAAGAAATCTGGCTAGATGACATCCATGGCTCTTCCTGATATAGTCACTCCACCATAGAAGGCCTGAAAGGCCATAGGTTGGTCAGGCAGGATGTGCTCTTGGTGAAGCCAGGTTATGGAGCATTCAGGTTAATTGGATTTGAACATGGTTTCCTTTATTTTAAGGCTGTTGTATTAATACATAAGTGTATACAAAAATTGAAATATAGATAAACACAATATCATTATTTTATGCTTTTAATATGTCCAGTGCGGTATTTTTCCCTGATGCAGGAGCGAAAGCTAAAAAACCCTTCAACTAGTTATTCAAACAGCACTTTTTCTGCAGCAATTTATGTAATGTTTATTTGACTTCTAGAAGTACATAATTTTCAACTAACAGTTCTTTGCTGGTGGATAGTTTGCTGTGGTATTTGCCATGTTCTGTTACTGACTGGGGCTCAGTTAGTGTTTGACAAGGAATTCAGAGAGGACTTCTTCTGGTTCCTGTTTTGGTAGGTGGTAGAAGCAGATCTTCAGGGAATTAACTTTACAGGTGTCTACATAATTTTCTATGCATATTTTGTCACAATTGAAAGTCATTCTTTTATCAGTCAGTTCTGTCATGAAATGTTGGCTAAAATCTGTGCAGAGAGTAACACAGATGAGGAATAAATACAGTCAAAGTAAATACAATATGCATTCCTTATGAGAGAAATGTCTTTGAGATATTCTTTTGAGTCTACCAGACTTGGGAGCCTAGAAGCCACCTGTGCTGGTTTTGACTGGGGTAGAGTTGATTTTCTTCACTGGTGCTGGTATGGGGCTGTGTTTTGCATTTGTGCTGAACACAGGTTTGACAGTATAGAGATGTTTTTGTTATTGCTGAGCAGGGCTTACACAGAGCCAAGGCCTCCTCTGCTTTTTGTACTGCCACACTGGGGAGGAGGCTGGGGGTGTGTGGGAAACTGGGAGGAGACACAGCTGAGACAGTGGAACCCAACTGATCAAAGGGATATCCCATGCCATATGACATCATGTTCAGTATATAAGGTGGGGGGAAGAAGGAGGAAGGGGAGGACATTTGAAATTATGGTGTTTGTTTTCCCAAGTCACCATTATGTGTGATAGGACCCTGCTTTCCTGGAGATGGCTGAAAACGTGCCTGCCCGTGGCAAGCAGTGAATGAATTCCTTGGTTTGCTTCTTGTGTGTGCACTTTTGCTTTCCCTATTAAACTGTCTTTATCTCAACCCACGAGTTTTCTAGCTTCTACTTTTCTGATTCTCTTCCCAATCCTGCTGGTAGGGGAGAGAAGGGAGCAGCTACATGGGGCTTGGTTTGCTGGGTGGCGCTAAACCAGGACACCACCATAGTAGAGGTGGTGAGTAAGCCCAGGTGAAGGGCCAGATCAACTTTCTAAGAGAGATGCAGCCACTTAAAAAGCATTAAAGCAAAAAGAAGAACTGGAAAGATCAATGTTTACTGGAACTACCTGGAGGAGAAGTGCTACCTGGGACCTGTTTGGAGAACTGGGCAGTAGAGAGGGCAACTGGAAATATCTTTGTAGAGGAGAGTAAACTGGAGAGGACAAGATGCAGTGACTCACAGCTTCTATAAGATGAGGGACTGGCAGCAGGTGGGAGATCCCAGAAGGGGCAGGAGCAGGAGAGCAGGTTGTAAATCAGTGATTTTTTTTTTTTTTTTTTAGTGTTATATGTGGAATTGGCAGTGTCAGATTAACAGTTAGACTTGATGATCTTAAAGGTCTTTCCCAACCTATGTGCACAGTGGAGCAAATATACTTTCTCTGAGTTTTTAAGAATTATTTTGCAGTTCTGAAAAATTAGTAGTTTCAGGTAGACTAACCTGTTTGAATATCCTTGGTGTTATTCTGAAATGGCTGAGGTGGTACAGTGGAGAGTGTGGCAGCATAGAGGGCAGTAAGGAGATGCTTTCTGAATTAGAGATGTAGATAAATTTATCTTATAATCCCTGATGTTGAAAATTAAACAAATCTTTTGAGGATTCTTTCTTATGTATTTAAAAATTCTTTTGGGTTTCAGCAGGCAGAAAATATTGTGAATAAACCTCCCCTCTAGCAGAACTGTTGCTTCTGTTAATAACACACTACCGAGAAAGCAGTTCAGAGGCATATAAAGGATTCTTTGTGAGGGAGGATTTGTTAATTTTTAAACGGAGGAGTGTGGGAGAAACTTGTGTTTGGATTAAAGTCATTCTGAATTTAGGCGATTCAGTGAAGCATACAGAGCTCAGCACTGTAAGGTACTGAACCTCAGGGCTGTGATCCAAAAAAAAAAAAAATTAAATATCTGCCTATTGTCACACTCCTGAATAATCTTATAAGAGAAAAGGGATTTTTTTATATATTCTTGAGGGTGTATTTCAGTGTTTTTTGAAATAGATCCTTAGTACATTGCAGGTTTGAGCCCACGAAAAGCAAGGACTACCGACAGAACTAAGTATAATGAGACCAACAAGAAATAACATCTTGATGTATGAAGTTACAGGAATGAAAAAAAGGAGCAGGAAAGGGAGTTGACAACTACAGAATATTGGTAGCAGAAAACTTTAGTTTCTTAGTCACAGAGTATGTTGTTATATTTGAGGAAGCCAAGATTGTAAAGTAGATTAGATATTGATGTTAATCATGTTATAGAAAATCAGAGTAACAATACTGAAATCACTGTCTGATTAACTACTCAGTTTTATAATTGCATGCTGCAAAGCCAGAGTAGTTCCATAATGCCAACTGACTGTCAATTTAGCATATTCATATAATAGTCTGAGGTATGAAATGCCAGATACAACAATAAGAAGGAAGGCATGTAAATCTATTTAAGAAGGTGAACATATTTCTGGAAGAGAAGGAGGAGGGAAATCACTGCAGCCATGTGTTAAATATTTGGGTTGAATATAATGAAGTGGAAAATTGCTTGTGTTTTTCACTCTGCATAATGTATACAAGCCCTGATGGATTGTTGTCTCTCTTTGGCTCTTGGTTATTCATGGGTTTCTCTAGATGGACTACAGAAACATGACATGGCATCCTGGGATGCTGGCTAAAACAAGAGAAAAGCAGATTGTTGAATGTTGTTAGATTAGTCTTTATTTTCCTTTGTATTTTGGTTTGTTTTGTCTTCCCTTGTGTCTCATAAAATATTGCAATCTTCTTAGATTCCTTTGAATCATAGAATTACACTGTCAAAAAGACACTGGAGTGTTCATATTGTTCTGCATTCTTTATAATTGTAATTGTATTTCTAATTCTGAACAAAATACTAAGTGAATCAAAAATCTCCTGGCAGCTCTGTCCCAATGACTCAAGGCAGAGCTCTCATACCCTGAGTTTTGGTACTGGCAAAGGCTGCTAACTGATGCTGGTGGTGTCTGGGTAAACTGTAAGGATAAACTAGTTTTCTTAAGATATTTAGTTACCTAATCTATTTGGACACTTTCAGGATTTGTAGCAAACACACAACTGCCATTGAAGCCCCACTCTACATTTTTATTTATATGTTTAAACATCTTTGAAATTTTTCCCATTGGTCTGATCCAGCACCTCTTGAACTCCATAGATATTTCTGTCAGCTTTAGATAATGTCCTAAATTAAGATTGTGACGTTTATGTGATATCAGCATAGCATCGTTTCACTTTACAGCTGGTGTGTCGAAATAAGGCTTCAAAAATGAAAATGCTTGTACAGATTTAGCACCTACCACCTAATTTTCACATTCATATGTTGCTTAAGACTTAAAAGCAAAAATTATATATGGAGAGAATAACAGCCTAGATTTGGTTTTCAGGCGTGTGAAGTGGTGAGCAGTGCCTGCCAAGAGGCTGGTGGGCCGCTCCCCCAGCCATGGCAGAGTGCCTCTTTACCCATAACTTCATAACTTCCTTTTCCCTGCCAGCTTGTGTGGTAAGAGGTGTACAGCTGAATTCTGAGCTTGCACCAAGGCAAGGCTGGGATAACGACTGACAGTAAGAAGAATGGCGAAATCACTATAGGATACAAAAAAAAGCCTAAAGACTCTGTCAGCAGTGAGCGATCTCTCTGTTATTCTCGGTTTAAGAGTCCTTTATCTGTCCGGGGCTTTTGCAGAGTTGACATCAGCAGACCATAGTATCAGTAGACTGTTCAGGGAAGGTAAATTAAGAGCTTCCAAAAAAAGAAAGAAATCTAAGCCCTCGAAATATTTTTATTCAAGTGAAGACCTTGCAAATTGTATAGCAGTATTTCCCTAATGCAACAAAATCTAATTTATCATAATAAACTTCTTGCAGTATAATAGCAAACTAGCTCATTTAAACTTGCCTGCAAGGATTTCCAGTGCAGCTAATCTGTGAGCATTATGCACGCTTGATTACCTGGATTCTCAGGCAGTCAGTGAAGGTATTCTTGCTGTAAACATTTGTAGGAGTGAGAATTTTGAGGACCAGACTCTCAACTTGTGTACCAGTTGGTATAGTTCTTTTGCCCACAAGAAAATGCCACCAATTTATGCCAGCCAAGACTGTGAATCATGTTTTTCTATGGTATCTGATCAGTTTTCTGTGTAAACCAGTGCTTGCTTAATACTTTTTCTCTCCTGCCTTGTATTAGGGCCCCCCCAGCGAACTGTTTCCCCAAAACAAGACCATGAAGAAAGGAAGCATGACAAAGTCTTGGACAAGGGCAGCGAAAGTGGGACTTCCTGTAATGAGTTGTCCACCTCGAGCTGTGACAGCCACTCAGAAGCGAGCACCCCTCAAGAAAATGCCACCAGCACTCAGCCATCCACAGCCCACCAGCCAAATACTCTGACTTTGGATCGTCCATCTAAGAAGGCCCCAGTACAGTGGATGCCACCACCAGACAAACGCAGGAACAGTGAACTCTTTCAAACTCTCATTAGCAAGTCCAGAGAAACCAATCTTTCCAAAAAGAAGGTGTGTGAGAAGCTGAGTGTTGAGGAAGAAATGAGAAAATGTATCCAAGATTTTAAAAAAATCCACATTCCAGATTACTTTCCAGAGCGCAAACGTCCCTGGCAGTCTGAACTCTTACAGAAATATGGGTTATAGTAATCAACTATTTCATGACACATCTCTGGGGCATTTGATGTTTATTACATTGCTGCTAACTTACTGATGTCCTCCTCCTGGCCAACTCTGCCACCAGAGCTACTCCTGCTGCTTATTTCTTTTTGTGAACAGTGGATGTTGGATAGTTCATGTTTTTCTTTAAAAATATATATTAAAAAGATAGAAACTTTAAAAAATGCAAGAGGCGTCTCATCTAAACCACTTCATAGTAGCAAAAAAAAAATGTGCATGGTCAAGAAAGATGGGTTTCAAACTGTAGTCAGTTGGGCTTCATTGTTGTTTTGGAACTTGACAAATAAAAATCTCAATCATCAGTTAAGACCTCATTTTATGTCACCAATAAAGATGACTCAGATTTTCTAAGGATGAAGAGAAACAGGGTTTAAAATTCAATCGAACTGGTTTCAGAACTAATTCCCAACGTTCTCTCAATGTTAATGCAATAAAGCAAATACCTATTTTGCATGAGCACAATGTTACAAATAAATCACACAAGAACAAGAGGTTGTCTGTTGCTTGGAGAATTACTTGTTTGATGCCAAGCCTATAACGTAAAACGTCTAAGGGATTGAATTTACTTTGTTCTGAATCTGTGATTTTTTTGTGTGTACAGTGTTCTGTATGTAAGGATGGTGTAAATATGCCTTATACCATTTTATTATTGCACCAACAATGTTCATCTATTAGTGCTTGTCAGGATTATTTCTGTGAAATGCAAATTTACGGCTGATTGTGAAAACTGGTTTGATGGTCTGAAAGTTTTTGTTATGTTAGTCGCTAAAATTGGAGAAAAATAAAAGATACTTTAATGTATTTATTAAAAGAACCATCTGGTAGATTCTCTTTGACTATTGTTATCTCATCTCTTTTTTAAAAAATAGAATCAAGCAAAATGTTGCTTTCTGTTTAATGTTTCATAAGTACTCTGCTGAAAAAAAAAAAAAAAG
This sequence comes from Acropternis orthonyx, assembly GCA_035583155.1. Classification (NCBI taxonomy): domain Eukaryota; kingdom Metazoa; phylum Chordata; class Aves; order Passeriformes; family Rhinocryptidae; genus Acropternis; species Acropternis orthonyx. The sequence continues at coordinate 49,808,398 of JAWWEU010000125.1, forward strand.
AAACAACCATATTTCAAGAGTGGGCAAAAGATATTTTGGGTAGTGCCATTTAATTGGAACCACCATACAGATTCTCCAAGAGGAAGAGAGTTACACTAAGAAGCAGCAGGGAATGAACTGCAAAATTGAGTGGTTTTACTAACAGAGAGAAAAGTAGTTCCAATATGACAAGTTCACAAAAAATCAGCTTAGAAATAGATTTAAAATATCACAGCAGAGTTTGCTACATTTACAAATAAAAAGTTTCTGAGAATAGTCAACTCTATATGGCAAACCTGTTATCTCAGCCCAGGCACTGAAAAGTAAATACCTTTCTCATTAAAAGAACACCAAGAAGACAACTGCAGTTCAGACAGCCATAGCTGAAATGGCTGAGGACTGCTGGAATTTGCAAGAGAGCTTCTGAGTTCTTACAGACTTGAAGTTACTACTTTGAGCACACAAATGTACACATACACATTTGGAAGAGTTCATCCCCATATAAGTTCTATAGCAGGAACTGCATAGTTGTGTCAGAAGAGATGGTTTTTGTCTTATGGTAATCTGAACTCATTTAGCTAAATTAAAAAGGACTTCTTGTATTATAATTTTCAGGGTTATTCCTGATACCTGGTTTACTTTTCAGTCCTCCAAGAGGCCACTTCCAATAGTAGCTCAGCAACTTCATTCACTGCTTCTTTTCTTAACCTATCTAGAAGTAGTTGTTCTCCTGTTCAGTTATCAGTTAATCAGTTGGCTTCAGCTTCTGATAACATTTTAATAACTTGAAAGTCTGGATCTGGGATAAGTCGTCTGAACTGATGCAGTCCAATGTGAAATTGTTTGGATTCTCAGCTCCACCCTTATGTTCAGGGCTTGCTTCTTTCTGGTCCAAAAGGCCCATTCTTTCTTTTGGAAGTTTATTGCTTCTTAGACAAGTTCAACATTTACTTTTTATCTTTTCTAATCTTTGGATTCCTGATGAAACTTCCAACTATTTAAGCATTACTTACCTCCAGTGGATACGATTCTGATGTTACATAGTCTAAAGTCAGCCTATTACAGACAGCTTTGTTTCCATCTGGGATTATACCTTTTACATGCAGGTGGCATTTTGAACCTTCCCATTAAACCTTGCTGTTGTGTTTGGGGATTTGTCTTGCCTTCCTAGTTACTCTCAGTACTCCAGGCAGTAATAGCCTGAGGTATGCTTAGGTGATTGTTTCACCTGTCTATTGATTTTAACTTGTCAATATTTAAATGTTTTTATAAGCTTTTTTTTCTTTTATCATACTACCTAAAATTTCTCAGAACATTTTTAATTCATTCATTAGGAGAAGTATTGTCTTAATACATATCTTAATACATGGCTACTGTAAGACTTTTGATAACCGCTTTCCATGTGTTTGTGAATGATGTGGTAAATAACTGACATTGCTGTTACTTAGGAACCACATCAGCAGCTTAAGACAAGATCTTTTGGTTTGGAATTGGAGAGTGTACATTTTCCTTCAGAGTGAAAAATTGGGATGTGCTGTAGTTTGAGAGAGAGAGGAGAAGACAACAGCTCACGTGAATCCTTCGGTCATATTCTCTAATTCCATTACACTTTTCATCCAGTTCACCCAGTTACAGCTCCAACCCTATCTGTGTAGTTATTAATCTACAGTTATCAGATAATTAGGGAGAACATGACCTGAGACATTCCAAGGAACGGGAGCTTGTGGGCATTTAGATGGTTATGGTCAGTAGGAAGTTCCCAGGTATTATAAGAGAATTGTGTATTAGAAGTGCGTGGGGAATTTTGTTTCTTATTGTCTTATGTTTTCCCTATTTTTCTATGATAGCTACTTTTTCTTTTTGGATTTGAGTCTTTTTTTTCTCTCTTTTTTTCCAGCTATTCACTTTGTTATGCACAGAAACAGTCTACCATGGGAACCTGTGCCATTTATGGGACTTCAGTGGAGGTGGTCAGTACACTGAAATTCCACTCCACTTGAAGCTAAAGATATTAAAGCATAATGTTTTTCGGAAAAAAAAAAAAAATCAAAATACTTGACATTTGTCAATCTTCACTTAGAATTATTAAATGGTTTGGGTTTAAAGGGACCTTTTAAAGGTCATCTTGCCTAATCTTTCTGCAATGATCACAGACATCTTCAGCTAGATTGTGTTGCTCAGAGACCTGTTCCAGTGTCTCACCACCCTCATAATAAAAAACATCTTCCTCATACCTAGTCCGAACCCACGCTCTTAGTTAAAAGCCATTAACCCTTTTTGTATCACAACAGGCCCTACTGAAAAGTTTGTCTGCATCATTCTTAAAATTATATAACCTTATATTTTTATATTTTCAAATTTTTATCTCTCCACTTTAGAGGGAATGATGTGGGAACTTTGTCAAAGGCCTTACAGAAGTACAGATAGATCTGTAGCTCTTCCCTTGTCCACTGATGGGGACAATCCATCATAGAGAGCCATTAGGTTGGTCAAGAAGGACTTTTCCTGGTTGAAGCTGTGCTGGTGTCTCAAATCACTTCCCTGTCCTTCAAGTGCCTTAGCACAGCTTCCAGGAGTATCTGTTCCATGATCTTCCCAGGCACAGAGGCTGGTAGTCTCCAGGGTCCTCCTTTCTACACTTTTTAAAGATGGGTGCAAATTTGATGTGGTGTCATTAAAGACCAGGTGGTTTTTAGTAATTATAATAAATTGTAACTGATATTTGCTTTGATAAAATTTATTTTTAAAATTAAAGAAAAAAATTGAAGAAGTAATATGTAAATGAAGCCTCTTCTTGGAAGGAATTCTTATACAGTAGGTCTTATAAAAAGTTACATTCTTTTCCAGAATTTTTTTTTCTAAATCAGCACAGTCCTTTAAGTCTTATTGGGAATTTAACATGGAATACATATCCCTTTATATTTTCCAGCCAAGTTTAATTCTTAATATGCTCAGAAATATAGAATGCTATATTCCAGATTATATTTAAAGCTTTGGGACTGATAAAAATAAAATCTTCCTTCACAAGTAGTGTTCCAGTTAACCTAATATATCACAAGCATAATGAATTAGAATCTGGTGCAAAAATAATGTTAGTATTACCCATGTTTATTCACTAGAAAAGTGAAATTTAACACCTTGTCATAGATGTTATGTCCACCAATTTTTACATACTTATTGTTCTAACTGAGCAGATGGGGTATAGAGATACAGTTTTGCCATACAATGATGTTTGCACCTTTGAAATATGTGAACAAAGATCAGAACCACATGCTGGACTAGTCTATTGCTGAAAGATTATTTGTGAGCAGTTCTTTCACTAACAAAAATTTGTAAGTCTTAGAATAATTGAAATTAATTCTGAAATTGATTTTAGAATTCACTTTGTTTTCCTTTGAATGAATAAAAAATGCCAAATTGTATAAAAAGCATAATTTTGTGGCCTCCTTAAAAAAAAAAAAAGCTTATACAAAATCATTTGACTTGCTAATACTGTCTTTGTTCAAGTAATGATGCTCAAAAATATACTTCCTACTGGAGGTGGAAAACCCAATTTAGTATAGTTGGTAACAAGGCGACAATGTTGGGCTGCCTCTACAAGTGACTCACGTCCTGAACCAAGCTCTTTGGGTTGCTCAGAAATTATTAAACCTTCAGTTTCTTGCAGGATCACACCACTGGTCTGGCTCACCATAAAAATAGCACTCATACATTACTTCAGCTTAAATATTGCAGTCCAGCAAGTAGTTTCTTCTTTTCCAGGGTCTGTTATCAGTGATTTTCAGCTTGCTTCTTATTTTCCACTCTACCCCTCTCTTTTCTATTGTTACCATGGACATTACACCATCACTTTTATTCGAGAGCTTATCTATTCCTTGCTTGAAGACACATATTTAAATTCAGGAGAGTCTAGACTACACTCAAAAATGATGGGGGAAGCTGGACACACTGGCAATACTACTGGTTTGAATAACTTCAGCACTACTAGCAAGAAGATGCCGTAAAGTACAAGCTGGAAGGCAAAGTCACATTGCACTACAGCTCATGGTCTCTGTGAGACTGTCAGATGCCAGATCCCTTTAGCACTGACCAGTCACCCAGTGAAGCAAGCCACAAAGACAGTATTCACTGATAAATGAACTGCTGATGCTGTCAGCATCCAGTTGGCCACCTACACCTGCTGTGTGTTGGTACTGCAGCTAAATCATACATCCCAGTTCAGAGATAGTGATGCTGGGCTGCATAAGGCTGATGCAGGTAAGGGCTGTAAGAGCCGTACTTCTCACACAGTACACCCATTCATGGGGATATATGACTAGTTGCAGGCTGCTGTAAGTGGGTACTTGTCTTCGGAACACCCTGCATCACTGTCTGAACTGGGATTGTTGTTTATTCTGCTGGACCATCACTGTTTGCACAGAAAACAGCTGTACAGTGGGACCAAATCCCAGTATTCGTATGTGTAGATTCCCAGCAGAAGATGGCAATGTCTTTTGCTTTAACACACTGTTCCTTCTTTGAAACTGGGCTTGTGACAGCATGAAAGGGGGCATTTAGGAAACAAAGTACAAATAGTGCCCAGAAGAGAAACTCAGTGCTGATTGTGTTCCCATCTGTTTGGAGCCTGGCACCCTGGCAATCCTCAGCTGCAGGCATTAGGTTGTGTAAGACACATCGGGGGAAAGCACAAATGGACTCAATGCAGATAGCAATGAATATAAGAGAAAAAGTATTTGAGGGTTTTTCCCTCCTCTAAAGACTCCTCCTGTTCTTACTGGGGCAACTCAGATAATCCTCAGATAATAAGGAAAAGGAATTGTGAAAAACTAAAGTCGACCATATGGAGATAGTAGAAATATCCATGCCTCTATTGCACTACCTTTTAAAATTTCTCTGTTTCTTCACAATGTTACTTGATGTTTCTTTATTTACAGAAAATGTGGAAATAGCTCAATGGGATTAGTTCTGAGACTCCAGATCCTTTGTACACAGATGAAGTTCTAGCATTGAGCATGTTAAGTGTTTCAATTACAATGCAGTGTAATATTTACCAGGGTGTCACCCCAGGACAGATGAGTACTAGTAACAAGAAGTAAATTAAATTAACATAAAAGGAAGGGAGATCATAAATAGCCAATAAATAATCTTTCCAGATTCCAAAGCAACATTTAATTCTGAAATACTATCACTTGACCTACAATCTGCTTAACTTGCATGCAATTCATTAATTTAATACTGATAATGGATAAAAATTATCCAAACTTAGATTCCTGCTGATACATTGCTGAAATATTGTTTTATTCATAAATTTATACTGTATATAGCAAATGGAAAGTTTGACAGCAGGCAACACCTGACAGAATATTTTTCATCCCTACTGGATTGCTAGTTTGGCCTAGGAGGAATTGTGAAAACCATCAATCAATGACCCTAAAAAGCTTTTTTCCCTCTTTCTCTTCCTGTTTAGATGAATTGTGTGTTTCACATGGTGTCATTTTTATGTCAGAGGTAGCATTAGATTCAATGTAGCACAAAATAGTCACTGACACTTTGGCCCTGAATTGTTCTGATTTATACCTATCCTTGACTTAAATTACATTAGTAAGCTTCTGACATCAGCAGTTGAGATGACTGTTGAGTGATTGAACACCTGCCATACAGTTGAGAAAAGAGCTTAAAGAAGGTAGGGTTAAATCCATGCCAATGAGGATTTGGAGGCATCACAAATGGCTGAAAGTCCCAGCCCCTCCAGGACAGGGCGCGTGATGCTTCCATCTCTGGACAGGGAGGGACGGGAAGGCCTTGCATACCCTTTGTCAAGGGAAAAAGGGAAAGCTTGCAGAACTAAAACCAGTCTTTGGGGAAAGACAGTTGCTCTTTCACAGGTTTTATGATGCAAGTCCTGAATGTCCTCATCACCCTCTTGATCCCTGATGAGAAAGTAAGTTTGGCTTCAATTTTTGTCATTACAGTCACTAAATTTATGTGAATAATTACATGGGACTTCCCTGGCAAGTTAAGGACTGCTTTTTCAAGTATGTCTCATGACTCTCCTTGAACTTCTTCCAACTGTTCAATACTGTTTTGGGAAAGAGAATTCACATATTCTAGTTTTGGTCAGTAATGAAAAGACAGAGATAGGAGAAAAAAAGTATTCCCTTTCTGCACTGTGATGGGCTGTTTCTCTATATATGATTCATTATTGAATTTTTAAATTTTTTTAATTGCAAACTTTTGTCACTTTTTTGACTTTTTTCTTTTCTTTTCTTTTCTTTTTTTTTTTTTTTTAACATCACTTTTTCCTGGTTATTTCAGCTCTCTGGAAATATATACCCCAGATTTTCAATTATTTCTAACAGAACACTTTCTTTAAATGTTCAGTCATATTCTACCTTTCTCTATGTTTCTAATTACTCTTTTTTTTTCTTTTTAGCTGAATTTCATGAACATCCCACTTACTTTAACATAGATAATTAGAGAAGCTGGCAAACAAAACACATGGGAGAGAGATTTTTAAAGGCACACAGAAAGATCCCTGATTCCCTGTGATGTTAACTGATACTTGGGCACATAATTCTTTTTTTTTTCTTTACTGACTCTGAAAAACTCATGTTATCTCTGCAGTGATCCTATGCCCTTCCTTTTATCTGAATAAGACCTGTCTATCATCTTTAACTACAGCTTCCCACTTCCACTCCAAGTCAATTTGAATTAATTTTACAAGTAAGGTTTCTTGACATTGAAATCAGGAATTATTATGCTGTCCCATTCCTTTCATCTGCTAATTCTGTAGTGCATATGAAAGGAATAATCAATCAAGTTTGTCTGACAAGAGCTATGTTTTAATACTCCTAGTGAGTCTGTCTTGTTCCCACACCGTGGTAAACAGCAATTGCCTGAGCCAATCTGTGATAGGCATCTCAGCAGGAGGCAAGTAATGGTCCCGCACTATTGGATACAGAAAAAAGAAGACCTCTTACACATACAAGCTTCCAATAAATTAGCTGTATATCAGTGTTTCTGAAAACCTTCAGAAGTTTTCCAAAGTCTTCTGTGTCTCCCTGTAAGTCTTCACACACAGTGAAGTTGTCAGGGGGGGAATAGAGGGAAATTAGATCAAGAACAGGACAAAAAAAAACCCTCCATGGCTTTGGAAGTGATTTGAATGGATTCCTCCCATCTTCAAGTAACCGGGGAATAAGTGAGATCTTTAGGTACTTTAAATTCATCATCTTCATATGATTACCTTGATGATCTACTGATAGATATCCTATGGACTGAGTCTCACAGATTATTTAATAGTTCCTAGCTGGTGCTCAAGAGCTGAGACTTCATAGCAGCCATCAAGGGCCTCATCTTCAGAACTGCATCAGTATCCCACCTTAGAAAGCACAGCTGTAAATTCATAGATCATGCTATAACAATGGTGCAAGTGCAATATATTACTCCCATGAGTTATGTTTTTTGGATGTGTGCCACAATCCATCATGATCTTGATTGCAGAAAATCTCAGTAAAACTGCCATATTATGCAGGATCCGTGTCCAGAATTATCATATCTTGCTTTTACTGTAAACATTAAAGGATTAAAGGATTCTTCTTCACTGGTAAGTTACCAGGGTTTTAAGCTATCACATTCTTAGGCAATTATCTTGTTGATGCTTCCTCACAGGTCTGAGGATGTGTTATTTTCTGCTGGTTCATCAGTCATCCATGGATATTCAGTAAGAATGATTATTGGTGCAGTAGGTGTGTGCTGATTTACTTCATATCACTGAATGCCTGTCGTGATTCACTTTTATATTTATTTTGCGTGAGATGCATGTTTGGTGCTGTACAATTAAGCATAAAGGCTTGTCTCCTGACCCAAGACAATTGAAAGTGGCAAAACAAGAACTGGGACCATTCAAATGAATATAACATAAATGCAAAGAGATTGTAATTCCTATTAGTATTCCTTATAATGGTTCTGTTTAAATTTTATTACGGTGGGGTATGATCACAGTCTCTTCATTTGTTTTTAAATCAATGAAACCCCTCGTGAGTTAAATCAAGTCATGTCTGGACCATGCTTTTCTGCACCAAATCTTCCTAATTACGCATCTTCCTTTTTGACACCTTCATATTTTTAAGACTTATCAAATTACTTTGCTCTATTGTTTGCTCATCAACTGTGTGATGAACTAACTTAGAAATTATAACGCAAGAATACAAAATAGGGGGGGAAAAAAAAGAAAAAAACACTCACACACAACCTATTCCCATACTGAACATCCTGGTTGGTGTGTGATAACTGAGAAGTTTTATCATGTGCCACTAAGCAAGAAAGATCTTGAATGGATGAGGACAGTTTTTCATAGGACTCTAGGTAAGACCCTGTGGTTTGTCAAAGGTCTGTTGGTATGAATGGGGTACTTGTCCCTGGGTATCCAGTTGCAGCATTAATACCTTAAAATTGAGTCCTTAAGTTTACTGTCTGTTCAACTGCTAGGAGTGCAGAGCAATATCATGGTGCAGCTGGTAGCCTGGGGATCTTACCTCAGGGAAGAGGGATAGATGGAAGAGCACCACGTTCCTCAGAAAGACTGGTTAAACAATTTAAAAAAGGAACATGCAAGTTCAGCTATCTGTAAGAATGGAGACCCAGACCTTTCCAGAAATTCAAAACAGGAACTCCATCTTAACACCACATGGCTGAATTGTCCACGTAAGCCCATCCACCAGGCAGAAGAACTGGGGTAGGTTGCTGGAGGGCACTTTCTTGTTCTCTGACCTCAACACACATTCCACGCAAAGTTCCTCAAAGGCAAACCTGAAAAGGATTTGCCCAGATTCTGTGGAAGGCACTTGTCTGAAACAATTTGCTGGCCCATCACTGCCATTAATTGTTGGGATTTCTAACATTTGCAAGCCCACTTATATTACCCAAGTACAATGCTGTATCAGAAAAGGTGCATTCTCCTCCTTGAAGAATCACCCTATCTGTACCTTCTGTGCTGTTCTAGATGCAATCTAGGTGGGAAAACAAGCTTTTTCTTTTTTTATCTTTTTGAAAGATATAACTTTATGTCTGGCAGTGGGGATATTTTCTGGCAGTGGCAGAGTGTATTCTCTCTAAGACCTCACAGCAAATTCCTGTTTTATTTCTCTTTTCTCAGGCTCTAACTTATGCACTGCACAACATTGCTAAAAGCATTGCTCCCACATGGAGCAGTTTATTGGACACCACTGGAGAAGAGAGAGCATCTACTTCTGCTTTTCCCATCACGGGAAAAAGTAGTTATAGCCTTAACCTCCTCTCAGTCTCCAATGTCTTGTAAGGCTGAATGACGCCAACTGTAGAGTCTGTGGATTCAGTGTGGAATTTAAGTTATTTGTTTACTGGTTTGTGGGTTTTTTTCCCTCTGTAAGCTTTCTTCTAGAGACACCAGCTGCAAATCTGGGCTGGCAGCCAACTTTGTCTCTCCTTGAATAAAAATAAGATAAAGCTAGTGGGAAGTGTGGAGAGGGCAACAGAAGATCACACAGCAGCTTATGTCAACCACGGAATGCACTCCCAAGATGCAGCAAGCTGTGAGGTGCTGCCCCTGAGGAGGAGCCTTACATAACATTCACACTGATATAGGCATCTGCGGATGCATGGCCCCTCACCAGGCAGAGCCCAGGTGGAGATGGCAATAAGCTGATCTTGGTTTTTCCTGAACTTGCAAGGCACAGAGCTGCAAGAGGAGAGGGTTTACAGCCCCCTGCACCATCTGGATCTAGGCTCTCCCTGCCTGCCACAAATGAGACAGTGGCCATGGAGGGTCCTGGACGGAGCAGAAACAGGTGCAATGTGCTCAGAGAGCATGATTTTCCTTGGCTGAGGTGGGAATCATCAGTGGATTTGCTGCGGAGAAGATAGGAGTACCTCTGTGCCATTTGGGAGTGGTTGTGAAAAGGGGACTTGAGACTGGAGTCAAGGGCATTAAAGTAAGCAGTGACAGTGCAGTAAGGGAATGATGAGAGTGGAATGGGAAGCAAACTATGATTTCTTCCCTTGCAAGCTGTGTAGGGTACAAACATGCCTTCCAAAGGAAATTAAGTTGAATAGTAGGGAAATGAAGGGAGGCATTTCTGGGTTCTGCCAACCATGTCTGGCCCAGAAAACTTTCTTACTAATACACCCTTTCACTGAACTGAAAACAGCCTCCCAGCACAGATGTGCCTTTCCCCCCCTTTCCCATCCGCTCATAGTGCTTTCTTCATCAGCTGCCTTTTGACTGATTGCATTGTAGCAGTGCTGCGTATCAGACACAGATCTGTGATGGGGAGTGATTGCTCAGCTGCGGCATCAATAACTGAGCCATCCCTGACAGTGTGCCTCATCTCATTAAAAATAAAAAAAAATAAAATAAAATTAGGCTTTCAGGGAAATTCAGAGCAGCAAAGGCTTCTGCTATGTGACCAATGTGACTGTCCAGATGCTCTGCTGGAAGAGATGGGGACTATTCCTGTCTACAAGGACTGCGGTTAACTATTTGGTGCATGCTCAGGTTGAAGCATTGGGGTAGGTAGGTGGTGATAGATAACAGATACCTGAAGGTTTAGGCAGCAAGTGAGTTACAATTTAACCAGAGTTTGGGATGCCTGGATTGTAAGCAAAGCTGGCAGTCTGTCTCTTTATGAATCCCTCTCCATGGGCTGTTGTCCTGTCTTCTGTCAAACTCCATCCCCAGGGAGATGCACACTGTGCAGGGCTGGGGCTGTTCCTGCGCCCTGGCTGGGACGGTGAGACTGGCCCTGGCTGCCCATTCCTGCCCTGCTGCACCCCAGAGAGCCACCATGATCGCTGACAGTGTATAGACAATGTATATGCGTACAGCAGCCACTCATCTAGATATATTCTTAGGAAGAAAAATAAGGTTGGAATACTAGAGTAGTAAAAACAAATAGAGGAATAACCCCAAAAATGCAGGAACAGCAAAAATGTCTGTCATCACAGCTGTGGTTGATTAAAAGTAATCACTTTCCTGTAACTTTTCTGTATTTTTCAGGTGAAGGAATAGAAGCTGTGAAAATACCTGCCTTGGACAGTTCTGCTCACTGCTCATTTCTCCTTCCTTGCATTTGAAACAGCCCATAATAATTTTATGAGGGACAAAAAGGTTATGTGCTTAAACTAATACAGGACAGGAATGAAGCTGTAACTCTGTGTATTGGAAGCAATCACTCACAAAATATAGCCCTTCTTCCAGAATACAAGAGTCCAGAGGATGATGAAATGTCAACATGCTTCTGGAAATATCTTCTTGTCAGAGAAACAAAAAATATAGCTGCATTCTCTGCCCCCCTCCCCCTTCAATTTATGTAACTGCTAAGACTGACTTTTAAAAACAATGGGGCTGGTAGAAGAAAAAGTATGAGCCTTAAAAAGTCTTATCAATAGGAAGAGAGTTAGGCATGTCGCTAGGGTTATGGTGAAAAAATTTCTTCCTATTGTAATAAATGAACAGTTTATAAAACAAAAAATACTGTATATACATTTGATGGGCTCTAAAACCTAGAACTAACATTTGTCATCACTGTCTACTCACCTCTCTACAAGCAAAATCTTAGATCTTTGCTCATTTAGACACTGCCAGAACACCAGTCCATTCTATCAGTAGAGAGGGGTCTTTAAAACTGGAGACGAAGAATCTTAAACCCCTGTTAGGCCTCTTTTACTGTCACTCCTTGTGAAGATCATTAGTGCAAATGAGAATCCAACACTTTCTCTTCATAAACACTGGCATTTATTAGCAGGTTAATGTAGGAGAAGGGAAGTCCTTTTGATGAGTAGCATAGAAGATAATTAATTAGATTGTAATTCAGCAGAAAAGTGTTAAATTTAAACTTCAGAAGAATTATGAAACTTATTGAACTGACCTGGAATGTGCTGAAATTTCTAGCAACTTACTAATTGCCTTAAATTAAATGACCTAAAGTCATGGTCAGACATTAAAAAATTGAATTGGTTGACCTGACCTGCGAGCAGGCAGTAAATAACAAACTACTTGAGGATTGGTAATAAATGTATATTCTGAGAGGTAGAAAATTCCTCTCTGTAGAAAATACAAATAATTTATTTAATAATTCCTGGCCAGTGAAGATTATAATTTTAAATCCCTTTCCATTCATTTCTAGGAAGACCCAAAGGCTTCAGCAGGGGGTCCTCAAACAATATTTTGAATTAAGCAGTTTCCAATACAAACATATAAAGCAGGAGATGCCAAATGGACAGTTTTCTCTCTGACGCTGTTTTCCCGGCTCACTTAACTCCTGACGCCTTTGTGCTGCATGTGTTGGCCCAGCAGGCAGTCTGTCAGCTGTCACAGATGTTTGAAGACATGGACTGATGAATGTGCTCCGTACAGAGTCTTTCTGATCTTCAGATTTTGATGTGTTTCCTAGATATTCAGCAGAGTTCCCTAACCCTTACACCACATCTATAAAATTAGCGAAAATGGCATTTTAATTTAACTTCATGAACTATGAGGCTGGTACAGCTAAACTTGAGGGCACATGCAGAAGACATGTGCATGGTTCTTAAAACAAAACAAAAAAACCCTCAAAAACAAAAAACCCCCCACAAAATAAAACAAAAAAACCCTAAATAAAAAACTTTGTTAAAACAGAACCACAAACAAAAGTAAAAAGAAGAGGTTCTGCAGTTCAGCTTTGAGGAGCCCAACCTCACTCTCCATTTATATGACTGTCGGAAGATGGCTGGGGGTAAAAATTAGAGGAAACTGAGAAGTTATGTTCACATCCTAGAAGAAGTTATAACATTATGGAAACTATAGGGTAAAATGCAGCTGCTACTCCCTGGATGGAATGTGACTGGCATGCTCAAAACCTGTTCCATGATGATTCCCACACACGCAATCTGCAACCATAAGTACCTGCCAAAGGGGATGGAATAGAGGATGCAGCAGAGTGGAGACACCATGGCCAAGCCCTGTAGAAATCCTTGCAGGGAGGGGAACTTTGCAGCTGATAAATGGAACAGCACCTATCAATCAAGGGAGATAGGAGGTGTCCTTCTGCTGAGTCAACAATGGTGGCAAAACTGTTCTCCTCAGATGAACTTGGTTCATTAAAGCCTAACTGTAATATTAACACACACCTCCATTCCAAAGTTACCCACCTCCAAGGTATGAACACTCCCCACTGGGCATGTGCTCTATTTTTTTTTTTTTTACTGTATCTTTAAAAATGAAGTGCTAGAATTTTACACCAATCAGCAAGAAAGGTATTTATGACTAAAATCACTCAAACTGCACCTAAACATAAAGAAATACCATAAAAGTAAGTAAGAAGTAGGGGAAAAGTTAGGCAAGACTCCATCGTAACTACTGGGTTCAGTCAACAGGTCAAACCTGTCCTCTCTCCCATTGGGACACCTTTGGTAAGAGCTGTACTTTGTGTGTGCTAAATACTTTTATTGGGGATAAGAACTTGTCTGAATATTGCTTTAAATATATTTTTGCAGTCAGATACTATTAGCAATCTTTCAACCTTGGCCTGTTACAATTTTATATTAAGAATGTTATTCCATAAACTGTTAGTGGTGATCCTTCCTGGGCACTGACAGTTGCCAGCAGCAGATAACATACTCACATAAAGGGAGAAGATCCGCTGACAGGTCTCCCATATGCTCTTGGCTTAGCTGCCTGAAAAGGGCAGTTGAATCACCCTCTGATCCAGCAGGACTGATTGGTGAAGGGTCCCCATAATGGGATGCTGACAGACTGGTTGGGCACAAGGGTCAGCTTTCCAGGGGCACTGACAGACAAATAAATCTTTAAGGGTCAAGGAAATGTCCCCACACCAAGGGCCAAGGAAGTCTCCCCTTTTCACATGACACGTGACTATAAACTCTGACTGATGCCACTATGCAGCAGAAGGGAATCTGGTCCAGTGTGTAAGTACTGTGGCAGACTTAATCTTTCCATATGTTTGTTTATTTTATCAATTCCTCCCCCACATATGACTAACAGACAATATTGAGGTTTTCCAGGACATGAAAAGAGCTGCATCCACAGCATTCCCTGTGGATGCCCTTCACAGTGGATAAAATACAAGAGGCTGATTTAAATGCTGCCCTCCCCAGACAAGGTGTCCTGTAGCCAGAAATGACCCATTCTGGGAAGGTTCACAACCTTTTCCACCTGAAACTCTAGATGATATCTGAAACTTCAGAGGATATCTTTAGAGGATATGCTGAAATAATTTTTATCAGCTAAGTGTCTGTTTCCTCACACTGATTGAAAGTAAACCAACTGCTCCCAAAATGCCAGTATTTTTCTTTTCCATTGCCTTTCTCACTCTGCTGAAATCATGACATGTGTTCACCACAGCAGTGAGTGCTGCCAAATGACATAAGATCACTGGAGCTACAAGAATAAAACCGTATGCAAATCTAAGTGATTGGAAAAGCTGCTCAGCAGCTCAGGTAGCTTTATTCAGTAAAACCTGAAGCAAACAGGGCCTGCAATACTGCTTGGTAGGGACCTGAGCATCCTAAAGCAGAAATACTGCAAGCACTCTGAGTCAGTGTTGAAGTTCTGAGCAAGTTTCAGTGTTTCTCAGAATAAGAAAGTCATCTGCCTAATTAAGGATTGATTCTAAATTTATATTTCCCCTTCATTATTATGCACTGCAAGAGCATACTACAAACATTAGTATCCTGTTATTGGTTCATAATGCAATGTCATTATTCTGTCCCAGCTCAAATTACCAGTGTAATGGCTGTTGGCTTCCAATAACCTACCCCAATGTGAGATTCCACAAGGGAGACACAGTTTATATGAGGTATCACTAAAAATGTCCCGTAATATGCATAAAAGACCAAATTGCACATAAAAGATTGAACATCATCTGAATGCAAAGCCTCTGTACTCTCTGGAACAGATATTTTCTTTCATGCTGCCCAGAAAGGATATATCTTGGGGATTGTTTTAACACAAATATTTATCTAAACATTCATCTGTGCCCCTTGTGACCTCTGCTTTCCCATTGAATTCTTCCTTGTTTAGACTGAAATGTGAGTACATGAAAAAATGTAAAACTCACCCTTTAGAGTGGAAAGACATGCAGGTATCGCCCTCTATGGAGCAGCTTCCTGCTTTCCTGTCACATGCTGTTGATCAGTGTGATCTCAGTTTCCTGCACTGCAATTAAATTCAGTTCCTGTTGCCTGCAGTATCTTCTCTGTCTCACTGCCACATGCTGGAGTTCCCTCCTGTCCAGCACTCACATCAGTCCTTACAACAGGCGTGCTCTGCTAAAAAAACACCACACACACTCCATTTCCCATCTAACCCCTCCAATTTTATCATTATTTATTTCAAACTTTGCATTTTTTTCAAAGAAATTTCATTATAATTCTATGTTCCTATTTTTCTCTGTTTACACTTGTCATCATGCATGGACTAAACTTTGACTGAATTATCTTTGAAATATATCCTGAGGAGTAAGCTATATTTTAAAACAAATGATAACATATCACTCCAAAAGGGACATGAAATTCAGACTACCACTTCTTTTCACACACAATTTATTTACTCATATATAAAATGTAGACAACTAGCCAATCTATCAGGAAAAATTCTCCATTTAATTTTTCTTTCATCTGTTTCCCTCTGTGATCTGCATCTCACAGTCAATGACTTTTACTCCCACATCATATGTCCTGTCAGCTTTCTTTTCTATGATTTTAAATAAAAAACGTGGACTTCTATTTTAAATCCATGCATGATTTTTCATATCTGTTGATGCAAAAACATTTTGTTTTACTTTTCAGAACACTACTTCTCTCTCATTAAACATCCTCCTCTTTGCCATCCGTCATATTAAAAAGCTTGCATACTTCATAGCATTAAGTAGTACCTTTTCCATTAATAACAGTAACCTGCAGTCAGAAGTTCTCTACTTTTTCTCTCTTATTTCTGTGTGAGAAAAGATTGAAACTTGTGCTGTCAAAAAGCTCTTGGGACCATTCCCACTAATGCCCTGATAACACAGGTCTAATCTTTGACAAAGTTAGACTGTGGACAGAAGAATGAAGGAATGTAAAGAGCCTACCAATGCAAATTATGTTCTCCATTTCTGAAAGGAGGATTAAGAGTTTCCTCTGAGCACATCCTGACACACTGAAATTAGCATGTATTTTGACAGTCAGTCTTCCTGGGTTTTCATTACCTTGGGGACTCTAACAGATAGATAGATATCTAAGATATTTGTGTGGAAGTTATTATTTTCCCTTTCTTTAGCAATAATATCTGAATTTGATGATGCTTTTACTTGCCAATTTTACCATTATCAAAATTACAAGCCCTTATTTCCTTGACAGATTTCTAATAATGGGGTATGAAACATTGCTATGAAGTAAAGATTTTATGCTATTGCATTCAGGAAGCTACCTATTTCCACCAACTAATTAAAAGTTCTTAGTTTTTTCATGTATAGGGAAAGTGGACTATCTGGAAGAAAATTTTGTGTTTTAGTGAACGATCTGATAGCTTTTGCCATATTAAAATCAGAATAAAATAAACAGAATATGAATGTAGCAGAAACACAAACCATTTATCGTAGCAAAATCATGTTATTCTTTTATAGAACTTTGATTTCAAATCATATTAAATTAGAATTAAATTACATTTCTGATGAGATGGAACATATTTCTGTTAGAAATTATTTAAATTTCAAAAGATGTCTCTGGAAGGAAACAAAGTGGTTGAAGGTGCACATTTATTTCTTCTTGCTTTTTAATTAATAGTCATTAATGACATGGAATCATTCTGATTAATGGGGCATTGTCTTTGCAAATTTGTTTTCTGTCCTGAAAGGAAAAGACTGAGGAAGAACTATGAGAAAGGTTGTTAAGGCAGCACAAGCTTCAGTAATCAGACTATGCAAACTGCATGTCACTTCTGATAGAACAAATGAACTACACAAGAGACAAATAAAACTATTTGCAAAGAAAATTTACCAAAAAAAAAAAAAAAAAAAAAAAAAACCCTACAATTTCAAACTTACACTTTTAGCAATGAAATCTGACCTTAAGCCATCATTTGTGGCTCAGAGGTCTCAAGAGTAATGATCCATCCCTTTCAAATTACAAATCTAGCCAAATACTGAGGGGTTTTTTTTGCAGCCAGCTGAAATTAGTGGAGACAAGCGCAGTAACTTTAGTAAGTTTTAGATCAGATTTTTGGCTTTTAATGGAACTTCGCTGATTTAGATAACAAGTACTGCTGAAACTAAAACAGCTTTAGATTGGAAAGCCCCAGCTTCTACTTTGAAAATTATTTGCAACACAGAGCTAGCTGACTTTCTCTCTCTATTAATTTTCTTCATATTAAGGCTGATAGAAATTGGCATCCTGATTTGATATGACTGTATTTTAGCTCTTATTTTCAGTACAGGACTCACACCTGCAAGTATACTTTGAAATCAAAATAATGGAGTCATTAATACAGTGGATCTCTTTTGGTATTGGTAGCTCCAATTAGCTAGAAAATTAGCTGGGTCCTCACAGCTAAGGCTGCGACCAGAGCCCTGTTAGCTCTATTGATTTCCATTTACCCATAATTTGAAAAATCAGTTACTGAAACCAGACATCTTCAAGAATGGAGGTCTCTTCGTTTTCAGCTTTCTGAAATTCTTCATCTTCTGTCCAAGCCTTCCCTTCCTCCTGTCCTAGGACAGATGTTATTTCATTTTACTGTAACCTGTTTTTTTTCTAAGAGATGCATAAAAAAAACATTTATTTTAGCTCAGCTGGCTTTACTGAATATTATCTAAAATCATTCATCTGCCATGATATAAGAAAAACTTAATTTCAAGTGTCCTACGGCACATGATGAGCACCTGCTCTGTTGCCAGCTATTTCCTACATCAGATACTTAAATACATTTAGAATTGAGAAATGGTAATTTTCTTGATTCTAAATGTTGGTAAAAGCTATGAAGTGTTGTCTTCTTTATAGGCTGGAAAAGATTTAAACTGAAAAAAAAAAAATGTGATATGATTTAAAAACACAGTAAAATAAATTATTTTGACTAAAAAATGCAGCACAAACAAGCAGGAATTCTGTAGACAATTACAAAATGTGTTTTGCCATAACAGTTTCTTCCCTCACCTTCCATAAATCATTTGCTTAGGATGTCAAAGTTGCTTAGATTGCATCCCTGAGCATCTAACACAGGCATTTTTGCAAGGCTTGAAGTTCCCATGTGTTCTTTCTATTTTCTTCTTTCCTAGGGAGCCACCTTATATAAGATTAAAATAAAATCCTTACTTATCTGGATCCTACAGTACATTATGAAAATTCATCTTAAGGAAGTGCTGAAGGTAAAAGTTTCCCTTTCCTTAACCTTAATGAGAATTAAGATGAGCATTACAGTAAAAAAAAAAAAAAAAAAAAAAAAAAGGAAAAAAGTAAAACACAATAGATATGTAATCCTTAATGCTTTGAACTTTCTCTGCATGCTTTTGAGCCAAAACTGCATGCTGCCTGTGTTCCAATTTTTATGGGGTCAACCTGTAATGGTCTCATCATGGATATGGTAGCAAAACGACCTGATCATGAACCAAAAGCAAAAAAGTTTCTGTTTCATGATCTGTCAGTGG
The DNA here is from genome assembly GCA_035583155.1 of Acropternis orthonyx. Taxonomy (NCBI): domain Eukaryota; kingdom Metazoa; phylum Chordata; class Aves; order Passeriformes; family Rhinocryptidae; genus Acropternis; species Acropternis orthonyx. The sequence continues at coordinate 49,827,033 of JAWWEU010000125.1, forward strand.
AAGAACAAAAACTCCATCTATTCAACTTTAAAGCCACAGAAAATAATTCAAAATAACACATTTTAAGTAATGCTTTTAAAAAAGTACAGAAAAATGTCATGAAGACACTAAAATTAAAGCAATTTCTTTGCTTAAAGGTACAAGGCTGAACTAATTCTAGATTATTTTGTCTATAATACTCTATTATATTATTTTATTATTATTCTTTCTTATTGCTGTCAAGAACTGTCCAGTTTAAACAGCTGGTGAACAATTCTTAAATATAAATTTCACTCAGCAATAATTTTTCTAATACGGTTATCGTATTTTAGTGTAACAGAATTTCATTGTGAAATACCTTTTGTGAACCTTTTCACTGCATAATACTGTTCTCTGTTATCTACTATTATTATTAGAAAAAGCAAGTATAAGGTAAAAGTAACAAAATATAATAAACTAAAATAAAACCAAAATAGTATAAAAATATAAGTTTAAAATTCTGTCCCAGAAGTCTATTAAGGACATACCACAGAACTAACCTGTTACATTACCTATCAAAGGGGTTATATTGGAAGAAATTTTTTAAAGTTTAAAAGTCAGTGCAAAGTTAGAAATATTCAGTTACATCTGGCATTTAAAAAATATACAAACACCTTTGATAGTCTTACCTGGATGCTTACTTTATTTCTTAAGATTGCTGCAACATTCAAGTTATGAAATAAATTTTTAAAAATACAATTTTTTTAGCAAATATTCATTATTCCTGGATTTTTGAAATTTTGAAATGAAAATCTTTTTTTTAGATGGGAGCTTTCTTATTCCTGAGCAGAAAGTGTGGCTTGCAGAACTATTTCTCCTTTCCCCATCTTCCCCATCAAGTACACATACAAGCATTTGTCTTCCCACAAGACATAAACAGAGGAACCTCTGATGCTAGATTTTTTCATATATACCATGTGAAATAAACCTTTGAAATGTATTAAATATAAATCTCTGAATGCTTTTCGTTGTCTCTTGAATTCACCCTGGTTGCTATGTTTTTATATATTATTTTAATGTCTTCAGAAGTAATAATATAAGCTAAATCACTTCCAAAAACCTTGAGTTCCCTGGTGTAGAATTTAATGTACGGGTAAAATATTGTTTTAAAGCAAGTGTTTTGACCACATTACATTTAGAAAAACAGACTGTAACCATCCAAAACTAAGATCCATGAAGAACGTGAGGACATGAAATGATGCTCTAAAGAAAAAAAATGTTTTCTGAGGTCTAAAGGTATTGAGAGACCACCACAGGCAAAGTCAGCCAGATCTGTGCTAACACACCCAAGGCTGCTCTCAGCTCCCAAGAGGCAAATGATTTTTCATGGGAGATGCCATAGCAGCCTGCAGAAAGGACTGGACACTTAATATGGGGGTAACCAGTCAAGTGCACTCATTGCAACTCATATCGAGATTCTGGACTGTTTGAATCAGGAGTGCTTCCAACTGGAAGGACTGCTCAAGGCTTGGGGGCAGCATACAGATGTGGTAGGGATGAGGGATAACTGGCAAGCTGCCACTGGCCTTTGTGCTCTGCCAAAGTGAGCAACAGAGAGCAAACCTTGCTGCCTCAGAAGTGTCAGAACAGAGGAAAGGACAGGAGGATGCATTCTCACCTGTGGCATTTTCTGAAAGCTCATCAGCTCTGAGCTGGAAGAAAAACCTTTCTCATTATATTTGTAGAAGCCGACATGCAGAGGTGGTATGCTATATTATTCTTCTGCTCCTCTGCACCTAACTGAGAAATCAACACCAATGCAGAGGCTGGCAGAGATATACAAGGGACAGCAGGATTTCAGCAGAGGGGTGTTCTGTTGCAAACTGAAGCACCTTTATTACTTCGTGTCTTTCCTAGGAAATACAGGATTAATAAATACGCGCATTCACTTGAATTAGGTTCTAGTTAACCCTAATCCCATTCTGATATTACTTTGGGGAAAAAAGGCAGGAGGTGAAACACAATAAAGGCTAAAATATGTATGAGAAAATAAAAACTCAGCCTGTTTTTTGTTTCCTTCAATAATTTCTCATGGTTTCTTTTTTTTTTTCTGGCATTTCTTTGTTTTGGTTTGGTTGTGTTTTTTTTTTTTTTTCCTTAATAATCTGCAATGCACGGAAAACATTACTATTGAAAAATATGCAAATGCATAGCACATGTTCAGGAAACTCAAATTCAGTCTGAACAATCAAAAGACCACAAAGAACTTATTTGGTTTTTGCAGAAAATTGTAACTCTCAGAAGCGGTGATCTGAATAATTGTAAACCTTAGAAGTAGAAGCTCTATGATTGTAACTTGGCTGTATTCGGATAATTCAGTTAGATATAAATTCAAGTTTATGAAGTATCATGTGCTCTTTGCTTAAACAGTTTGTGTGAAAATGTCTTCTGAAAAATCTGTCTATATTGTAGCTCAAAACCCAGCAACAACTATTATTTAACTGATCACAACTATGTTCTTGATTGTTCTCATTACACTTATATTTTGCCAGAGTTTTAGTGTACTAATAAACATTTTCTTCCAAGAAAAAGTATCCATCACTAAAAATGAACCAAGATATTATGTGCAGACTTTGATCTAAAGGTGAAATACCAAAAAAGCAAGTCCATGTTGAAGGATTTGCCTGTCTATACTAGAAACACTACTGTTGGAAAATTCAGTAAGAATTGGATAAAATTTAGTGTTTATAAAAGTACATTTCTATGCCATTTTATAAACCTATTGTGCATTGTGATTTATTGGATGTAAAGGATGAAATGTATTGCTCAGAATCAGATGTACTAAACACAAGGGTAGTAGTAGTAACAGGTTGTGCAGTCACAGCAATTAGCATAAACAGAAACATGATCATATGTCAAAGGCCAAAGCTTTATACACACCCAAATGAATGCATTCCACATGTGGATATACTCAAAATAGACTTATACATAAACAAAAGTGGATATACTCTACATGGATACATTGCTATATCACAGCAGCCATAAATATCAGTTAGACCAGTTAGATTGCCTTAGAATGATGGCTTGTGATAGCAAGCCGTTAACCAAACTGTCACAGCTTTGCATACTTTGCTTTCTGTAGTGCAGGCATCCAGCCACCCTAGTGCTATTCCAAGATAATTCGCCCTGTGGTTTTAATCTTGGTCTGTAGATCCTTGTAAGTCATTGTACTGCTTTGAAAAGCGTTTATGAAAGGAGTCAAGAAAAGCAAGCACCTTTCAGTAGTGCAGGAAACTTTTTCAGAAGCCAACAAATCCACAAACTTGAAGAACTGCAGGCAGAGAAATTAGGTACAGGGTCCAGCCACAGAGTTGCTGGCTGTAGTCCATAAAGGACACCACCAAACTGAGACATCTGATCTATGAAAGACGTGACAGGAAGGCTGCTAAGAAATGGTTACTCTCATCTGTGGAAGCAAGTAGCCATTGAAAGAGGCATTGGAACTAAATTTAATTCATATGCTACCATTTCTGTATCAGAATTTGTCTCTTTGTTGGGAAGTTTTGAGATGGAGGGAAGGTGCAGGCACAGTCAGTTCAGCCCAGTGAATATTTTGGTAAGGCCAGCACAGATATATTTGAATTAAACAGGAGATGATAGCTATAGTATTGGGCCAACACCCACTTTTGAAAAAACTGATTACTTGTAGAGCACACTTAACTAATGCACTGTGTATGACATCTGTATTTTTTAGACCCTAGAAGTGTCATGAAAAAGGATCGTGATTTTGAAATGATTCACTGCTGCAATTATTTTTCATATAGCTCTTTTTATTTACAAGCAAATGTGTTAACAGAAAGCCTCTACCAGCAGCACTAGATTCAACTCAAAAAACTCCAAGGGTGTATGACTGTAGATGGGGGTGTCACAGTGCAGCTCACAGCTGTTCAGCAGCACACAAAGCCTCAGTGTCAAAGTTGACTGCTTCTTGGTGTAAACACAGCAACTAAAGCATGTTTTGAGTCTATGACTGTAGCAGTCACTGTATTTGCCCTGGAAATTTTCAGGTTCTGGCTCTTTCATGTTACAGCCTCTCTCTGTAGTAGTTCCTACACCCAAAAGGACTAATGTTTTTGGATTTTAGGACCTCCATAAGTAGCCAAGTAGCTAGAAAGGTAAACAGATTTCTCTCACTATAAGCTTGTTAAGTCTTGTTGCCTTTCCAGTATCAAAATTCAAAACAAGCTCAAAAGTCATTCTGATCCCTCTCTCGATGTTTTGTACTACTGCTGTTCTGCCTACTCTCTGCAGGATCCAGCTTGTCATATTTTGAGTGTAATGAATTATAAGGGGATTGAAAAACATGTAATTTTGCCCTCTGAGTGATTTTTGACAGTCCTTTTATCTCTCAGAACCTCACTTCTGTCTGCAAAATGGGGGTAATGGGTTAATTTTCTTCTCAGACAGATATAATGGTGGAATCTAGTAATGAGAGAATTTTGTATAAAATTAAGTAAGCAGTCTGATATGGTTCCTAGAAGCTGTCAGCAGCTTTTCATTATTATATTTTCTCTCTAAAGCACAGTTAAGAGGTTTTGTTGCCATTAGTTACACTTTAAATATAAGGTCTGGGCCAAACTAATGGTCTTAGTAACCCCACAGATCAGTTAGTGTGAATCTGCTGAAGTTATTAATGATGTTACACCAAAGCTCAAATGATGAAGGGAAAACGAGATTCATGCTCTTAATGTTAAAGGTGACCTCTGCTATGCATGCACACTATGAAAATCTACAGCCCACAGGCAATTTGATTTTCTGCCTGAAAATTACTTCTGTATCTGTAAGGCAGACTCCTCTGCTTTTCCTTTTTAAAATATTATTAGTGTGAAGGGCAGAGTGAAAATATTAGAAATCAAATCAGGACTGAGCTAAGAATCTGGTATTAAGAGTCCTTTAGCTTTAGAAATAAGGCACAGTTCAGAGGTACAGGGGCAGTTTGTGCAAATTTGGTGGTTTCTGATGGCACAGGATCTGCTGACTGTATTTTCCATCTCATTAAACTGAGATTCCCTAGAGGGAAAGAGAGTCTCTGGTGCTCAGGAAGTGTCAGGCATAGCTAGATCTGTCATTTGTTTTCCTTCTGAGAAAGCAAAAGATTACTTCCATTTGACTGGTACCTTCCTCCTGTATCACCCATGGCATGTCCCATGCAGATGCTGCAGTCCTCACACTGAGCAGTGTGGCTGGACATATGTAGAGGGATCTTCTTTGCAGATACACACGAGGGAAAGAGAGAGCTTTTGAGATGGCAAAATACTCTAGAAGCAATATCTTTGTGGTCCAGGAAACAAGACAGAAAAAATAAAGATGAGACAAAGCCTTTACCCTCTCTCACCTGCTGCTGAACGGTCACACTATGCAAAGGACCACAACACTTCCTATGTGCTGACCCTCAAGTCAGAAATAGGAGCACACAGCAATACACAAAATAAAAACAAGGGCACTCACATGCACTTGCAAAAGCCTCTTTCAGTGTAGGGTATCACAAAGAGGAAATCAGACACTTTCCAGGGACTCCTCAGGACCAGACACAGATGTTGGCACAAACTGGTCAGGCAATCTGGTCTTTCTGGTGGCTGCTAGGTAACATAAAATCATTGGGGTGCACTAAAATGGAAAGCAGGCAGGTCAGCCACTGTAGTCACTGTGAGATGCGACGACTCAATGTTTCAGAGTAGATTGTTCATGTAACTATCTACGTGAGATTATAGGACCTTCTCTATGGGCACCCAGATTTGAAATTAATGTTTATAGGGATCCATTTGTCGTATTTCCTACACTATGCAAGCTGATGATTTTTTCCAAAACTCGTTGTCAAAAAGCATCTGGGGTAAAAAAAAAAAAAAAAGCTTCTATACTCTCATCATGCTGTAATTTGAATGATTTGAGCTGCCAAGCATGGCTCACTGACTCAGATGCTCGTGCAAAACCACTTGTCCCCAAAACCACTCTTGCTTACCTTTATTCATAATTTGAGTTCATGACAAAGGGCAAATCTCACAAATTGCTCAAATTTGTACCTCTGAGACACAGAGTAAATTCAGAATAAATAAAATGCATTATAAAATAAAGTATTTCTGGTGTGAGACAAGATTTGAAGGGCTCAGAGAAGAGGAAAGTAAGGAAAATGATAATGTGTTGAATTGCAAAATTGTAGATTCTTCCAATGAGAAAAACATAAAGAGAGAGAAGATGAAGAGGCCAGTAAGGAAAAGGAACTGAACCCCAAGAAACCATTGGCAGCTTGTGGTAGAATAAGTAGAAGTGACAAGTTGTAACGGGGAGGTTGTAGTTCACAAAGAAGACACAGAGAGTCTCTAAATCAGTGAAACAGGAGCTCAAAATAGGACAGGGGATAATGAGGTTAGGCTGAGAAAAATCTCTGATAGTTGAACAGAAGGCTTGCAGTGTAAATCCTAAGCGGAAAAGAAGAAAGCTGAATCAGGTGAGGAGAGAGTTCTGATAAGCTATCACAAGAGTAACAGCTGAAATACAAGGAAAATTATGCAGCTTCTTCATCTTACTGAGAAATAACTGGTGACTTTTAAAAACCCTAGCAGTGGGTGGAAAAGGAAAAGAGGGGTCGAGTTTAGCACTCTGCTATAAGCCTGAGTGACTGGGAGCATACTAGAATTATCTCACAGTCATGAAAAATGGAGAGAGGTAAGAGATAGAAAAGAAATTAAGGAATATTATGTTTCCATAAAGTTATTTTTCTTTATGTATAATAATAATTATTAAAACTTGGTAAAAAGGCTTATTTTATCTTTGTGTACTCCATACCTGTCAAGCACAGACTAAAACAAAGCATAATAACTGTACATTGCTATCTGCTCTCAATGAACAAGAGCAGGAATAATTCATTTTCATGTCATGTATCACTCACAGCTGTCTGCTGTGATTGCAAAAGTCAAATTACCCCATCCTACATTCACACTAAGCCAAATCTGTTTGGGAAACAGAGGAAAGAAAGTGGGTGTGTTAATAGCAGATAATTTCCTGAATATATTTATGAGGTCAAAATGGGAACATTAGTAGTCCTGCGTGGTTTCTAGTATTATTAAATGTGTAGGGCAAATACTCTTGTAACACTTACTCAAAGCATAGCACGGAAGAGCTTAACTTTATCTTTTTATAGCATGCTATAACATCTTGTAATTTTCTGTGTACTTTTTCTGCTTTCTGATAACATGTCTCTAAGCAAGCATCTGAAAGGGTCTTAATCCTGAAAAAAATTGTGATGCAAGACACATATACCAAAACTCAAAGAAAGAGGAATTTTAAAATTAATCATTCATGCTGTTTGACCAATGCTCCCTGCTGTGCTAGTCTACATTCTAGGGACTACAGAACATGATCCAAAGACTAGGTAGGGAGCTTTTGCTGCCTTTTGTTGTAAACAGAATTTGATAAAATAAAATAAGTATTTGATTATTACTTTAGTTTTGAAGAAAATTAATAGATGTCAAAATATGTTTTTTATGTTTCTGGTCTGGTTACTTTTATAAAAATCAAAAAAGTGAACTTTCTTTCATAGTATAGACTGAGCAGGGCTTTAAGCATGTGGGAGAATTATTCAGAAGAAAAGCTGAAGTTATGAATGTTTTAATTCTAGCCTTTAAAAGAAAATCAACTTGAGTAATAAGGTCATGTTTTACTACAGACAAACTAAGCATTTTGTTATTATGTTTGTCACCTTAAGGTTGGCAACAAAATTTTTCTTTACAGTACTGTGGAAAATGCAGAAAACTTTCATGTCTTAGTCCTTTTCCATGATCTCTTTTTAAAGACTACTAAACTGCAGGTAGAACAACTTGACTGAGTCCAGAGCGGTTTTTTGCTTGAAGGAATAGTTTAAAGTGTGTTGCTGCTGCTGCCCATTTAAAGGATCAATATCATAGTTCAGGCTCCTGACTTTATGGTATAATTTAACATCAGTACAAGGCATAGGGGGTATTTTTACCTACAAAGAGAGCTTGCTTTATGTTCTTCCCACTCAGTCATGTGTGGCAAAGCAGTTATAAGGTACACTGCACAGAAACTACCTGAGATTCAGCCCAAGTCCCGATGACAGAGGTGTACCTTAAGTGTCATTTTTTAGCTATTTTGACAGATCTTTCATCTTTTAGAAGTGAGAGCTACTGTTCTTTCTCTCTTGTGGGGCATTGTCATAATGGAGGCCTATCTCTCACTTCCGTGAATCTTACTGCCATCAAAGCGTCCTGCCAGAGAGTAAGAGAAATGAAGAGGAAGACCTCTGCAAAGTTGTTCAACTATTCTCTTGTGAGGGTACCACATGGTGAGTGGTTACTGTTTATCCGCAGTTTCACATGAAGGGTTCTGAGATTGCTAGTTACAACACAACATGACTGTTTACGAGATGTTTTGCTTCTTTGGTGCTATTACTGTGACTCTAGTTCCAGGGCTTGGAGGATTCTTTAGAGTCTTATCTGCTGGAACACTACAGCAACATTTCAGACATAGTTCTGTCTTTTAAAACTTGTATCTGTCTTCCTAAATATGTATTCAAAAGTACCCTACTGGGGGACTTATTGTACTGACAGTATGTATAATAAGAAGACTTTTTTTTTCTGTAACATAGCTTAAATAAGATTTGATTGAAAATATATAAAGTGTCCAAAACCCAGAATAACTAAATAAGTCAATTGTGTCAATTATCAACCTGCAATAATACACTTTTGCTACTACTGAGATTCAGTTTCACTGAAATTTAGTGTTATTGCTTATTTATATTGCTCAGCCACAATTGCGCTACACTGCCAATCAAATATAAAGTATCACAAAAATATCTCTGAAGGTTATGAGTGCTTTCACCTAAATACATGTTTTGAGCTTAGAAAGAAGAAGGTAGTTTATAATGACAGAGTGGTTCAATATAAAAAATTGCAATTGAATTCCATCCTGTCAGGAATAAATAAATACAAGGAAAAAAAAAGTTTCTCTTGTGAGTACTCAACAGGAAAGTTGAGGAAAAAAATAAATTAGAATAGAAAATTTAATAAGATGTCAAGCATAATAATTGAAATTCCATTTTCCACTGGATACACGTGTATGAAGTAGCCAGTTGGTGTTGATTCTGTGATTACACTTACCAATATCATGTCATTGCAAACTGTATTTGGAATGCTAAAGCCATTAAAAAATTCATCACATGATGCATTCCATTCCTGCTCAAATAAAATTATATATTTTATTCTTTTTCCCCTCAAAAAAGCACCTTAGTCCTAACCCTGTTGCATAAGACAAAATAATTTCATAGAACATATTGCAATTGGTTTTAAGTGGATTGATGCATGGGCTTGAGTTAATTCTACAATGCATTAGTTTAATTTATCTCCTACCCTTTTTTCCCTCGGTTTCTTCAACCAAGACAATGGGATCCATGAAAAGTAATTTCTGTATTATAGCTGATTAAGAGGAGTGAGGTAAGAATGGAAGTGTCCCTTGCAGAGTACAACTTGAGCAGCTCATATTTGTCTATATGAGAAAGCCCCTAACTCAAGTTGTTCAGTTACACTCAACAATAATAGCATGTCTCTGAGAAAGAGGTGTTATCTCAGGTAGCCAGGACTTGAGTCATAGAACATAATAGATTCAAATCAGAAACTGCACCTGCAGTCTTACTGGTCTCTCTAAGTAGTAGTTTATTGCATCAGCAAAGTCCATGTTCACTTAATGACATAAAGCATAATCTTGGACTTGACTTTGTTTTAGAGTAGCTTAAACAGTAGCTTCAGCAGGACCACAATGAAGTTTTGAATGTAGAAGTAACAAAAATCTGAAGCTTGTCACACACCAAAGAGTTCTAAAAATATAACACATTTGTATCAAAAAAACTTTAGATTTTTCTAAGTTCTGGCTTCTAATTCCTCCTAATTATGCCTCCTTTGGCACTGAGAATAAACTATTTAATATAAGTAAGACTATATGCTCTGACTGGATCACCCTACTCCCTGCTTTCTCACAACAATACTTACTTAACTAAGATATTTGTAAAATATGTCAATGGAAGCTGTAATCTTGCCATTTAAATGGAACATAAATGTAATAGGAAATTAAAAATCTAAACTATTAGTCTTGATAGACACCATCCTTGGCTTAATTTGATTTTTTTTTTTTCATGGAGCATTTTTTTCTTAGCATTCAAGAGGAATATAAAAATGAAACTGGTGAATTATGGTAATCTGTCCTTTTCAGTATTTGGTATCTTGACTGGCTAGAAAGGATAATTTGCAAAAATTAAAGGAGCATATTACTTTCCCCTTCATGTAATGGGGGGTAATAAGTGTCTTTAGAAGCAAAAGTAAAAGTAGCTGTATGCAGTGGGATGACCCTGGCCAGATTCTAGGTGCCCACCAAAGCTACTCTATTGCTGCCTTCCTCAGCTGCACAGGGGAGAGAAAAAGCCTAGTGGGTCAAGATAGAAAGAGATCATTCACCAATTACTGTCATGGGCAAAACAGACTTTACTTGAGGAAAATTAGTTGTCAATCAAGTCAGATTAGGGTAATGAGATATAAAATCAAGATCTTAAAAAACACCTTCCCCACAGCCTTCCCTGCTTCCTAGGCTCAACTTTATTCCAGATTTTCTCTACCTCCAGAATTTTACTACCTCCTTCCCCACAGTGATACAAGAGGAGAGGATTCACAGAATCACAGAGTATGCTGAGTTGGAAGGGACCCACAAGGCTCATCGAGTCCAACTCTCAGGCCTGCACGGGACCATCCCCAAGAGTCACATCATGTGCCCGAGAATATTGCCCAAACACTTGAACTTTAGCAGGTTTGGTGCTGTGACCACTTTCCTAGGGAGCCTGTTCCAGTACCCAACAACTCTCTGGGTGAAGAATCTCTCTCTAATATCCAACCCAAACCTCTCCTGACACAACTTCAGTTCATTCCCTTGGGTGCTGTCACTGCTGACCACAGAGCAGAGATCAATGCCTTCCTCTCCTCTTCCTCTCACAAGGAAGTTGTAACTGCAATGAGGTCTCCCCTCAGTCTCCTGTTCTCCAGGCTGAACAGACCAAGTGCCCTCAGCCGCTCCTCACACGGCTTCCCCTCAAGGCCCTTCACCAACTTTGTTGCCCTCCTTTGGACACTCTCTAAAAGCTTAATATCTTTCTTATATTGCAGTGCCCAAAACTGCACACAATACCCAGGGTGAGGCCGCCCCAGTGCAGAGCAGAGTGGGACAATCCCCTCCCTCTCCCAGCTGGCGATGCTGTGCCTGATGCTCCCCAGGACATGGTTGGCCCTCCTGGCTGCCAGGGCACTGCTGACTCAGATTCAACTTGCCATTGATCAGCATCCCCAGATCCCTTTCTGTGGCACTGCTTTCCAGCATCTCATTCCCCATCCTGTTTGTACATCCAGGGTTGCCCCATCCCAGGTGCAGAATCTGGCACTTTCCCTTGTTATACTTTATGTGGTTGGTGATTACCCAACCCTCTAATTTGTCAAGGTCTCTCTGCAGGACCTCCCTGCCGTTGAGGGAGTCAACAGCTCCTCCCAGTTTTGTGTCATCTGCAAACTTGCTCAGTATCCTTTCCAGTCCTCTGTCCAAGTCATTTATGAAGAGGCTGAAGAGCACAGGGCACAAGATGGAGCCCTGTGGAACTCCACTAGTGACAGGTGACCAGCCTGATGTCACCCCATTCACTATTATCCTCTGTGCTTCACCCATGAGCCAGTTGCTCACCCACTGCATGTTGTGTTTATCCAGCTGTGCTGGACAGTTTGTCCAGAAGGATCCTGTGAGAGACAGTATGGAAAGCTTTACTGAAATCTGAAATGATTACATCCACTGGCTTCCCTTGATCAGCTGGGTGGGTTCCCTTGTCATAGAAGGAAACCAGGTTGGATAAGCAGAACTTTCCCCTCATGAAGCTGTGCTGGCTGTGACCAGTGACTGTGTTGTCTTTCAGGTGTTTCTCAATACTTCCCAGAATAATCTCCATAACTGTACCAGGCACTGAAGTGAGACTGACAGGCCTGTCCTTCTTGAAAACTGGGACAATGTTTGCCAGCTTCCATTCAGATGGGACATCTCTGAGTCCTTGCCACAAATTGCAGTTCTTCACAAACTGCTCCAGCATGGGTGCCTCCCACAGGGTACAGTCCTTCAGGAACAAGCTACTCCAGTGTGGGTTCTCCATGCAGCCACAAGTCCTGCCAGCAAACCTGCTCCAGTGTGGGTTCTTCTCACCATGGGGCCACAGGTTCTGTGAGGAGCCTGTTCTAGTATGGGCTTCCCATGGAGTTACAGCCTACTTTGGGCATCCACATGATCTGACATTGGTGTTGCAGGTGCATCTCTGCTCCACCATGGATTTCCATGGGCTGCAGGGGAACAGCCTGCCTCACCATGGTCTTCACCATGGAATGCAGGGGAATCTCTGCTCCAGCGTCTGGAGCACCCCTGCTCCCTCCTTCTGCACTGACCTTGGTATCTGCAAAGCTGTCTCTCTTGCATATTCTCACTCCTCTCTCTGGCTGCAGTTGTGCAGCAACTATTTCCCCTTCTTAAATATGTTATCACAGCAGTGTTACCACCATCGCTGATGTACTCAGTCTTGGCTGGTGGTGGGTCCATCTTGGAGCTGTCTGACATTGGCTCTGCTGGACATGGGAGAAGCTTCTGGCAGCTTTTCACAGAAGTCATCCCTGTAGCCTCCCCACTAAAAAACCTTGCCATGCAAACCTAATACAATGTAAGATAACAAATTCGTGTTGCCCTCCAATCTTCAATGTTTTACTGCAGCAATAAAGTCAGAAATCCAAGTTTAATATTTGCCTTTTTGTATGATGTACCAAACTAGTAGAAATGGAGAATTTTCAGCAAAGGACATCAAGGTTAATTAAAGTTATGAAATTACTTAGGTATGAGAAGTGTATTTATAGAGCAGAAAACATCCTGGAAAAGAAGCAAATATGATGGAAAAGGTAAGAGGTAAGACAATTCTGTACCTCATCAAGTAATTTTAATAGAGTGAATAGTGTATGAGAGCAAATAATCAAGTGTGAATCTGATCAGACAGTCATGGTCTCCTCCAACAAAAGAATTAAAAAGCTCCAATAGAGAATAATAGGTAATTTTGAAAGTGAGGGATTTTCTTCTGCAATACCTAAACTGTAGACATCCCTGTCACAGAGTTGTAGATTTCTAGTAGACAACATGGTTGACAAAAGGCACTGGACAAAAACATGGAAGAAATATCTATCTGGGATTATTAAATACACAAATAGCACCTTATAAGGAATCTTCTAACCCAAAAATTACTGGAAGCAGGAAGACTATCTGGGAAAGTTCACCTTCTTGCATCTCCTGTTCTGATACTCTCCTTTGGGAATTTCATGTGAATGTTTAAGTAGGCATTGCTCTGACATGTTAGAGCAATCCTAAATGGGATCTAGTTCAAAGCAGAATCTGTCATAGAGAACAAACAAGACCACTTAAGTTCCTCACATCTTTAGTAGGTCTCAGCTAAAAACTGCCCTTCCAGGGTACAAAGTATAGAGATATTGAGCATATTTCCAAGCAGTTTTCTAGCTAAATTACACCATCCATTATCAGCTAAAATAATGTAATACCATAACTGTCATACATGTCAACCAATATATTTAGGTAACTAGGTACAATCTATCACAGAAATTAGCAGTTCTGTAGTGTCCTCTACTTTCTTTGGCCATTCAAAGAAAGGAAATGCAATAGAAGCTGCGTGATAAGCACATAGTAGGGGAAATAACTTGTTGCTATCATACAAGAGTCACTGTGCCCATTCACCAATTGATTAAGGGGATGCTTATGCCATGGAAGGAGACATTAAAATCCCCTGTTAAGATTAGAAATAACTGTATGAGACAGGCATTAGCACATTATGAAACTGTGTGCAAACTGATGAAAATGATAGGAATGTGCTCACGTATTTGTAACATAATGTGGGAAAAAAATGTCTTAATAATTTAAATATGGAGAAAAAAGAGTGAAACCTATGATCTAACGTTTCAACTTGAAATTAAAAGAAGCTAAACAGAAAACTACTTTTCCTAGTTGTAAATAATTGAATGTAAGATAGTTTTCTGAAAGCTAGGCTAGTTGTAAGATCTCTGTAAAAAGCTGGAAAATTATAACATCTTACTTGAAAAATATTTTATATTTCCAACACCAAAACTTTCCAGTTAATAGTTTTCTTTGTCAGATTTTTACCCTCCAGGCTGCTTGCCCAGGCCTGAGTTCTGCAAGGTAACCTGACTGCAGAGAGCAACTCAATGAATCAGGTACCTAAGAAGAGGTATGAACTGCATTAATGACTGCTTCAGAACATGCTACCACTTCAAAGTATGGGCAACTTTGCTTCCCCTCCCACACCAGATGACATATCATAAAGCAAAACTGAAAAGCACTATTGATGAAAGCACCATTTTATATCTCTATGATTTTTTTCCCCATTAATTTACTTTTATTCCTGGGGGACAGCTGCCGAGATCACAGTCCTCCCTAGGAACAGTGCTGTCATGACTTCAAAAGTAGTCAGGAAGCTTTGAACTTTAGAAACAGTTATTTCCTTCTTAGGAGACCATGAACAGAGATTAAAGAAATAATAAATTATTAGAATCTATAGTGCTTATTACTGTCTCAGAGAAAAATAAAATTTTTAAAATATGAAATTCAACAGCAAAACCAGGGTGATCTACATACCCACACACTGAACAATGAAATTTTAATTACATGTACACAAACACATCCATAGTGTTATGGTTCAATGCTTCTTCCGTCTTCTTACTTCTCTAGGTGACAAAACTCATCAGGAAGGGGAAAAAAATCACCATCTACCACAGTATTTAATCTCTTCTTAAATTCTTCACTTATTCTTTTCTGTCTTGGAGACTTGCCAGTACATTTGAACTTTGGCAAAAGCTATGGTAAAGCGATCTGTTTGTCAAAGCAATGCTATTTCTGTAGAATGCCTTCTCATCATGATTGGATATAATTGTCTTCATCAAACTTAGGTTTGCATTCCACAGTGATTCCTTATTTATCTGTTTCCCTTGAGATTGGGATTCATTTAGTCTCATTTTGACTGTCTGAATGGTGAGAACCTACCTATGCTAATCATCTAGATGTCTTGGAAGACAACAGAAGTAGATGAACATCTGCCAGGAAGTTGTTCAGGTGATAAAGTAAGACCTTTCTCCATTGACTGAGGGCATCTAGTTAGGTCATTTATGGCTATCTTAGATTAGACAGTCTTTTTGGAAGTTGAAGTTAAGGGAGATATATCCCATCCTAAATATAGATTGTCACTTTAAGCTACATTTAAACAGTCTGTGTTTAGAAGTGCAGGAGTCAGAAGGCATTACCTGTTTGACCAGTCACATGAAAGTTGTTTGAACTCAGTAGCACAATAAGGAGTTTTTTGCTTTGTCAAACACGAATCTGTATTTACAAGATCCACCATATCTACTGCTCTCCTTTGTGGTCAAGGACATTTTGACCTTAATCATGACTGACTGTATGCAAACCCCACATCACCATCGCATGACAGTCAGTATGAATGGCTTCATGGGTCATTTTTTTCAGATTTCTTAGAGAAAATTGAAAGGGCGATTTTGTGTGCAATTTCATTGTTTGTATTCAGTTCTACTTGTACTGCTGAACCAAGTTTAAACAAAAAATGCAGTTACAATTGCAATTTAATCATAGAATCATTTAGCTTGATAAAGAACTTTAAGACATCAGGTCCAACTGTTAACCCAGTACTGCAAAGCCCACCACTAAACCATTTACATATCTTTTAAATAACTCCAGAGATGGTGACTCAACCACTTTCCTGGGAAGCCCATTCCAGTGCTTGATCATGCATCAAACTGCACTTAAGTTTTTAATGGTTTTGAACCTGTGTAAGGCATCCCAATTGCACAGGCAACATTATGTTCACTCTAAAGGAGACAGGACAACTTGCATAAACACATTTTAAGGAGACCAAGTCCTGACACTTTTCATCATGGCTAGTGGTTCCATACTTCATGAAGATTGAAGGATTCAGTGACACTCACAAGTATGAAACAATTCATAAACTGCCATAAATTAAAGTGTTACTGCTTTTTCTTGAGAGCTTAAAGATGCTTTTCCAACATAATTTTAGCCTTACCAGACTTAATTTACAGATGCCTCACTTTAACACCAGTCAGACTTGAGAAAAGATCAGTATAATCCACAGTTAGATTCACTAAACAAGAAAGTGAAGCAGGTTGTTCTCCTCAGAATGACATAGGAACAAGCCACTGGTATTTTTATTTTCATTGTGTGTCTCCCACAGAGGTTTCAAAGGAATAAAAGCAGGACTGTGTGATTCCTTACAAGAGACAGTCTCAAGACACGACCAATGCTTCAGATGGGCTTTCTTTGTCATTTGAGAGAGAAAATAATATTCTTCAAGGATATCTACTTTTTCCTTCTCTTCCCCACCCACATCAGTGCTTAGTCTTGTCATTCTCCAGGGGAAACAGCTTTAAAGATTTGATATTCATTTGCACATGTTGATTGTCACCCACTGAAATGCAAGAAGTACCATGTCAAGCCAGATGTGTGAAATGACTGAATGCAGTAAAAGCAGAGTTCTCTGACTCTGAAACACTGGCTGGTGGACTGGAATGCAGGAGTGGCCTGTCCTTTTTGTTTGTCTGACAGATGATACAGAGTTTAATACTTTTGCGCCTTGCTTTGGTCTTCTGGACAGTGCTCACATTCTTTGTAATGACATTGAGCTCCAAAGGAGATTCCTCCATTTGAGAGATGACACCTATGGTTTTAATTTCTTCTCTAAGATTACGCCATAAATCTATTATCAGAGTACTCAATTTCCTTCTTGCATCTTGTTTCTCTCCAACATATAGTATTTGATCCTTCCACAATTTAATACACCAGAGAAATTATTGTCTTGTAAATTTGCTTTACATCTGCACTCAGGAGTCCTTCTGCACAATTTAAGCCAGTCCTGGTTCCCCTGAATCAGTACTGCTCTGGTATCAAACTTGAAGCACCACACCAGTAGCTTATTTTATGAAGAACCTCTTATCACAAACAAACTTCGTTTTTTGTCCCCTCAATTTTCCCTAGTATAGGCAGGAGCTACAGTTTCTTATGAACACAAGAACCTGAAAGGATCTCCTGGACTTCTTCCAGGCAGCAAGGACATATCCAAAGAAAGCATCAAAGTTTATAAAAATATGTTCATCATGCATTTCAGTTCAGAGGACATCCAAAGAGAAACCAGTCATCTGAGTTTATTTTTACCTACCACAGAGCCAAGTTTCTATCTCATATAAGTCAGTGGTAAGTTTCTATTGACTCCAGTGATATCAGGATTATTCCTGCAAAGCTCAGAATTGAATTTTAAAGTTTTCTTCCCAGTCAACAGAAGTGTAAAAAAAAATTCAAATATCAAATTGTGACAAAAAGACAGAAATTTCTTTACAATGTCTGCTTCTTATGGAATTTCTTCTACATGAATAGAAAGGTACCATTCCATAGTACTGAAAACTTTTTCTTTCTACTAATATGCAAATACGCTCAGAAACATAAATCAATTGCATTGTGTTCTGAAATAACATTGCTTGTCTGGAAAAAAAATTGCAGTCTTCAATGATTTATTTCACCGAATCACAGGATGGGTCAGGTTGGAAGGGACCACAGTGGGTCATCTGCTCAAGCAGGGCCATCCTAGAGCATATTACATAGGATTGTGTCCATATTGTTCTTGAATATCTACAGTGAAGGAGACTCCACAATCTCTCTGGGCAATCTGTGCCAGTACATGGCCACCAACACAGTAAAGTTGTTCTTCCTCATATTCAGATGGAACTTCCTGTACATTGGTTTCTGCCCATTGCCTCTTGTCCTATTGCTTAGTCCTACCAAGAGAGAAGAGCCTGGCTACATCCTCACAACAGCCTCCCTTCAGACCCTTCATCCTCCATTGCGGAGGTCCCCTCTCAGTCATCTCTTCTCAAGGCTAAACAGGGACATCTCACTCAGCTTTTCCTCATAAGAGAGGTGCTCCAGTCTCTTAATCATCCTTGCAGCTCTCCAGTGGACTTGCTTCAAGACCTCCATGTCTCTCTTGTACTGAAGAGCCAACAACTGGTCACAGCAGTCCAGATGTGGCCTCCCTCTACCTTAACTCACACTACTGTCATGTGAGAACAGTCACTTTGAGAGTTTTAAAACTCCCCATTTTCCACTGGGATGGAAGGAATTATAAAGGTGTTGTACCTGATCCACTGCCTAAGACATAGCAGATTAAAAAAATCAAAGTGGTATCATACACATTTTCTGATGGTTAGACAGACAACAGGCTTTTCCAGGTCTCTTTGGACAGGACAACTAATTTTAGTTGTGAAAATATACAGTTACCTTTTCTAGCTGATTGATAATTTCACTTCACCTCCATCTGGAAAATGAGACAGAGGCTTGTCCTGTATCTACATTCCTTGTGTGATGTATATTAATTTCTGCAGTGTCTATATTTAAGGATGAACCCTTCAAACTGCTGTCTTGTGGCATGGTGCTCTACTGACCCTTCTCTGATTACTGCAAACAAACCCTTAAAATATTTTATAATCCTTTCTTCTTCAGTGAAGAGTAGGAAGTTAAATTGTTTCTGAGGAAACCACTGTGTAGCCTGAGCATTAAAGAATATTAATAGGAGCGGAGCAAAGTAATCCTTCCAATGGTATCACCAGAGGCAGGATTTCAAACAGAGAAACGGATATCAGGATGTTTACCTTACTAGAAACCATTAATCCCTTTTAGGATTTAATATTTAATTATGGAAAAGTGTCAATCAATGACTGGGTCCCCACTGTGCTATACAGAGAATTCTGCTGGGCAAAACTAAATCTAAAGTTCTTGTCTTGCCCATGTGAATTCTGGGTTTGATTGTTGGTGGTTATGAAGCCATTGTTCAAAACTTCATGAATAATTCAAAACATATATTTGTTTGCAGCAATAATCCCAGAAGCAAAAGTACCCAAATTGCTCTTGCAGTTTTCCATGAAGCACACTTGACTTGGTCGGGAGATAACACATGGAGATAAAATTTACCAGCTTTGACTTTCCAGTTCCCCTTTATATCTGGAATGAGATTTCCATATCCTGTAACTCAGAAGGGTGCTGCTACTGGGCTTGAGCTTTAAATCTGCGAATAATTCTGAATGAGCTTGATTATATCTTCTGGTTTCAGAGGCGGTGCTATTCTGTTTTTTTCTTCTATGTGAAACTGTAGTCCCCACCACTGAAGAAACTTCTTCCAGCTTTGCTGACCACAGCCTTATACAGTGCCAGCCTAACAAAGTGTCACCATTGTGAAGACATCTGAATTCTGCAAGCAATTCAGACCAAAGTTCCCTGGATGTAACTCTGCATCCTGCTTTGGGAGGGAGAAACAGCAAGAAATTCTCTTATCGTCTGTGGAGCAGAGCTGGCAGTGATTGCTTGCTCACTTCCTAAGCAGCTATGAATAGATCCCCTTACATAAGGTGAGTGAAGTGGAAAGACATACAGTAAACACATTCTGGGAACGAGGTGCATGTCAGACAAGGCTGAAACTTTGTTTCCCAGTAGTCTTCTGAGAACGTACACTAAAATTGTGCTACAGGCAGTCCTACATCAGGCAGCCCTAAAAATTGTCCAGAAACAATTACAGAACCTCGGCCCAAGGGGAGAGATGACAATGAGGAGAAGCATCTTTGCACTGCACAAAGGTGGGCTGACTGACTGTACTGTGCTAAAAATATGGGTAAAGCTGTAAAAAGTAAGACAGTATTTCAATTTTTTTTTTTTTTTACCTGTAAAAAGCTAGAATTACCAGCAAACCAGCAGAGTCATTACAACAGACTTTCTCTGTACAGGTGCAGCAAATAACCACCTGTGATATCCTGAATTAAGCAAAAAAAAAATGAAGGCTGGATTATAAAACTTCAGTAGTCTTCAATGAGGGCTTTGCATAAAAGAGGGGAAAAAAAGAAAGTTATAAGGAAGATTTGATAGTACAAAAATCTATATTCATGGTATGAAATGGGAAAAAAATGATTTTATGGCCAGAATAATTGTAGGATGGGAACAAAGATACGGAAATTCAGACCATCACTTTATCATCACATATTTTTTCAAGGAACTAGAGGTGTTCTATCTAGTTTTTCATTCTGCCACTCCTCTAATTTAGGCTATCTTTCTTTCAGACTGTATTCCCATATTTGAAGCCTTTTAAATGAGAGGAATAAAATGAGGAACCCTCTTCTTTTCTTTCCATAAGTAGTGGCCAGGAGAAAGGGAATGGAAATCTTCAATGTGATGCACATGCAAATATATCTGTGAATTCATTCATTGCTCTGTGAAGCTGAGGTGTATATCCTCAGTGGATATATTTTTCTATAAATTTTGGAAAGCAAAAAATTTTGGCCTTTTTTCCTGTTTAGTTCTTAGCTTTTCATTAAATATTTGTTGAAGCAAGGATCTAAGAATCCAGTTCACTAACAGATCTTCTTTTGACTTATTTCAAGGTCCTTTGAATTTTTTTAGCAAAGACTTTAGGTCACTAGAAACTAGTCTGCAAGAAATAATTTCCTCTCCAGTAACACTGATGTACTTCACTTGTTGAAGCCATCTTATCATCTGCATATCTGTCCTCTCTCCTTGTTCATATGCTTATCATAAAAGTAATGATCCAAATTAAAATGTATTGAAAACACATGGCTAGTAAGTACTTTACTATAAGGTACACTGATAACATTTTCCTCATTTTAAGGTATCACATTTTTTTTAAAACTAATTATTTCAGAGCTTGTAGGATAAAATGCAAAATACATGAAGGCAGTGAAAGAGAATATTATTTATACTGAGGCTGAGTGGGGATGCAAATAATGTTACAAATATGTGGCATACACAGGAGATCTTCCAATCAGAGCCTGATGTTTTCAGGCAGAGTTCTGATGAATTTATTTTTAATCTATTTGGCTTTTTAATTCAGGCTTGAGTGCACATTATGTAATTTCTTGTAATTAGCAGAGGTGCTTATGTTAGGATTATAACCACCCTAGGCACCTTTAGTAGTCAATGGAAAAAATAAATACCTCTAGACAACATTTTAGCTTGTCAAACTTCACAGTTTTCCTTTAGATATACCTCCGCCTCTGTCTTCCTAGCAATGGAGGGTGTCTGAGGAGATAATATTCCTGTCTCCTTGGTGCTTTACTGAAGTGGGATTATTCCAGGCTCTGCGCAGAAGTAGGATCTCATCCAGACTCAATGAAGCATGGCCAAAAATAACATCAGAGTAAATATCTTGAGTCTAAAATTTAGTCTCCTTGGAAGAGATAACTTTATTTTAGTCTGTAATTTGCACAGACGCCATTCTGAAAACCATTCTTGACTCAGAAATTCCCTAAGCTATGTTGTAATTATTATTTTGGTAATTATTAAAGTTGCAAATCACCGCTGCCATATCCCTTCTCTTAACCATGTTTCATGGTAGCTCTTGTCATCTGATTGCAAAGTAAATATCTGGTAATGTTAGTCTAATGATAAGATAATCGCTATAAATGTTACGAGGTAAATAGACCCAGTCTCAGTAACATAGTAGTTATTCTTGGTCCTTTTACCACTTAATCTGCAGGAACATGCAATTATCTCACCATCTTTACACTTGTTTCATTTCTGTTTGATCCAGAAAGGAATTCAAAATCACCTTCTCAACTTCTAAAGTCTTCATGGTCTCTTTACACTTTTGCTACTTGCTCACCCAATGTCTTGCTCAGCTTAAGCCCAGTCTATTCTGTCCTCTCCGTTTGACTGCACACGTCAGGATAAGACAGCGACTTCTCTAACTTGTCATATTAACATTTACAAATGTAAACATTTGCATTTGCATTTCTTATTTTTAGGTAGCCGTCCAAGCATAAATAAATCACTGCTCAAGTTCATGCTCTGAGAAGACAGGAATCCATTTAGTATATTTCCTTTTGGAATAAGAGGGTAAATAGTACTGCATAGAGATTTCTGCACTTTCACAAGACTAGCACTTTCCAGCTATAATGCCTTCTAGTGTGGTTTTTGAGACCATTTTTGTTACAGCTATACCTACAATTTTCACAGCTCATTGTCAAGGTATAAAAGTACCTCTGCACTACTTCCACCTGTTTATTCATTTCTTTTTCATCTGTTTCTGCCACAGTGTTCCCACTAATACTTACCTTCATATGTTCTTATGCTTTCTACACCTAATCTGATAGATAAATATCTGATGCCTTAGGCAAACAATTCAATACTTGGTGTAGAAGGAGCATAATGAGACCAACAGCAAAAGATTCTTGGGCAAGCTTCATTAAAAACAAATAAATAAATAAAATTAACAAGAAAACAAAACCAAAACACAAAAAAAAAAAAAAAAGGAAAAAAAAAAGCCAACCAAAACTAAATGCCCATAAACCCACTTTCTAAGCCGAAACCAGCTTTGCTATTTGTGCTTATACTCTTATTGTATTCTTCTTGCCTGATTCATGATGTTCATCCAAATCTCTCTCTGCACCAGACTGCTTGAAAACCTTGTGTAATCTGACTGCCCCTTCCAGGAAACAAAAGTATTGTAAAAAATCACAGAAAATACAGGTACAGAAGCTTTGCAGAACCACTGCAATTCATCCTGTTTGGGGTCTCTGTACCCAGTACTAACTCTTATATGGCTACAGAACCAGAAAGATTTAGAGTATGAGAAGGGCTTGAGTCCCTTCCAAAACCAGCAAAAATAGAAATATACCTCTAATTTTCTAAGGTCAAGATAAGACTGGCCCCAGGTATTTCTTTTAAGAAACAGCAAATTACTTCCTTTACAAATTTTTTATCATTTCATTAATTTTCTCTTGCAGTTAATTTTGGTATCTTTTGGAATGGACAGATTCTGGTCTCTGTAAGATTAATTTATTTCTACAATAACATTAATTAACATATTAATTCTTATCAGAGTTCTTCACCGCTCAGTAAAGACTCCTTTATTTTTGATGGTAAGCTATCTGTGACTACTTGGGTATCTGACAGTTTGCACCCCTACAAACTTCAAATTTGTTCCCTTGGCATTAATTTTATACATACTTTTTTCAGCTCAGTTTATTTTAGCCATCTCCCAGCTGGTCTATGGCTAAACTAACAATAGACCATTATAAAAGTAGGGGGAAACACTATAAACAGCAGAAATTTACATCTCATAGTTGAGTTTAAGAAGCAATAAGTAAATAGTGGTCAAAGAACCAAGAAGTAGGACAAAAAATCAGAACTCTACAATGAAAGCTTTATCCTTCCACTATTGCTTTTAGCACCAATTTCACACGTAGCATCTCAGAAGATGAAGTTAGATTTTACTTCTAATTTACCTCATAATATATTCCTCTATCAAAGAAAAATGTGCCAAGGAAGATTATGGACTTCATTGGTGCTACAGTAGTGCAGAGCTATCTAAACCTGCAATGGAAGTTCCAAGCATCAGTTAACATTAGTCAGGGTGGCCTCCAGTAAAATGCAAGCTGGACTCCTTTTGCAACTGCATATCCACCAAATCCCTGACCTTTGACAGCTCTGCTCTTACCTGCTCATCCTACACAAGCTTTTTCCTTAAAGAGTCTTTGTGGCTTTTTTCTGCTTTCCTTGAGCAATGCTATAGCTTAAAGATATTAAAACAAATTGCTGTTCTTGTTATACCATAGGGAATATTCAAATGGTGCTATATTTATATCTGAATCATAGTCTGGAGTTCATTTAATAGATTTCCATGCCATTGGTCCCAAGAGGTACTGTAGTAATAAAGCATCTTTCTCTAAACACAGGTTGCTGGGAGCAGATTTCTTTCACAAGGAATCATCTTTTGTGCTACAGCTGAAGAAAAATGTTGAACTAACACCAGATAGGAAAACAAAAACCAAACAGCAATACACCTGAAGAAGCTGAAAACCATCTACTCTCTTGTCATGAGGGAGAGTCATGGTCAGTCAAGAGAGAATGGATGTAGTTCCACAGCAGTTTAACTCTGAGTTTCACACAGTGGTTTAACACAGTAGTTTAATACTGGGTTGTTTTTATATGGAAAGTTACCAGGAATGTAAGTAACACCAGCTTAACAGTGGGAAGGCCATTGTTGTCTGAGGAATGCTTTCTAAATCTTAGACCTAAGACTCAAAATCACTGTCTATGGAAAGCCAAGACTGTTTATTATGTTCTTCACTACTTCATCACATTGTGTTTTCAATGGTTATTACAGAGACTCATGTCCACCAGGGCTGAGGGGTTTCTCTGAACTCTGTCATTTTTGTCCTTGCTGAGACTTTTCTTTCTGTTTAAATAGGAAGAGCAATGGCTGAATTACTTCACTACAATATGTATGCACTCATTTGTAGCTTGTTTCCACTTCCATTAACAAGCTTTTCAACACCCTTAACTAGCAGGAAAGAAAATATTTGCAACCATTAACAAATGCAGCGTTTAATGACATTATAAGCCTGCCTGATCAGACCCCTTTACTAGATATTGGATTGCTTGTTGAAAGTCAATTTTACAACAAAATAAACATCAGCATGAAATAAATTTCACTAGTTTAGTTTTCAGATGTAGTTATATGGCATATTATTCCTCAGGGGTGAAAACATAATGTGTGCAAATGAATTTAGATACACAGCAACTGATTTTCCAGTGACGATATAATGAAGACTATAAAAGACTGTCTATATGTAACAGCTACTGTGGGAGCTCCTTGCATGCTCTTATATATACACAACAACCATATTTTGTTTTTCTTACTTTGATGTAACACTTGTCTTTTTGTAAAACAAGCAAATTATACATGTCTAGGAAAGTTTCTAAACAACTGAGAAGCGCAATAATTAGACCACTGACTCAAATTTTGCATTAGAGAAAAATAAACATTTCTGAATCAAAATACATCCTGTTTGTTTGGTACAAATACCTGTTTTCAATATAGATACATGCACATCATGGGAACAAAGTGCTTTAGCACTGTGGTTTTCAGTTCTTTTATGAGATGATCACCTGATATCTGAAATATGTGCTTATTAGAGCCTCTCTGGTCCCTTAACAAAATATTGCTCCACTGTGGCTTCCCCTGGTATTAGGACAGAACCAAGGAGGCACAGTGCATTATTTTCTTTTGTATTAAGAAAGGCTTCCCTGCATTACTTTTTGTAATGCTTCCAGTTGCAATTACGGGCACCATCCAAATTTCTGTTCTCTTTGTTCACCTGAGAAAGCAGAAGATAAGTGATGGTGGCTTTAAAACACCAGGTCAGAAACAGTGGGCCGCTGAGCAGTATAAGCACAATAGTGGAAGGAGAAAGGATAAAGACACCCAAATGCTAGGAACTGAGCTCCATCACTGAGAAGAAATCTGAGCTATTTTAAAATACGTTTTGGAATCAGTACTTTAAACAGGCACAGTAGATAAATATTAATAAATTCAACTCTGCACTGCAATATGGAGAACTATTTAAATGGATATTTGGAGCTACTTTTTACTCCAGTTTTACATGTAAAATTTCACAATTTCTCTAGGAATTTTGATTAAAAACCAAAACCAAAACCAAAAGATGTTCTCTGAAGCAGAAGAAATGGATATTACTTCCCTTCAGACACATAAGAGATGCATTTATAATAGTTAATAATCAAGGCTGGTCAACAGACTCTTGTTAAATTTCTTTACCAAAAAACCCCTGCATTTTCTGGGGGGAAAAAAATCTACTTTTAATAGATATGTTGATATTCTTTAGAAAATAAAGTAACTGAGAAATTAAACCTTTGACGTTTTTATGAGAATATGGAATGTTTTATCTGAAAGACAAAAAAAATTAAATTCAAATAGTACTATTTTCTGCTGTGAGTTATGCTTTCTAATTCAATTTTAGCTTATAAACCACATAACATGGCTCCCATCTTCATTGAGAGGAGGTACCAGGTAAATAACGAGAATAAGTCAGGCTGGAGAGCCCATCAAAATGGCAGAATGGGACTGTAATTCAGGAGCAAGAGTTTTAAAAATATCTTCATAGAATCACAGAGTAGTTTGAGTTGGAAGGGTCCCTTAAAGTCCATATGCCCTGCCATAGGCAAGGACATCTTCAGCTAAGTCAGGTTACTCCCGTCCAACCTAGCCTTGAATGTTTCTAGAGATGGGACATCCACCTTCTCTCTGGGCAACCTGTTCCAGTGTTTGTGAAACCTGATCCTAAAAAATTTCTTTCTTATATCTAATCTAAATTGACCCTCCTTCAGTTTAAAACCATTACCCCTGTGTTGTATTGCAACAGGCCCTGCTAAAAAGTTTGTTTCCATCTGTCTTGTAAGACCCATTTAAACACTGAAATGCTGCAATGAGATTTCCCCAGAGCCTTCTGTTCTCCAGGCTTAACAGTACCAAATCTCTCAATCTTTCTTTGTATGAGAGATGGTCCAGTCCTCTGATCATTTTGGTGGCCCTCCTCTGGAATCACTCTAACAGGTTGATGTTTTTCTGTGCTGGGGACCTCAGAGCCTGCTCTGTCCTGACACAGTATTGTGGGTGGGGTCTCACCAGAGCAGAGTAGAAGGTGTGAATCCCCTCCCTTGACCTGCTGCCCACATGTCCTTTGATGCAGCCCAGGACACGATTGGCTTTCTGGGCTCCAAGTGTGCATTGATGGGTCATGTCCCGTCTCTCATCCACCAGCACCCCTAAAACCTTCTTAGCAGGGCTGCTCTCCATCTGTTCATCCTCTAGCCTGGATTGATGCCAGGGGGTGCCCTGGTCCAGGTGTAGACCTGGCACTTGGCCTTGTTAAACCTCATGAGTTTTCCATGGGCCCACTTCTTGAACTTGTTCTGGTCCCTTTGGAGGGTATCCTGTTCCTCGTGTGTCAACCACACTGATTTAACTTGGTGTCATCTGCAAACTTGCTGAGGGTGCACTCAATCCCTTTGTCTATATCATCAATAAAGATATTAAGTAGCACGTTTAACACCATTTTTAGGAGAGTACTTTGACACATTTTAATTCTGGACTAATTACTGAAAAAAAGGAACTTTTCATGTTTAAAACTCTGATGTGTCAAGGTACATTGAAATTCATTTAAATATTTACCACAACCTTGCCTTTGAATTGCTGTTTTTGTAAGATATATGTTCACAGTACATCACATCATACAGGATGTAATCTGCACTTGATTCAGGCTAATATTCCCTATTAACAGTTGAACTATTGACTTCAGTGTCTTTGGAGCCTTGCTTTGTTTCATTAGAGATGCTTAGGAATCCTCCCAGATTAAATTTGTTGATGTTCTAAGTCTCAGATTAGATACACATCTCAGATGCCAACAAGCAGAGGCTCTTTCAGAGCCAATACCATGAGAAACATAGATCTGTAATATGTTGCTTAAAAAAAAATAATAAAAATGGGAGGCTATGAGAGTGTAGTTACTTTAGTGCACTACTTACACATTACTGTTATTCCTTAAAAAAGCCCAAAAAACAAAGTCGTTTGGATGTTTCCTGAAGAGAGGAGTCGCTTTTTATCTTCTCCACTTCTGATTTTATTGTTTTAAAGGCTCCCAATAATGTCCAATTTTCCCCTCACAACAGCTTTAAAAATCATATTACCACATAGTGAAATGTCAGGTTGCAAATATCAAACAACCTCAAATTTACACAATCCTACTGGGCCTAGTCAATACATGCTTAAATGTATTGCAATGTTTCTATTTACTCAGACGTCTATTTCAAAGCTTCCAATATTTTGAAGTGAAATATATATTTGGTCTTCATCATTTTCTATTCTCCTGTTACAAAACATCAATATTCTATCAGGACAGTAAAAAATATCAGGGAATTTTGGTGACTACTTGTGAGCTCTCAATAATACTGTCTTTGGATGCTTGAGAGAAAAATTCAGTCTCATTGTCTGTGATCATTTTTAATTGTTCTTGAATGACAAACATGGAAATATTTCATGGTTGTTTGGAAATATGTCAAAAAAACCGCATGAATTTTTACAGTGTGTTTTTCCATTGTGATCATGAGTTACCTTCAGTAATATTGTTATAAATAATTTTTCAAATAGTTGAGATTCTATGTGCCATCTTATTGACATCTCAGTTGTTTCTCTACCCATATGCAGAAGAGTTAACTCAGCAATGTGATTACAAGAACTTTCAAGGTTTCTAGGCCTTTTATAACTAAGTCTTTTGTAATATGCCCCACCATGTCAAAAAGAAAAGTTTACTTATTTTATTCTCAGTAACCTAGCCAATTAGTGGGTGACATAATAAGAGGAAAACACCAAGAGCTTGGACACACACATCAGACTTTGTTTTCAACAAAAATCTGATGCTTTGTGGTCCTTAGGGTGTAATGTCACTGGATATAGAGACATATTTATAGTGTGGCTCTCCATTGCCTGCTACAGCTCCTGCAGTGGGCCTTGTTCCAATAGCTTTAAAGTTCAAAACAGAGATGGCTTGTTTTCATTAGGAATTTGACTTTTATCTGTGACAGTGTTCTTTTGTTTTCACTAGCACTATAAGCAATTGCAAGTATAAGAAATGCTGATGTCTAAGCAGCCTTACAACTCTAACAATTGCTTCACAACAATGAAAACATTTTTTTTAGACAGATATGAAGTCCTAATGGTCACAGCTGTTAACCTTATACCAAGAGCAATAAACATAATCATAGAGGGATATAAAGAAAACCTAATGTGTTTTCTACTCATTCCCTCACTTCTAAAGACTCCCACCACAAAACAGCTTACACAAATCAATGATTCTGCTCCCACTGGAAATGAAAGAGCCATAGTTCTTTTCTGCTTTTACACACATGGGGTAAAATACCTGTCCAGTTCCACCAGGAAGTCCAAGAGATTTGTACATGCTTTGAGAGCAGCATGAGAGGAGAGAATATATAAATCATCTAAATAAGTTCGTTTAGGTGAGAAAGTGTTTCCCCAGACTGAGCAAGGGGTACACAAAATCCTGTTTTATAGTTTTCTGTCCAACTTGTAAATTATAGTTTGAGTTGCTACAATAGGAACAATAAGGTCAGAGCTTTACTGCTGCCAGGAGACCAAGGGATTTACTACAGTAATTATAATAACATATACTAAAAAAAATGACAAATTTGGTGGTCACCAACCAATTTTTAAGACTCTTCTTTTCTCTCTCTCTCTCTCTCTCTCTCTTTTTTTTAATTTTTTTTTTTTTCATTTATTTCCCAAAGGGAGAGGAAAAATGGATTACAGCATCTTGGAGCAGGGATAAAGCATAGGCACGTCTGGAAACAAGAAGAATTAAGAAGATAACTGTAATTTTATGTGGAAAAAAAAGAAAATATGAATGAACATCAAGGTCTACTTTGTGAGAAAGGGTGACTAAGATATTTACATTTAAATTTGAAAGTAAAACCCTGCTCAAAATCTCAAGACAGAACATTAGATAACCAGTAAGTCCAGCTGTTGCCTTAAATCCAGGGGAAGAAAACTTCCACGACAGGGTGAAGGCAGAAAAAGGTCTTTTACTGAAAGTTCTGCTAAAGCTTTAGCAATCAATGATGCATGCGCCGGACATACAGCATTCTACAAATTTATAACTCTACTTAATTATCTTATCTATAGAACATAGCCAATGTCTAATTAACCCATCCTACAAACTATCCCAAACCAACCCCCTTACATGCACTTTTGAAATTCAGTCAACGGTCTTAAGGACCACCTTTTCATCCCCCCACCCTCATCTTCACTGCATTACGTCTTCTATTTGGAGGTCTTCTTTATACTACGACTAAACAATATTATATTTTGACTATAACATGTTCTAATAGCTATCTGAGTACAAGGGTTACAAACTATTTTTCAAATGCAAAAGACTATAAAACCATAAAACTATATAAAAATCTACACCTACATTAAGGCTTACGGCAACACAGCTGCTAGCCACATTAGGGAAAAAATAACAAAAGAGATCATTTAAAACAATTTAAAAACTGCCAAAGTGTTAAAAAATCTTAAGTTTCCCTTAAAGTATAAAAGATTTTCCATCAATTTTAGCAGAAATCAAGTTGAGGTGTATGAAGCAAAACCAATTAAAGATACTTCCTCCCCTGTGGTTTTTATTGCATTCCAGGCTTGGTATCAACATGCTCCAGTGGAAAGCTCCACACAAAATTGGCTTTTTATTCAATACTGGTCCTATTATACAGTGTGGTAAATAAATACAGAGAATGAAATTAATTTATTTCTCAATTCAAATCTATCTGCCCAACTTAAATGCTGAGCTTTGTTTTTAAGACAGCTATTCAGAACCATCTTGCTGAAAACACGGGTTTTGAGCAAAAATGGGTAATTGTTTTCCAGAAATTAAGACCAGGAATTAACATGCATATAGAATGCAGGTTAGACTAAAGTCTAAAAAAGAAAAGAATGTTTCTGAATACATTTTGTCTATTTTTTATAATGAGAAATCAAAATTGAAAATTCTTAACACTAAGAAAAGAAGGAAGTTTACAGTGGTAAATATAAGGCTATCACTTACCTAGTGACAAGTTTCACATCTTGTCTTCATTATTATTTTCTATATACATCTAAATGTTTTTCTCTAAATAAGTTACTATAAAATAATATAATCATATAAAATAATAGCATACCTTCAAAGACTAGATTTAACTATTCTTCCCAAAAGTAAAAAACCTACTAGGACCACCAGTTTATTTTCTACCTGAAATTTTTCTTCTAGCAATTATATTGTGTTGTTCTTTTGGGGCGGTTGGGGGATTTTTCTGTTCATTCAGACAACAAATTACTGCTGTTCCATAAGGGTTAGGCCTTGACTGCTCACACAGCTCAGCACTGACTGATTACTCTTAGTCTAGATGATGCAGCTGTCCATGGAAAAAGTGATCTGCTCAGCTGCTCAGGAAGGTGAAGGCTGTAGCTCTGTTTTTAACCTACAGAAATAGCCTGTGTTTATTATACTTTAACAAAAATAAATACATTAAATGCTATGGGCTAGTCATAGTCCTGATCACTGGCTCGTAACTATCTTAATAATACAGCAATTTGCTACAGAGTTACATATAAGATTACAGAGGAATAAGACCATACTAGACATCAAGTCAAAGACCTCAAACAATGAGAACACATCATATTAAATAATAGCATTGGAGGTCAGAAAGTATGCTACATCTGTGTCCAAAGATGTCTTCATTGATTTGTGATCATAACAATGTGATTATTCATAGTACCTCAGAATTGATTAAAAACAGAAGTTATAGAAGAAGTACTGAAGTGCTATTAGTTGCATCTAAAATGCTGCTTTTACCAGGCAGACATCAGATTCCCAGCTGTGGTGAGTTTGGTCTTTACTTGCAGTTAACAAGAGGCTTTCCTCTCTTGTTATATCCTCCCCTCCCTATTTTTAGAAGCCTCCCACACTTATTCATGCAGTGCTCATCAATGTGTGAAATTAAAGTATGAACTGATCAGTATGTGAAAGGTTCATAGATGAATAAATTATACCAGGGATCTTGAATGTGTTTATGGAAGGCTGAAATAAACTACTACTACTACACCGACGGCTGAAATCAGATGGGCTGAAAGTGAAGACTGAAACAATCACCTGCTGGAATTTACTAAAATTGATCAAGTATGGGCATGTTACTAAATACAGACAAGTAATTGCATTTTGCTCAGATTACTAGTATAAAATCATATATTTAAACATGAAAAGCAAGATTGCAAAAACTCAGTTTCCAGTGTTATAGACATACAATTTAAAGGTAATGTTTTAAGCTATGGTTATGGTTTACAAATAAATTGTATTTTTCTGCTTAAGTTATTGACATGAATAATTCCATGTGTAATTCTAGTGTTAGTGTATTAGGAATGTAAGTGCTTTGGCTCTTCAAAAGAAATTATTCTGGAGCAAGAAGTGGATATATCCTCTTAAATTAGTCTCATACTCCCAAATAAACTGGATCAATTTTTTTGCAGCTTGGCTCAAAGAGACTGTGAAAAGCATGCAGAGTTAGAAGTAAAATTAAATGGAGAAAAATAATGGCATGGAAGAATGCTGAAGATAAATGCTCCCTTAGACCTGAACTCCGCTGAAAACTCCAAGTATCCAAGAAAGATTTAAGCCATATGTAGGGCACTGGTAGGAAGACAATCAGAATGTAACCTTTTTCCTCATAATGGTATGTTCTGGTATGCTTAATGAATCTAGACAGATACTTGTGTATGTCAAGCCAATTGTGTAGGAAACAGGATATGTAGCATACTAATCTCTGATGTGATTGATAGTATATCTATTCTCCAGTTTCAAACAGAGTGGTCATGGGCTTTGACAGCACATTTTACAGAACTGACTAAAAAGTATTATGTGGATATGGCGATGAAAAAGGTAAGATAATGTTGGATTTCTCATCCTCAGAAATCTTCTGAAATGTGCTCTTACTTTCTCTTCTGAGCTGCCATGAGTATTCGACAGCAGAACATGTTACATATTTAAGTTGTGGGAAAAGTGAAAATTTAGAGGTAGATATTTTCCTGGAAAGTTATACTTTAAAATTATGATAAAGTTAAAACCATAATAGTTTTTTAAATTGTCACGTAAGTTTAAAACTCTGATCCTGAGTGCATAATTAGTTGTTAGATGAAGGACTTTTATGTGTCTACATAAAATCTGACAGTAAATAATCTGGGACATACACTCAAGCTCAGCACCTTCTGAAACTGACAAAAACTGTTTCAGAGGTTTAGAACTACTGAACACAAACACTACTCTGCAGTTTTGTAGGCCAAAACAGTTGTGTTGCTCCACTAAAACAAAGCAGATTCATGATTAAATCATCTAACTAAAATAAAGCAGTTATTTCTCAGGTTAGAGTAAGGAAGTTAACTGCAGCTCATCATGAGTTTCAAATATCTTACAGGACTGTGTACAGAGAATCTTTCATTCTTGAAAAACTGCAGATTTCCCCAAACATTTGAGTAACTCTAAGATTAAACTACATTTTCTTATTCAAATCTAAGAATTTCTTAGCTTTTTCATATTTTTTTCAAGGTAATGTTTTAAAGGTGAAATTAGACTGAATTAAAAACTTTCCACAGCCTCTGTCAGCAATATTTTTTTCCTAAATGATATTACAAGGTACTATTTTGACATATTTGCAAAAATGATTTGATTTTGTGCTTTCTAAATGAAACAAAATGTTTGTTTTCAAATATATAACTAAATATAATACTGGTTATAAAATCACAAATGTTTATTTGTCAATATTTTAGTTCATTAGGCAACAATTCAACTTTTTTCTGTTCAACTGTTGAATAGAAATTTCTCTAAAAGTGTGAAGTTATATGCAAAAAGAAAAAAATTATATTCTTATTTCACCAAAGTAGTAATTTACTAGGTGTCCAGGTAATAGCTGAGTTCAAGCCTCTTCAAAAACACTGGCATTTTTCAGAGGTAAAAAAATATAAGATATATGGTTCCAAGAAGTGCAATTAGGAAAGAAAATTAAAGAAATTTTGTGGGGGAAAAAAAAGACAAAAAAAAAGTATGAGAAGGTATTTTGCAGCACAGCTTTCAAAGTGATCAATGAAGCTTGGGACACTGAAGTGCACTAAAAAAATACTTCTGTTTTATGTCATGTTGTCTGATCTGGTAAATTTGGAGGCTGATCTTTAACATATCTCATAGTTCTCTCTAAATTTTTCTAATCCATTGGTTAGCTCTGTTTTGGTTGGAAGCAGGCATGTGTCAGCTGAAAGGAAACAGCCACTTATGTTTGCTTCCGCTAAGACTACCTTTATCACACCTTTTACCTTTGAAAGGAAATCAAATGCTATAAGTTTAAAATCAGGCAGGTTTCTAGGAATAAAAATGGAAATGTGATCAGCTCTATTTGCGTAAGTTGTTCATGCTTTACAATTAAAAAAACCAACTGTACTCTCCTGTGTACTAATGTTGTTCCATGGATAGAAGTACAATTTGGTGCACAATTAAATCATACAAAAATACCTTGAAAGCTCTAAAGCTACCTTGTATGGCATGTGAAATAATCAACGTTTTTTGCTCATATTATCAACCATTATAATGTTATTACACAGTCATTAAATTGAAGCTGTTATTCCACTGCTAAAAGAGCTGATCAATATCCGTTACCATTCAGTGATGGTTGGAGCCAAAATGAGATTATATTGCAAATGAGCCACAGACAAGGTAATGATCCCTCCACTTAGATATATTTAAAGGCATTCCCTAAAGAAGACAATTTCCTTAAGAGAGAGTACAACTTTTCTATCAAGTCTCCAATCTAGGCAAATAAAAATGTTCTGTAATTACAAAAAGCCTTACGTAGTATGGTCTATAATGAAATAATAATGTTCTTGCCAAAGATGACCACTGCTGGGTCAATGAAATTGTTTCTAGTTTCTGTCTATTGAGCTTTGCATGTTATAAATGCTGTGTTATATAGAGCCTGTATTTGACAGATTTCATTAATTTTATTTTCCATTGTGAATGTTGTTTTGTCATACATGGATAAAATACTGTTTCCTCCAAACAGCCCTTTTACAACTAGGACTTCTGTTTCTTTTGAATTCAGCCTTCTGTGGTTTTGAATACACTTCTAGAATTTTAATAACACTCTAGCCCTCATCAAGGAAGACCAACTTTAAAAAAAAAACCGAGGCTTTACTTTTGATACTATAATGATGACTTGGAAGGAAAAATTTACAGTATTGATGATAGTCTTATATAGGCATTTATATACTAAGTATAAATACTTCCTGTGGCAGAGAGAGTTTTTCCAATACTAAGGAAAAATATTGGGAGTCTAATATCTCTTTTTCACGTGCCTACATTTGATATTTCTGTGAGTCTTACTTTCTGTAACACTGTTCAGTCTGAGCTCTGCAGCCAGGGTCTGAGAGACTTCTGGCTTGTCCAAAAGTCAGTATGTCTGCAAAGGTACATAGTAACAGAGGCAAAGAAGTTTAGCTCTTTCATGGATAACAATTAGGCTATTCTCTTTTAGTCCTTCATACCCATAAAACAGAGGCTGCAATTTAATTTTCTACAAAATGGACACATTGTCCTCCTGAGCTGTTCAGTAGAAAAAAATCCTGATGGGTGGGTTCCAATGGTAACCTTTGTCATTGTTCTTTTCTTTCTTATGTACAGCTAAGAACAACTGCAGTTTTTGAAAAACGTATTTCTGGCCCATTTCTTTGGACAGGCCATCCTTAGCTTCTCATCTGTCTGCCTTGTTCTTCTCAAAAGCTTTTTCCTCTTACCCTATTTAATACCTCTATTTAGTGAGTATAATTTGTTTTTCTCCACCATTGCCTCTGAGACTTGAAAGAACTCTGCCAGAACAACCACTTCTTTGCAAAATCTCCTTTCCCCATGAAACCTCAAATGAAAGCATTACTAGATAGGCAGCTGGTGTGCATGTAATACTGGGCCTCACTGCTTTCTCCACTGCCTGCCTGCCTATCTCACTATCACTTTGTCCTATATCTTCTTTGAGATGTTGCTGTGCGGCCACCAAGCTGCATGGCTTGGCCACCACCACCCTCACTATTGTATTGCAGACTGGAGAGGGAGCAGCATAAGGCCACAAAGGAATACGCTGCTAAGATCACATGGAGAATGGGGTGAGGCAGCCACAGGGCATGCTACAGTGATGGCACTGCTCCTGGCACCCATGCTAGAGTGAGTAAAGCTGATCTGTTATGCTGCAGTCACACCTTTTATTGCTCTCTAAACATACTCTCAGTTATAAGTTCCTTGGCAGAGGTGTGTGGCAGCAAGAACAATTGGATCATAGTGCATGGCTACTCTGAGGCAAGATGATAATAATACCAGTAACAAATAATAAAAAACCAGCGATAACCTTGCATCATCTAACAACTCAAATGCATATTTAAAGCTAAAATTAATAAATCATTGTTGTGAAGAGACTCTTACAGTCTCTTCTATACCACTATATTCTGCTTTATTTAATATAAAGTACGTAACCCAGCCTGACAGCCCTGACAGCAGAACTGTCAGAAGATTTAGTGGAATTATATGATTTTCTTTCTCTGATCAAACTGAGGAATGACTTGTTTTGGCAAAATTGTAACAAGGTTCTGAGTGTTGACAGAAAAAGGGCATGTTGGGAAAAGCACAGGTCATAAATGCTATCTAATCTAATACATACTCTAATTCTTAATGACTTTTGTCTTGGTGGTTTTCTTACACAGTTGTTTCTAGGAAGTTTTCCAGTCTTAGTTTATGTTTTCCATATGAATACATTAATTGCATCTTAGCTTTCAGAGATCTAAGGGTTGGCGCTGGTAGCAAAACTAGATGCTCCTATTTATAACAACTGTCTGATCAATAATGTATTGCAGATGCGCAGCCCATAGTATGTTGTTGCAAACACACAAATGGAATGTCTTTCTCCTACACGCACTCTGCAGCTGCTCGCTTCGCAGTGCCCAGCACTATTTGTCTCAAACAGAGGCCAATGAAAATCTTGCTGTTTAATTGCAAGTCCATTAGAACACCACCACAGGTTAAGTTATTGCATTACTGACATTTAAGGGGCAAATAAGCAAGGCTTGAAGAGAAGAAAGGAAGTGTGATGCTATTTTTATTGCATTAAAAGAATAATTTTACTGAAGTCATAAAGCCACTTCTGTTGTTTTTTCAGAGCTGCATTCTTATTGTTTGTGGCTGAATATAACAAAAACATGTTGAAAACAGAATTTTAAAAGACTGGAACAAAAGAGGACCTTCAACCCCTTTTACTTTCACCTGCCTTATCAAGACTTCCTGCACTGAAGGAAAAGTGTAGATGAACTGATTCTGGTGGATTGATTCTCTTTTATGACTCAAATGCCAGCTGAACAGACTCAAATTCTGTCCATATTACTTCACCGAATTCAGTCGGTACAAAGGAGAATAATTTCCAGTGTAATGCAATGTAATATAGACAGCAGGTCTATTCAGATTTGATGTTATTACTATAGAAAATGAAAATTACTGTGTTCTATTCAACAAATAATAATGATCAACTGTAGGCTTTAAATGTCTCAGCTTATAAGAATGGCTTACATAGCCCTAAGCTGCATGCATATTAATGAGAATGCTTTCTCTTTCACAAAAAAAAAAAATTCAAAATGCTTTTTCCTACCCAAACTGATAATATCATTCCAAGGAATAACAAACCTTCATCATTACTTTGAGGTCTTAAATCAGTGTTAAAATTCTTTCTGTAGCTAAGGGCTGGGTGCAAGAACTGCTTGGTAAAATTCTATGGCTTTGGTTACAAAGAAAGGTGTACCCATCTCTTTTAGCTTTGATATCTAATACTATTACTTTCCATACATAAACAGCACAGTCAACATACTTCATCAAAATAAAAAAAATGTGTAAAAAGATGTCATTTTAATTCTTTCAGAAGCTACACAAAAAAACAATTAACATACTAAACTGAATCTTTTGCTATAAATTTTAGTTTCTAAATTTTTTTCATTCAGTCAGTTTTTTAATGTTTATTATTATACATTACCTTGCATGATTTTCATTTTCAGCCATTTTCTCAGAACTTCACATAATCTGTTTTACTCAACACATGGTAACTGAAAATGGCCATTCTGGTGTTTGAGAATTATTCATAAAATAAGTGTTTTTGATGACTTTCAGATACCTTAAAGTACATTTACATGATTGTTAAGGTATGTCTTATGAATTCAGAAAATTACATAGCCAAGGCTAGTCACCCTTCTCAGGAAATTTAATCTATTAAAAACCAATATCAATTATATTCCCTTTAACATGTTAGAACTTTGAGACACTCAGTTTCTGTTACAAAAAAAATACTCATTGTGCAATGAGGTAAATAGGGCTCTGTTTTATACAAGCAAAATTTCATTACTAACATCAGTCTATAGACCAAACACATAAATTAAAGTTTAATGCCTGGCTGCTAATCATAAGTTTATCATACTAAATTTTTTTTTTTTTTTAAGGCTGATCTCATACATTTCCCTGTAAAATCATGCAAATATTTCCTGTGTTGTCTAGTCTTGCTGTTTTCCTAAAAGGTCTTTTTATATGCCTGAGTTCAACAGTAGAAATGATAGTTACAGAGTGTTTTATATCTCTGCAACACTTTAGTTTATAAGGTGAAAAAAACAGACAAACTGTACCAATTCATCTGGCTCTTCTTGCCTTCTGAGCACATCACTGATGTGTGTAGTGTTGTCTGTGGGATAACACCGAGTGATTGATGGTACCTTTTTTCTACCTAAATGCTGTGTTACAAGTGTTTAGAATAAAATTAGTTTTTCTAATGGAGTTTACTGGAGTATGAACATCACTGGGGAGTGCACTAACACAGTTTTTCAATAGTCCAACCCTGCTCCCCCTGAAACAATTGGAAAACATACATTAATATTCAGAGAGGCAAATTTCAGCCACAAGAAATTCAGATAGAAGGACATAAAGCATAATGATAAATTGTCTAGATTTCAGCATCCTTTAGACCAACTTTTTAAAGGTATAACTGTCAACATCACTGGAGTTGCTCCCACTTACTTTGATATATATAATCAGGCTGGTTCCATCAAGATTAAATTAAGTCTAAGATTTAAAATAGTCACATGGAGCATTACCTGATTCAGTAACTGTCAGTCTTCAAAATAAACAGTCTAATTACTGCAGGATTACCTACACAGACTAAGGGATACAAAACTAAATCCAAAGCAATAAGAGTCTACAGATTTTTTTCTGCATCATTGGTTTAATCATAGTGAAAGATCACATTATGATTTTATGCATCCATATGTACGTTTGACAAGTCTCTGAGAAGCTGGATGTTTATTACTTTGACCTTAAATAAAAAGGAAAAAATGCTTCCTTTTCTTTTAAGAACATGATCCTCCACAGCACTGAGCACATTGTAGAAATGTCAAGGGCTTTGAATTGCCATTAAAGCCAGAAGCTTGAAAGGTTGAGCCATATAGACATTTATTTTATAGCAATTAATAACCTGAGAAATTAAGTCACTAATATACTATACATCTTAATTAGAAGCCTCATCTTCACTTCAATTTAATTACTTTCCTTTAACGTATCTTCAGTTTAATTACTTTCCTTTGCAGCTTGCATAACAAAGGTGCAGATTCTATGTAAGATTTACAATGGATTCAATTGTTGTTTTGTTGTTTGTTTATGTGAAACTTGATGAGAAGAAAGATGAACGCTAAGTGATCTATTTTTACTCTCTAGTTGACATGCACAATTCTCACTGATCCTGGAAGACACATCACAGAGAATACCTCCCAATGACTTTAGAAAAGTATTGAATTACCCTGTATTTCAGATGGCTAGTATGTTTTAGTTTATTTCTTCACACTTTTTGCAATAATTTATGTTGTAGTTGATATTGCTGCATGTCCAATTACACTTACAGGCTCAAAAAAGTGAAAAAAACAGAATGGAAAAAAATTTGCTTTAAATACAAATTTAAAAGCAAGGCATGGACTAAAACAGATGTATTAAATTTTGAAAAAAACAAGACAGAAAAAAACCAAATAATCCAGCCAAAAAAAAAAAAAAAAAACCCAAATAAAACCAAAAACCAAACAACCAAAACCAAACCACCCCCAGCAAACCCTTCCCCCAGTGTAATCTAATGAATTTACTAAATTGATTTACCTTTTCAGGCTTTGCATAGATTTGTTCCCTTTTTTCACTAACTCAATGTTACACCTCTAAATAACATGCTGAGTTTAGTCCACTTTGATGCATACCTTACTTCACCTATCCAATTGTGCCTTTACCTATCTCCTATTCAGATTACATAAAGTATCTTGCACACAGCCATTTTGAATATAATACCATATCAGCTGTGCAATGGGTTCACCAGAATATATGGTCAGATTTATCATGAACCCAGTTCTTTGTATTTATAATAAGACAGTGAACCAACCTTTCTCAGCCTTTGGGCAGCTTCTAGGCAGACTCAGATTCTGTCAAAGGATCAGGTACCAGAATTCCAGCCCTTCTAGAGCATGTGAATGTTGTTCCAGACCTGATAAACTGTTTTTCTGCCCTGCTGCTTAGCCTAGATAAATGCCTACATCCACTTAGTGCTGATGCTGTCCTGCAACTGGCATGTTGTCTGCAATACTTGAATCTCTGTTCCACATAGAGTCATAGAATGGTTTGGCTTGGAAGGGGCCTTAAAGATCATCTAGTTCCAACTCCCCTGCTGTGGACAGGGACACCTTTCACTAGATCAAGTTGCTCAGAGCTCCTGCCAACTTGGCCTTGTCCAGATATGGGGCATCCACAACTTCTTGAGGAAACCTGTTGCAGAACTAAATGGGTGAACTGGTTAATGGGCAGTCTTCGAGAATAGATGTATGAGTGTCTATTAGACATAATGATCCTTCACTTAGGTCAGGAAATCCCTTCCCTGCTGAGATTCAGTTGTGGGAGGGGGTGTGAGGATAAGGATACTCTGTTTCCTACATTGTTTCTTGCGGTACTTAAGATTCCATTTCCAATACGGAGCATCAGACTGGATGGGGTTTTTTGTGATCCTGTACAGCTGTTCATACATAGTTTACATGTTTAGACTATGATATATCTTGTTTTAAGATACTCAGGCTAAATTAAAATGAAGTTATAAAAATATATGTCTGAAATGAGAATACTCAGAACTGAGGAAATTATATTTTTGTCATAAATACTATCCTGGAGCAAAGGGCACAAAGAATAGCAATGATTTTTTAGATAACATAGTTTCTTCAGGGCCCAATATAATCTTTTCTATCTCCCTGAACTGTGCATTAAAAAGTTTAAATTAGTTGTATCAGAAATCTACAATAATGGCAGCTAAAGCCAAGCATATGCATATGCATATGTGCGTCTGTATTTCTGACATTGTATTTTTAAAAATGTTAAACCATGAAGTGTTGATATTAAGGATTTATGGAATTTACAAAAAAAAAAAAAAAAAGGAAAAAAAAAGAAAAGGAAGAAAATAGCCTTTAAAGACTGCCTTTAAATTTTTTTTGACAATATTAGGTATTTTCGAATACTCTGAGCCACTTTTGTCCCATAAGTCTTCCTAGAGCTGGTGAATTTTTGTTTCCTCTGATCTGTTGTGTGGAAAACTGATAAGGTAAATCTACCCTCACAGCCCTCCAAAGGCAGTTAGTTTCTTGACATTTTAACGGTCCTGGTTCACACCAGATTACTGTTGTTATAATGTCAGAGCCATTTCAAAAGCAAAGGCGCTCCCAGTAGCCATGTATACAATTTCTCGCAAATCCTAGGCTGCCGCTTTTTAAAACAATATATTATAGTAATAGTGATCAGGGAGTGTTCTTCTGCTGGTTCACCTCTTGGGTCCCAGATGGCTAGATTTGTTCAAACTAGTTAACAGAAAAACAGAAGCAAAAATTCCCTAGGTTCAAAAAAATATGTGCTTCATTTTTTAAAAATCTATGTAGCAGAGTCATCCCTAGGAAGATTTCTAAATCACCTTTGGTAGGGCAGACACAGACACACAGAAATTAACAGGGCTGTAGCAATTGTTTAGCTGCCTAAAATGAAAAATTATATGTCATTAAGTAATCTTTCACCAACTCTTTTCCATGTCCAAAAGAGACCTTTCCATTTGCCTTTTCAGAAACCATGTGAGGCCATGGGAGGGAGGAGGTCCAAGTGCACAGCTAGGCACAATGTGGTCATTCTAGGGGAGAATAGCACAGAAAGAGAGACAATTTGGGGGTCCTGATATCCTAATAGAACTGTGAATGAGGCATATGACTGACTGAAACAAGGATGAATGTTTTTATATAAATAGATAAATAAGAAAATAAATAAATAAATAAATAAAAATCTATTCTTCTATGTCTTTCTTGAACTAGCTCTAAAACAGGACTTTCAAAAGAGTTTCTGCTCCCTGCAGGGGGTGTGCAAACCTGTCCCCAAATGGCAAGACAATGTTCTGAAGAGATTCCCTGATAGCATGTGCTGAGCAGTCAAAGTCCCAAATGGTCCTTAAATGAAGGCCTTGACAGAATTCTTTCTGGAAGTCTTGTTTCTTTCTTTCTTGTTTCATGGTAGGAGGTGGCCAAGTACAACATGATTAGTTATTCCTTAGAATATCTCATGACCTCCTTGGGTTTGCTGGGTTCAAAATGGCCTGGAGTTGCCTCCAAAAGCTCTTGACTCAAGCAGATCCCCATGCCTGCCCCTGTCAAAATACATTTTGGTTTACATACTTTTAATGACAGACCTTAAAGACTTCATCAAAACACATTTCATTAGTATTCATCATAGGAACATTAAAGAGATGCAGGTGAGAATTTGCAGTTTAATTTCCTATGATTTAGGCATCCATTTTTCTTCAAAAGTGGAAATTCTAGTATTTCCCAGAAAGTGAAATTACTAAAAGAACATTTGGCCAGTTTGCAATGTTTGTTGTTATCAAGTTGAAGGAATTTTATTGAACTTTTAATATGAAATTAATTTCAAAAGGTTTCATTTTTGCAGAATGTTTGTGAAACATTTCAAAATGGTATTTCATTTCAAAATGAAGTTTTATAGCATCAAAAAAGCCCTTTTGCAGTAAGAACATGATGTACTAGTGAGTGCTCCGCTATTATTGCAGAGACAATGTTCTCTTAAAAGCTTACTGATACATTTACTGGAAGGGGTATCTCATCAGGCCTTCCACACCCACAGGGGTGGGTCTTCTGAAAGCAGTTTTGATTAAGTTGTTACCCCAACCTGTGACCAAGTCCCATACAAATGCTTGATCAATTCCTGACGCATCTATATGGAGGAGAGAATTGGAAGGGTAAAAGTGAGCAAATGTGGATTGAGACAAAGACAGTTTAAATGGTAAAGCAAAAGCTGCTCATACAAGTAAAGCAAACAAAGGAATTCATTCAGCCCTTTCCATGGGCATGCAGGTGTTCATCCATCTCCAGGAAAGCCAGGCTCCAGCACGTGTAACAGTTACTTGGGAAGACAAACACCATCACTTCAAACGTCCTCCCTTTCCATCATCTGCCCCAAGGTTTATATGTTGAACATGATGCATATGGTCATACTCCATATGGTATGGAACATCCCTTTGGTCATTATGAGTCACCCGTTCCTGCTGTGTCCCTACCTGCATACCCCCAGACTCCTCATTGGTGGGGCAGTACAGGAAACACAAAAGGCCTTGACTCTGTGTGAGCACTGCTGTACAGTAATTAAAACATCCCTGAATT
Source organism: Acropternis orthonyx (assembly GCA_035583155.1). Classification (NCBI taxonomy): domain Eukaryota; kingdom Metazoa; phylum Chordata; class Aves; order Passeriformes; family Rhinocryptidae; genus Acropternis; species Acropternis orthonyx. Next base: position 49,870,447 of record JAWWEU010000125.1, read on the forward strand.
ATCAAAATGGTTTCCAGCACAAATCCAGACATAACCCTAGACTAGGATCATAGAATCATAGAATCATAAAATCAATTATGTTGAAAAAGACCTCGAAGATCATTGAATCCAACCCAGCACTGCCAAATTCACCACAAAACCCTGTCCCCAAGTGCCACATCTTCCAAATACCTCCAGGGATGGTGGCTCAACAACTTCTCTGGGTAGCCCTTTACAATACTAAATAATATCAGGTACCATGACAAAAATTAACTCTATGCCAGCAAAAAACCAGCACACAAGTAAAGGCTGTGCCAGGATGAAAGCTGCATAAAGAATTCATTCTCTTCCTGTCTTCATTCCAACTCTGTTACTTTACTGCTTGTCTGAACCTGCTGAGACTGTTGATTTACACCTATGGTGATATCAAAAGATCATCTAGGCAGTCGCCCTGCCGGGACTGCCTCACTCTCTGATTTGCTCAGCTTTGCTTACTGTGTAACCCAACTTTTCTACTTCTCTTTATAAATGGTAGAAGCATTTACTGTAGGATATTGATTCCTTCTGGTTGATCTTGAAGTTAAACAGTACTATTAAACTTATACTAATGAAATGAGTTTTGCTTTTGCCAATATTGTTAGCAGTTAATGGACTCTTCTACAGGTATAATGGCATACATTTCATAGCTTTAGTACAATATTCGAGGAGTCTCAAATATATAATGACTGAGTGAAATATACAACTTTTGCCCATTTCACCTACCTAAAATATTTGTTGTCTACATTTCTGTTTCTCTGTGCATCCTGGGAAAAACAAACAAACAAACAAAAACAACAGAAAAAAACAGTCCAAAGGAACTGTTTCAACTGTGTAAAGAAGAAAAAAAAAACACAAAAAACCAAAACAAAACAAAAAAACCACCCAACCAACAAAAAGGAATGGTCCCATCAAGAACTCTCTAGTCTTTCAATTGCAAAAGTTAACCTGCTAAATTTAGACTTTTTACAGCCTAAACAAGACTACACAGAAAGTTAAGGAAAACAAGAGTAAACTCACCACATACTAGATAAATATTTTGTTTTGCCTAATGTTCTTTTCTTCTGGCTACAGAAAGAGAAGTTTTTTGTTCTTTTTGTATGTTTTTTTCCTCTGCTGTTCTGTTGCATTAAAGGGATTTCATGCAAATTCAGCCTAGAATTAGTAGCCTCTTGTGCCTACTATACATTTGCACTGATTACTGTAAATGTCTCTGAAATTAATTTTGACTACAAGGATAGAAGCAGGTTAAAGAAATATGGAAGGTGAATGTTCAAGCAAAATCCACACCCAGTTTCTTTTAGCTGAGAGCATAATCTAATAGGGATTTTCATCCTGAAGCAAAATTCTGTTTCTAGTCCAGTATTTGTTTTCAAACCCAGTCTCAGGAAGATGTGCTTGATGACAGGGCTGTTTTTCTATTTTTTTTCAATCCACAGCAACACCCTTTTACACAGTGGGAGGAAGGCATCTGATGTCTGTCTCATAAAAGGCATTTCAGTACATGGTACAAAACTGGTCCCATGTTAACTGCAGAACATTGCCTGGGCTACTTCTCACATATTTGTACCAGCCTAGTTCTGGTCTTGAGCCACACTGTTAAGTGGTGGTCTAAAAATAAGTCTCTGGATAAAAAAGGAGGTTTTGATCTTCACTGTTGTCAATCTACACTAAATTACAGGAAGAAAAGGGAATTTACCTTAGAATAATGAAACCAGACTTGCTTCAGACATAATTTAGGGATTAACAGCAGCTGAACCTGAGGCCATCATCTCCTCTCTTTAATTGCTAATCATCGGGAAGTGTCCTCACTTGATCATTATTGCTCAGTTAAATCAAAAATATACAAACGGCATAAAATGATAACATTCAACCATGGTCTTACAAAGTTTTGTCTAATTACTTAATGCCCAGGAATTTTTTTTTCTGTAACACCTTGCATGAGCTATGGTGTAAGATAAGTCATATGTTTACCATACTCTGTTTTTTCGTATATTTACAGTTTCTTTAAGTTCTATAAAATATCATGTAACATAAATATACTGTGTGTAAACTTCACCGAAGAAGACTTTTCATTAAATATCTGCTCTTCCTAAACTGTCCCCACTATAGAAAGTCAATATGTTCTACCTGGATTGAAAGACAAACTTTTTTTAGACAAGGAAAACACTGCTTTTTCAAGAACACTTTTAATAGATTGCACTTGGTTTTGTTCACTGTCTACTTGCCTGTTTGCATACTCTCCTAGTTGCACCAAACAGTCAAGATAAGCTGATCATTTCTTTCCCAAAGAGAGTGTGAACCTTAAAATAAAATCTACGTTTGGAAGACTTTGAGTATTTAAATGGAGTTATTTCCTCAATTCCTTTAAAGTCTATTGGATAGATTAGTTTCCAGATTTCAGGGGAAAATATAAAAATTCTAGCATAGCTTTCAGAAACTCAAATATATCATTAAACAGGGAGGAAAGTCTTCATAGCAGATTACAACTCCAAGAAGTTAAGTGGTACCACTGAAAGTTAACAAACAAGTAGCAAAGTCTATCACCAGTCTTTATAGTTCTTCGCTTTCTTGGAAAAATAATATTTCAGAGGTCATGGTTAAAGTTGAAGACAAAACAATGTAACATGAAAGGAAGGTAGATCAGTTGCATAAGGGACTTAAAAAGGAAACAAGTTTTTGTTTGCTGCCTGACTGCTGGCGTAAGTTATCAAGCGAGAAACTAATATGTGACAAAAGAGAAAGGTCACTCCCCACAGTAAGTCAGGAAACGTTCAGAAAGGTTACACATTACACAGACACTTGTGAACACCATGCTTACTCCATGGATGAGCAGTGAGGCAGTGAGGTTTCATTAAAACCAGGGTGATGTTATTAAACTTTCATAATTTGACTGGGATCTGTGCAGCAAAATTTTTATAATCTCAAGCTTGCGCAACATGCAATGAGGGAACCAATAACTAGTGAATTACAATAATCAATATGTGAAGTGACAAAAGCATTAATCAACTTTGCAGCAATGTCTTGACCTAGGAAGAAATTACTTTTATATAGATCGCATAAATACTAGACAAATTACATATTGGGCCAAATAAATGGCTCATGTAACTCAATTGCTGATATATGCAGCTGGTGACACATTTGGATCTAGTGATGAATTTGGATGATTACATTTTTACATGATATCATACTGAGTCAGGCAATTAGCATAACAACATTTTCACAAGGACTGATTTTGATTTAAAATTTATGTAGATTCAGCTGTGCTCATGCATTTTTCTTTTTTCGCATGGGGCATTATATTGCTCCACAAGAAACACAAGAAAAGGTCACTGAGTTTTGCTGGCATGGATGTCCACAGGTGGGTAAGCTTAGGTGTGTGTATTCCATTATTGCAAACAAGAAAATTTCGCTGCCTTTTTTTTTTTTTTTAATTGAAAGGGACATCTCTTAATACAAAGCCCCAGATAAAAAATGATCAGAAGTGATTTCATAAATACAACAGGAGACCATTTGCAATTGTTCAAAGACTGAGTAGCCCAGCAAGGGAAAATTAGTGTTAAAATTTTTGTGTTGCAATTATTCCTTCAGAAACCCTTTTTTTGAGTTTTTTTATAAAAGTGACACAAAGGTAGCAGAGACGGTGTTTCTTACCTTACTATCTATAGTCTCATTTCAAGTACCTAGAGGGAGGTACATGTTTTTTGCAATTATTTATATGCTATATGTAAGAAGTAAGGGACACGTTGGAAAACATTCTTATGGAAATGTTTTCAGGTTGGGTTTAAATGAAGGCAGGCTTTAGCATATCTCTTCATTAAAGATAGTACAGAATAGCACCAGTGATAACTAAACAAATATAGCCATTCTAATTTTTGAAGCTCACCATTGAGATGGAAAAGACTGTTTCAAATGCAAATATTCTCCTTGAAGAGATAGGAAACGTCCACTTGCTATACTCTCCAGTGCTGAGGGAAATGACTCAACACATACACTGTTAGTGTGAACTTCTTAGAGAAATGAAAGGAGGGGATGAAAATGAATAGCAGCATGGCTACTTTCCCTACTTGCATCTCTCTCAGGAAACACAAGCATCTTTGGAAAGGAAGCAAGAGTACAAACATAAATAGAATACAAGAGAAGATTTTTTGGATAATAAGCATAAATAGCTGTCAAAATTAAGAGAGAGACTTATCTTGAATATTGCTGGTTTTCCTAGCCAGAAGAATAGTTCTGCATGGAAAGCCAAATGAACCTCCCAGAAACTAAGGAAACATTTAGAAAGGAAAAGTAAAAGGATGAATTTGAAGCATCTTTAATACATATTTTTTAAATCCTCAGCACTTCTGTATTGTCTATATTAAAAACCATATGAAAAAAAGAAGAGAATGGCAGGTTGCAGCCACTATGCTGGCTGACATAGTGGTGATACATATTGATCCTGCCAATATCTCAGAGCTCTTCACTTGCAATTATTGCTTTTTTGACTGTTCACTCAATTCTTGTTAACAAAAATTTCACAGTGAGATTCACTAGTCTCTCCAAGTGCTAGTGACTGCCAATGGAGTTTGTTTTCACTTGGGCTAACTTTAACTTTGGTAGATGAGGATATCCACAAGATCACTGAATAATTCAGGAATGACTCAAAGCCTGACCAACAGTATTAAACTGAATTTATTCAACAATTTAGGCAGAGCCGTTATAACAGAAGCTGTTTTAATATTCAAATAAGGAATTGAAAGAACAATGCTTTCCCAAGAAATCTGCATACCAGAGGTAGAGAGAGCAAAGTCCTTTAAACTTATTTCTGACCAGACAACTTGTTCTCACTTGACATGGAGGATATATAAGATGGACACTAACTTTGTCCTAAAGGAAAAAGAATGCAAACAAACAAAAGCCGTATTATCTTTCAGTCACAGTAGCAGAGTTCTGTTTCAAGAGAACTAGGGCATGTTATTTCAGTGTCTGAATACTCACCTTTTTTCACACTTAATAACACATGGAAAGGACTTAAATGATACTCATACTTCTGTGCAAATGGGGATTGCCTTTCTTTTCATAGCTAATACTGAAATAAAATGCCATGTCTGAAAAAAAATATGGATGATAATTCAAAAATAAAGGACCTGGGTAGAAGATCCAGACTGCAAGGAAGAAAAGACAAATTTTGAATTAGAAAACTGATAGGTCAATTAAGTTACACTGGACACTTACAGATGCAACCATTTTCTGTTATCCACCATTGTGATCATTATGAATGCTGAAGTGTTAAAGAAATGAAACAGTAACAACTGAGAACATACTGGAACTAATTTTGGATAAGCTGTGCAGGTATATATAATAAAGGAAAGTGTTAGTCCCAAACCACCAACAATCAGAGCTGCATTACTTAGTTTATCTAGAATTTCATGCATGATTATTAGTATCATTGATCAAAAATTTATCTTTATTCCATTTTAATCAAGATACTTCACTCAGTTTCTCTATCCTTAGAAGATACATCATGAGTTATAATGTTGAATGAAATGCTCTTTTTAAGTATCAAAACAGTATTGTAATTGTACATTTTTTACAAATAAGATTGTACTTTGGGAAAGTTTTAAATACATGCTCCTTGCTTTTTACCTCAGTGAGTACAATTTGTATGCTGGGCATTAGCATGAAGCCTGCCATTATAAATAACACTTCCAGACAACAAGGAAAATTAATTTTGGCCCATCTTTATTGTTAGTTACTCCATAGCTGCTTGTTGTATTTCATCAGAAAATATTATCTGCCTATCATTTCTAGAAAAATATAGTTGTTCTATTATCTTGGTCTAAAACTTAGAAGTAGTAAAATATAACATGCTTTGACATTGTGATTTATGGTACAAAAGTGCAAACAGGGGAAAGTGGATACGAAATGAATCTAGCAAAATTAATGTGTACTTTGGCAGCTCCTGGTTTATGAGGTTACATGAAGCAGTTTGCTGGTCTGGAAAAATTTCAATCCTCTAAAATTTTTCCAGATAGTTTATTTGTTCAGTCTATCACCAATATGTATGTCAAAAACCTCACTGTACTACTGGAAAGTTGAAGTAGTTTTTTGACAAGTTCATGCATGAATTACTGAAAAATTGACATTGTCACATAAATAACTGCTTCAGAAAGTAAACTAAATGAAGTCTGAGAGGTTTTAGGTTTTGTGTTCCAGGATTTCACCCTTCACTAATCCTTAAATGATGGTGAAAATTTGCATGTTATGCTTATGCAGAGAACTTTACAAAAAGTAGAAAAAAAGGCAGAATTGTTTAAAAAAAAAAGTGTTCTTTTTGGCTGGAGCTGTATATCTCAGTTGAGGGGGACTTATTTTTCTTTTGAACTGACAGTACTCCACAATTATGCTTTAGAATAAGCTTTGTTGTGCAATAGAAAGAGCTGTGCTATTTAATTAGATTTATACAACAGGTTTAGAATGTATTTTGTTCACTCTAAGAGCTGATTAGACCATCACAATGTGACCTTCCAGGCTTCAGATCTTCCATGAGGAATATTGCAAATCCCGTTCTCCCATTGACTCGAGTAAGATGTGAATACAAGAGCAATTTTTTAGAATGTACAACCCATCTTGAAAGTTCGGTTCTGTTGTTGAATTTAAATTTCTATAATCTGCTGTTATAGCTTTGTTCTTCCTTTGCAAGAGCATTGTTTGTTTGTGAGGGTTATCTGTAGGTTTTATTTTTGTTCGTCTTATCAGTCCTCAGCCTTCAAGCACTTCATAGGAGGAAGCATGACAGGTTTTATTACTGGAAGACAGAAACCAGCATTATGGTCCAGCCAGTGAATGGTATTTCTCTAGACCTGAAGAATCCTGATCTCATTTACAAAGTGCATTACTTTGCTTTCCATTCTAGGAGGAATACATTAATGTTTTTGAAAATGACATTTCATGATTAGCTAAGCACGACACCTACACAGTCATTTCAAATAAGATTGCCTCTTCTCAAAATTGTTCTACTATGTCAAAGGAAACAATAGACTTTCTTGCAAGTCTGTTTAAAATTGAAAAATAATTATTTAAATTCACTTTGACTCGTAGGCCTGACTTTTCAGTAAAGAAATAAGCTCATATCTGTATTTTCTTTTCTAATATTCCACATTATATCATTTTTCAAAGACTTTCAACACTCTGTGGATTTGGGAAGCAATTTTCATTACAGTAAGCACTAATGTTTCTGGAAAAGAATTATTTAAGAACATTGAAAAGTTAATTGACCAGAGATTCATGGGAAATATTTCGCCTTTTACGTTAAATATGAGTAGAATGTCAATGATTTAATGGAATAAAGATGGAAAAAGGATTGAAAAAGATACCTTTCCAAGGTTTCATCTGTGATCTTGTGGCATTTACAAAGAAAAATGACTGAAGAGATATAGAAGGTGGTGGGTTTCCCCCTGGCACGGTTGCTGTGATCCTTACCAGGGGGCAAGCTCTCCGCCCTTCCCCCTCCACGTGGTTCCCAGGGGACCGGGAACAGCAGCACAGGACTCACGGAGAGAGGGAGGCAAAGAGACTTTAT
>JAWWEU010000125.1:49878125-49904071 GCA_035583155.1 Acropternis orthonyx
AAGGTACAAGCGAGGTGACAGTACAAAATCCACCTGTAACAATATTCATATCACAGTAAAAGTTTCATTCTCTGCATTAGCATCCACATTCCATTCATGACAAGAATCTTTCCATACTTTCAATGGTGTATTGATTACTACAAAGAGAGGGATATTTTCATTGCAGGACAGCATTTACAGTATCTAAAGTATTTCAAGCATTCTGCTGAAAATGCAAGGAGCATGCCCCATGATGTGGCAAGATAAAAGTCCAACAGTGTTCAAAGTGCTGAAGCTCCTTGCTTGGCCCAAGCCCTCACCTGAAATGAATCAGGGTGTCTCCACCAAGTGCAGTGAACTGGGTCATGGCAGTGAGCTGTTTCCCTCAGCTCCGTTACAGGCTCCGCTCCTTGTATTTGATCATTTGAACTCAGAGTGTAAGCCTGTCAGAGCAGTAGTAGCTGTGATGCCAATTAGATGTTCTCAATTCAGACACCGGGCTCCCTGCTTTTGATGGTGACAGCACCTACCACGTGTGCTACAGCAACCCAACGTGAGACTATTCTGAATAATGATAATTAACTCTGTAGCAGGCTGTGCCACCCTGTTTTGCAATTGCATGTACTGGTTTGCGTCACCATGTCTGAATTTTATATACGGATCTAAATGCAAAATTTGCAGAGAACTGCACTTCCTAAATGGCCACATATCTGGGAACATACAGCGGAAACACACCATCACAGCATAACATTCCATAAGCTGCCAGTGAAATTGCAATTTTTCTGTAGTTTTGTCCAGACAACTTTCAAGATTACTTGCCAGAACACATACTGAGGTCACTAAATACATCAAGTATATACATCTGTATGTAAGATACCAATGTAACATATTTTTGTTTTGTTTTGTGGAAAGTATATAGCAGTAGCTGGACTGAGTTCTGCACATGTAATACTTAATTCTGTCATATGAGACATTTTAAAAAAGAACATGAAGGAAAAAAAGAAACAGAAAACCCGTTAAGCATGCTCCAATGACTGAGAAAAGAATTTTCAAAGATAGATTATTCACTCTTCAATGTCAGAAACTCGTTTCTACATTTCATCCTTCAGAGACCTTTGATCTGATTCCCATTTCCCATCTTGCAACTTCAATATGTATAATGTTGTTTTATTATTTTCTGACATCTTGCCTCCTGGTGAGCAGGTGTGACTTGAAAATAGTATATAAAAGCAATCTCTGATGCTGTTTTCAATCCCTGAAAAGTAATCTATGCCTGAACCACTCATTTGAAACAAAAAGCATTGCTTAGGTCCTTGAAGCTTGGAACAACTTTCTCTCCTGCTTTGGGATTTTGTGAGTGAAGCTATTTGGCTCACCGGAATATTAGATTTGGTGTACCTGTGCTATTTTGATGCAAATGGCTACATGCATGTTCTTAGGGCAATTCCCTGGATTAAGGCCAATACAGTGAAGGAAAAGGAGCTGTGAAGGCTGTGTAGCAGTGACTCTGATTACTCTGGTAACACCTTCATTCAGGAGGGGAGGAGAGGAAAAAGAGAAAGGGAGAGAAAAGAAGGAAGGAAATCTGCTTGTAACTAGGTCATGGATCATTATGATAATAAGAGTTGCTTCTCTGAAGTCATGACTTCTGAAACTGAAAATATTTTGACAACTGTATTGTACCAGATCTAAAGTATTGAAGCACTCCAAATTATTAACCTCCAAATAAACTGCATCTTCTCTTCAAGAGGAGTCTGATCAAAGCACTCCTTTGTTCATTAGTTTTTTCCCAAATCATATCAGTAATGTATGAAATATTTTTACCATCATTTGGCAGATGATTATTAAGAACTGATGATAAGGATTTGGGAAGTGGGGAGAGGAAAGATTTTTTTTTTTTTAATTGGTGTATTTTGAGCCCAAGAGATATACAGGAAATTAATGCTAGAATTGTTAAGAATATTAGCAGAAGACTTAAAACTTTTTTTTTTTTTAATTTTTAATTTGGAAACTGAACTGATTTCTCCAAATTGTAAATGTAATGATTCATTCTGAGATGGCATCTTACCTGCAGTGCTTTTTGATCCTGCTAAAATGATGCTTTCCCTGAGCCAGTATATGTGAAAGGAAAAATGATGCTTAACATAATGTGGATAATATTGGCATATGCGAAATGTCTTCATGAATTACACTATAATCGGTAAGATACCAACATTACACATATGCTTAGTTCAGCTTCAGCTATTATTTAGTCAAACTGTGAACAGAAAAGACTGAAGAATAAACTGTAATGCTTCAATACTATTCTTTTAAAAATATCTTGCTTTTAAGTGTTTATGTTTTTGAAGCAGAGTGAATTTCCTCCAACTGTAAAGCAGAAATTCACACCTATTTGCAAATTTATGTTCAATGTTTGTGTTGATAACTTTCTATGTGTTTATTTTGCACCAATACTTTCTCATGCTGGAAATATTTACCTAATCTGAAAATAACCTTGCATAATGTGCATGGAGAAGTTAGTCAAACTGAATTTCAAAGTTAATGATCAGCTTGCCCATAGCAATATCACAGCTTTATGTATCAAACTCTGTGCTGAATAATTTTTCTATTTTTTCTCCTTCAAGCAAAAATGAATGAAAGTGGGGTTTGAAAAGGAGAGAGAGACTTATTGCAATGTAAACCAACAGATGTAATAAATTTCTCTTGGCAACAGAACAGTTAGCTTGTTACAAGAATTTGGGCTCCTAAAACTATCCGTAGGATATGGAACATAGCAAGTCATGAAACTAGAACACTGTGTGGTTGCAGTAAATTCTGTTAAAATACTTCGCCAATACTTCATTTACTAAATGTTAACATGTTTTCCTCTTTAAGATAATTTACAGTTATCTTGTAGGTTATTGGAAGGACATAAATTGAAATTAAAGGTTATTAACCAGTTTTCAGTGAACAAATTATTTTTTTTTAGTTTTATGATTCCAAGGATGTTATTTGACTAAAACCAAATATTGTATTAAAACTTTTTGATTATTATTATTTTTTGCAGTTCAACAGGCACACACAGAAGGCCAGTTCTCAGAACTCATTACTGAAGAGTATTTCAAAAGTAACATGAATATTTTCTGCAGAATTAACAGTTTTAAATTTTCTATTAAAACTGTTTGAATTGAGCATTTCAAAGAACATTTTAATATTTCAGAAGTAAAGAAAATCATTTCAGATTGGGGTAACATTGCCTTCTTAGAAGAGACTTTTGGTATAACTTAATTTGGTTTAAAGAAAAACCTTTGACAATATCAAAGCTTTTCCATGAAAGGAACCAATATTGCTGAAAATAACTCTCATAAATAAATAAATAAATAAATAAGTGTCATGATCTTAGCAATCCAATTTGCTATGTAACTTAAAAGGGATCTTGTTAATTATTTTTGCTACATACAGATATAGAGATGTAGAGTTTCTATATAAGGGATGATCTTTTGGCTGTGCTGTATGCAGAGCTGATAGTCTAAATAAATGAGGCTGGCTAAAGATGAAGTGGGAAAGAGGCAGTGTATAGATCAGTGGCCGTGTTCAAACTTAGAAGGGAGGCATTGATGAACAAAAGCAGGTCCATGTGATGGTCCACTCAATGTATGTTTGAACAAAGACTTTCCACAAGAAAAAAGCAAGCAGAGAGCTAAACTAGACAAAAATCACCCATTTTAGATGTGATTCACATACTCACAGTGAATCCAGTTGAGGACTACTAAAGACAAACTTTCAATTAAGGAGGACAATTTATGCTTGTCTATGTGGAAATCTCTTGCCTTTGCCCCTGAATCACTTCATGCCAGCCATTGTCAAAGACAGGACAGACGTATAAACAGGCAACTGGCCTAATCAAATATGAGCATTTCTGCATGGTTATAACCACTGCTGCTAAGCACTTCTCCAGAAAAACTGACAACGTAATTAATGTTGCCCAAACAGCCAGAAACTCATCTAAATCAGCAGGTATTATAACCACCTGCAAAGTAAGCTTGAGAATCTGATTTTCTACAGATAGGGCAGCTATTTGAGAGGTCTAATTGTGCTAATTATAGAAAGTGTTTCATAATGTCTCGTCAAAAATACTGACCCACTCTGCATAGCAGGTGCTCATTAAATGTGCAAGATCTGCTATTAATAATCATTTACCCCTTGTGGAAACTGTGTAAAGTAAAATATTAAAGATAAAATTTAACTTCCCAGGAAAGCATCTCAAGAAAATGATATTTCAATGAAACCTAATTAAAACTCCTAGTTGTTTCTTCACATTCAGAGAAATGAAGAAAGAATAAAGTGACCCTGTACTCTGCTGATCTCTCAGAAACAAAATATGTTTCCCAATAAATGATCTATGTACTAATCTATATATCACAAATACAAAAGCCATTAGATGTTCTGCTGTAACCTACATATGCTTTCAGTATTGTTGTGCATAAAAGCTACATTGTGTGTCTGTTTGTAAGTGTCAGTGAGCAAGTTAAAGACAGAAGGTACACATGAGTTCAGGAAACTTGGTTAATTCTCCATATTGTCAGTAGGACAAGTTATGTCCTACTGCAAGGCATCATGTGGCATGAGGGAGAGGCTGTATGCTGGTCATATATTTCAGACACAGAGAACTTCCCCAGGGGCTAGTGGTGAAATGTCAGCACTCAAAAATGACAAAATTACTTATATGAAATTGGACTTATTCCAGCATTTTGAGTTAAATATTCCAATCAGCAATAACTGAGAATATTGTTAAGACCTTTACATAGGACTCTGGTATGCACAGTATTTTCCTCTGGCCTGCTTCCTCCTTCTCTTTCATCAGCACCTTCATGCCTTAGTCTTTTCATTATCAAATACGGCTCTTCTTAGTTTATTGATTTTTTTACTTTAGTGTAAAATTCTTATCAAACCTATATCTGCTTTTTTGCTTTACTAAATAGTCTCTTTCTGCAGCTATAGGAAATCAAATAAAATCAAGATTCCATGTAGGAAGATTTTTATTTCAAACCATTAACAAGGACAGATCCAGAGTCCTGTTTCACAGAAAGTGAATATAGCTGTAGCATTCTTAGCCCCAGCCACAAAGCCACAAAATATAAAGGCAACAGCTTGTTCAAGGTGAACTACCTTGTGCTCCCACCGTGAGTAAGCACTACATTTCAACTGTAAGCACCACTAAACTTAACCATAACAAGGGCTGAAAAATAAAGTGCAACAAAATGCTCTTTTTTGTTTGGTGTTTTTTTTTTTTTGTTGGTTTTTTTTTGTTGTTGTTGTTTTGTTTTTTGTTTGTTTGTTTGTTTGTTTGTTTTGTTGCCTACATAGTTGGAAACCTGGATATATTACCACAGCAGGAGAAACAGGTACTGTCTAGACCCATTTCTTTTATCTTATAAATATCCATGCTCATGATTCCCAGGAGTATCCTGTTGCTTGAGACCAGCTGAAAGTGAATAAACTGAGTTATAGCTATTACAAAGTCACACTTCAAAAAAACATTTTTCCAATAGACAATTTCAAAGAAGTTCACTCACTTTCTTGAAACACATTTAATATATTTTAAAAATAGTTCAGAAATATTGCAACAAGCCCAGGTGGCTAATGCATCTAACAGATGTGCAAATTTTGTCTGGGAATTTAAAAAAATGCAGTTTATTAAATTGTGTCATATGGCAGATGGGTAGGAGCTCTGTAGAGTATTCAGTTGATTACTCCACAGTTTCTGCAGTCAGAGGAAAAGTCCCAGCCTGCATTTTTGCATACACACAGTTACTGGAGAATGCCAGTTTACATTTGTTAAAGAAAGGGAATCGAAACAAAACACCTCAGGGCTTCTCCAAGACTGTCTACTCTGTATTGGTTAATGCTGAACATTGTCTTCTTGTGTCCCACAAAAGAAGCTAAGTAGGGATACAAGCCCTTTCAGCTAAACAGCTAGTTCCTCTGATAAATGCGAGGTTTATATCTTACTATTTCATCTGCTCTGCCAAATAGCCCTATAACTTTCTCTATTAGCTGTAATTACATTACAATAGTTATATGAAGGCTCAAACAATGTTTCTGGTTTCAGAACAGCTTCTATGACTAAATAGAAAAGCTCTCACAAATCTAGTTTCCTATTCTTAGTTTACAAAGGTCTGCTGCTTGGTGTCTCATAATCTTATGAGTTTCAGAAGTCAAGAGACAGAGAAAGAAGGTTTATGTTGAACCAGCAAAATAATTATCTTAAAAAGAATAATGTGCTTTTCCCTGCTAACACAAATTTCCCACGGTGCTTGCGTGTGTGTGTGAAATCAAACAATGCAAAAAGTAGCAAAAGTATGGACCAAAAATAGAATATAATCATAATAACTTTAAAAATTATCATTACTATGGATTCTCTTGATTTCAGTCCAAAATAATGTTATGCATATTTTCATTAAGAGCTAAATAAGAGTATCCAGAAATCATCACTGCATTTTACGTGAAAAGTTTGATACCCTTAATAATGTAATTATTTCATTTATAATTGCAAGAAAATGATGATAAGTTGAATAATAGTTTTCTCATCCATTGCTGTAGTAATTGGAATGTAGTTATATAGCAAGTGGTGTATTACAAATGGAGCTAAGTAGGAATATGAGTATAAAAATGGTTGCCATGTAACACTTTCTGTATATCATCCTGCATTCAATTACCGACCAATTTCTCAAATGTCAGCTGTGGCAGATAAAATTTTCCATGTCAGCAAATGGACTTCAGACAGAATTTCTGTTGGAAAGTATCTGAAAAAAAGCTTTCAACAATAGCAGCGAAGACTAGTGACTGGTTTATGCTACATTGAAACCAAGAGACTGTGGAATAAGGCCTTCCAAAGTATCTCTGCTTTTGACTCAGGAAAGTATCTGGTCCACTGAATGCCTATTAAAACCTGGTCAACTTACTAACCCATGGAAAAAACCTTACTGTTTTTCACATTTCCAGTGTTCCTCCTTCTGAAGAGTGTGCAAATTGCCTCTGAAACAGATGAACAGTTTCTTCCTTGAAAGTACTACTTTTGACTATGGGTCTCTGAGAATGCACTTTCCACTGCTCTAAGTGTGGCTTTTGCTGGAGCCCAAGAGAAAGCACAGCAGCCTGCAAGATGGGCAAATGCAGCCTTACAAGCCAAAAGATCTAGATGGACAAGAAGTATGCTGGGATAGTGGAATATACAACGAAACTAGGACCGTAAGGCTGAAAATAGGTGAAAGTATGCAAAGAGATGAATAAAGGATGCAAAGAGTTGAATAAAGATCTGAAGAAGGTGATATGGCATTCAGAGTTATAAACAGAGATCCTTTAAGCTGTTCAGAAGAGGACTGGATAGGAACAAGCTAAAGAGACAGGGAGATGCAGGCCTGGAGGAGGGAGAAGCATCTCTCCAAGTGCAGAAATCAATCCACATGTGCCAGAGACATATCAGTCATCAAAGCTTGAAAATCCTTTGCTAAGGGTGTGGATCTCACCCTCCACTGGTACTGGTTCATACAGAGCATGAAAACTTATCAACTACTGTCCCAGCCATAGCAGCTCTGCTCTGGACATTCAAACCCTGCTCATTCATGGTTCAATGTGTTTACAGTTTTCTTTACTTTCATGACTGTAATGTCACTGCCTTCATGTCCTGATTAGTAAAAGGAAACCAATCCTACCCTCTCATCTCACAGGCAGATTGGAAAATGATGTGTTTTCTGCCCTCAGAGAAGGATCTTAACAGTTGGCAGCAAATAAAGCAGAAGACCACAGGTTGACAGAGAAGCTGGCAGGAAATATAAATAAGTACTGACACAGCCTGTTCCTCCCTTCAGTGCACCCAAGGAGGCAGAAATCTGTGAAACAGAAAGTAAGTGATTATTCAGTAAAAAGCCATGGGAGGGGAGAGGTGTGTCCACAAAGACTGGCTTTAGTACTGGAGATTTTAACCCCCAGTCCTGTTATCGACTGGAAGACACAGCTCCTTGGGAGAGAATTTACATGCCTTAAAATGGGCTCTTATTCAAGAACTACTCTCCAAAGAAGTTTGCCTCTCGCTCTCAACTGAGGAGGGACCCAGGGCAGGTAGCGCCTCTAGAGCTGAGCTATGCTTTGTGAATGTTCCTCTGTGCCATACTGCAAGTGTCTAAACTTGTTCTACAGGAAAAAGAACCATCAATTATTAAAAACAGGAAAAAACAACCCCACCAGTAACATTGATATAAATCTTTTAATGGTTCTTCTTCCATAAATACTCTGTGAATTTTAATGATACAGGAAGTTTGAAGAGCTGTCTCTCTGTTTCTGAATTCAGCTGAGACAAGTGTATGACTGGAAACAGCATGAAAAATACCTAAAGCGTTGATTTTCAAGTGATAGACTAATTAATTTATTTGCAAAAGAAATCCAGTACTTGCTAAAACTTTGGGTAAAACAATACCATTATTTTTATATAAGGATGTTTGAATCCTTCTTTATATACAAAACCATCTTGAAAAACCAAGCAGTCTTAATTTAGTATTTTGAGAACCAACAGTGAAAGTTTTCTGAATGTGTTAGGACAGCTTCAGGGAGAAAGCTGAAAGCATCAAACTGATCTGAAAGCTATTTTCCACATGCAGCTCAGCAGAGAAACTGGAGACATGCTTGAGACAAACAGCAAGTCAAAGGTTGGCATAACAGACCAAGCAGAGGCTAATCCTGCTACAAGGTAGGTGGCAAAAGGCAAAGCTGCAGCTCTGTAGTTCATGGCACAGTGTTTGCACTGGATTTGGTTTTAGAGAGGAAGTTAGTGGAGAGGCTTTGAAGAGACTGGCATGGTCAGATTGACAATTTCACCTAGTTTGCAATATGCAAGCACAGGTTTTATACCAGTGTAGGGCAAAAACACTTCAGACAGTTAAATTCAGCAGATATATTGTTGTAACTGCAGCTTCCTTATTTAGAGATTCAGCACTGGGAGGAGAATTTTTGAGTCAGGATCCTCAGACTGTATTGTGAACTATGACAAAACCACTTCACTAGGCTCCTGAATTCTTTGATGTATTACTGGTGACCATAATCTACAGCAAAGGTCTTCATTTGAGATGGTGTGAAGGGGAGGGAGCTTATCCAGGCACTGCTGCTTTCCCAAGTGCCTATGAGGATGGATGTCTCACTGACTTAATTACAGAAACTGAACAGTTTTAAAAAGAGGATTGTTGCTCTGATTCTCTGTGGGTCTCAAGGTCATGACTCCATAAACAGTAAATAATTCAATGTGTATAAGGTACAGCCCCCGGAGAATGACCAGGAGGGCTCATATGGATGAAGCTCTCTGTTAACTCCTTTCTCACCCTCTGTTGTTGCAGGTTTTGCATTGACTGAACCAGCTCTGCGGGCTCTAACCTTTTCCATCAACAGAACCAGAAAGGAACAATAGCAAGCTGAGCTATGGATACCAAGCCAAGGGCTCACCATATGGTGTTTTTATTACACACAAGGGGAAAGACTGCTTTAAAGACCAAGGGTCGAATTCATTCCTGTTGTAAGACTATTAAATTCAGTGGTGTTAGATCAAGCATGAAGTCAACAGCAAACTAATTCTATGTGATGGGGAACAAGAGTCAAGGTTGGGTTTTTTTTAATAGCCCAAGGATATCTATAAGGTAAACTCAGTTAAGCCAAGTTTATTTTTTTTATGTCTAACTGACATCTGTTCTCAGAAAGCCTGCAGCACACTGGAACTGTTTCCCAACCTTTTTCTCCTCTATAACTGCCGTGTACTTCTGTGACAGCCAGAGATGGTGAAAAGGCACGTTTCACACAAAAAGGGGCACCACAAATGACCAGGCTGATATGACGTTAAGATACCCTGACACTGTTTTAGTGGTTCTGTATTCAAGAAAGAAATACAAGAAGAAAACTTTCCAACAACCAATTGTGAATTTTTGTTGAAATTTATTGACATTGACAGCAGATGAATTTTAGCCATTCTTATCACCATGCCTGTTAAAGAAATTATACTGGAGACAATACACTGTGAGCTAACCAGCTACTGACAGTCTAAGCCCCTCTTTTACATTTTCAGAGCATTTGATGTGCAGATCAATTAAAGGGCTTATTTTGAGTCATCTTCAAATAGCACAGCAGCTATGACACACAGAACCCCCGTAATGCAGACATTCAGTAAAGTGCAGGTTGGTACACTTTTATCTTTACAGCATGTTATCTCATTTTTACAAGGAGACGTTACCAGAATGAATTGGTTGAAATGTAAAAAGTAAATGAGGAACCTGGTTTTTAAACTTCATGAGCTATTAAATAGATGGGGGAAAAAATTGGTTGTTAACATGAGTCAGGTTGTCTAACCTGTCTACTGCTGTGGGTTAACTTTGCAGCAATATCTGAGAGAGATTTTAGAGGATATTCTTGAAGGCTGAGATAATGGTTGGTGAAGCTGTACTCAAGGTAATGTAAATCAGCACTTATACAACAGAAGACAGTTAAGTTAGACAGTATAAATTCAACAGAAATGTAACTGGAATCAGGTCAAGTATGTATTTTGTTTCATAGGTATTTTAGAATTGAATTAAGGAGGAAAGCAAGAAGAAAAAAATTGTGGCTAAGCTTCCTACCATATCAATGAATGATAAGACTCACCTGCAGAATCAATTTTTTATTGACAGAGGAAGGACAGCTGAGATCCAGGTTTAAAGAAATGTAGTTGTCCTGGGATTCTGACTATCATGAAGCGGCGGAGTGAACACACAAAGCTGAGAGCTGAGTTTACAAAAGGGTCGCTCTCATGGGCTCCTGTTAGAGACCAAAACCGGTCCTGGTGGATATAAGTTATTCATGCCTTATCTATGTTATTGATTCTGGTCTTGAACTCAGTGTAACCATAAAAGGTAGGACTGACTGAGATGCAGTCTGGTAGAGCAGGACATGCTGCTCTTGTAAGGAATGAGGCCAAAGGATGCAAGAAGGAACAGAGTTCATGTAAACCCTATAATGACCTGATATTTTGCTGGGAAAATGAAGAGAAGCTCAAAGCATTTCAGTTGTTAATGGTTACTTCGCAACTTCAAGGGATCTCTTATATTCAGCTTCCAGCTGACCACCCATGGCAAAAAGCAATCAGCAGAGCTGCCTGTCTCTGAAGCTAGCAACGTCTAACCCTCTCTCTTGCTAAGTGAAAAATCAGTATTGATAGTCCTAGTTGCTTCACCCTCTGGAACTCCATTGCTCCTGTCTGCCACTGCAGAAGTCCTAGGTCACACACAGTCCTTTCCCCTTTTCCTGGAGCTGCTTTCTTTTCTCCAGAAAGTGGCTGTGGCTCCCAATACTGGAACTGCTTCACTGGCATCCAGAGTCCACCTTATCACCTTTCTCAATCAAGCATTCACTCAAATTAAATAAGAAGCATTCCCTTCATCCTAGATCTCTTAAGTCTTTAATAGACAGTGTCGTGCATCAGGAAACACCTGTGAGGTGCAGGACCCAGGTGGCCCATACCATATTGCTAATGGAGACTTAGAATAAGCTATTGCAGCAGTCTTGTGCTGACAGCATGGATATCTGTTTGCAGGCTGCTTCCCTGGGCAGCAGTTGTGGTGATAAGTCTGTATTTTGTCTCATTCAAGGTCAAGTGATTTTTATCAGACATGCACTTTGCTCAAGTTCTCTTTTGCAAAATACCCTAACTCTTCCAGCCTTTCATTCAATTTGCATACTGTATGTTTGCAGCTGAAATATTATTACTGAGAGGTAATGAATACATTTGACAGGCACCTAAAGGCACTAGAAATAAAGATATTAGATTTCTTTCAGACTCAAGGACTTAGACAACCCTGCTCTTTTGTCTGAGATCATTAACATTGTGTTTTTCTTGAAACTGCAATGTGTAAAATTTCAGGAAACAACATGTAAGATTGCAGGAAACAAAGTCAGACAGATGTATCAGATGTAGCTCTCTTTGAAGGAGCCTATCTGTATTCCTTTCTGTATTTTTTTTTCTCCCAAATATGTCATTTTGCACTAGGAAATTTATATTTTTGTCTGCCTGGCTTTACTTTTGAATATTTTCCAAAGTCTCTGTGTTCTAGTTGTGCCCTTCTCCTCTTTTTCCTCTCCCTAGTATGTTTTCCATGTATTCTATATATCATAAAAGTGTTGGAGTTGCTGATAAATCATTGCAGGTATGGAACATAACCTAGATGGCACTCTTGAGGAACAGTCTCTAACCAGGAGAGCTGAGAGCAGTGGGGAAAGAGGAAATGAAGCAAAGGATTTGGGATTGCTGATCAAATAAAAAAGTGTATCCTGCTTCCTTGATGGCATCTGCTGAGACATAAAAAGAATACAAAACTATAGAAAAAGTCCACACAGACACACAGAGAACCATTAAATTTCAAAGGAAAGATTTTCATAGCCTACAAGTGGGAAAAGAAGGAAATTAGTCAAGAAATATTCTGTATGTCCTTTAATCTATACTGGCACATAGCTTCTCTTTTTCCCTTCCTTTTTCTTTTATCTTACTGTAACCCAGTTAACACAATGCACAACACTGAAGACCATGACTAGGGATCCACTCCATCTCTGCTGTGAATGCATCACTAATAACTTGGAAACACTTACTCTTTCTGGGATGCCTTGGCATCCATGCAGACCAAAGGCTCTAGCTACCAGCAACTTGTTTGGATGACTGAGAATGCACTGCCAATAACAAACAGTATTGTTCCTAGAAAACTCTCACAAATTTTCAAGGCTGTGGTACAGCTAGTTAATCCCCATAAAATAGCTGGATGTTTCCTAGGTCACGCAAGGGCTGCATCTCATCGGCATTTGTCACAGCATCTCAAAAATGGTCTTCATAGAAATTTTTCCAGGAAAAATTTGCTATGGTGGAAATCCAGTGAACAGTTATTCAAGATAAAAAAGTGTAAGGTGTTTTGAAGCCATTTATTGCCACACGTGAAGGACTAGCAATATATTTTAATTTGTGAGATCACCATACACCCTACTCCAATTAATCATGGATTTGATTCACGACTACTGAACCTAAACAGCCCATTCAGGTTTCATATCTTTGATGATACTACTAAATACCTGTCACTTAAGTAGTATTATCTGTGGAGGCCTAAGGAAGGCATCTGTTGTTGAAGGCAGAACATGATCAGGGTTATGAGTTTACAATAGCATTGTATTTTCAATACAGCATCTGTAACATGTAAAATGTAAAAGCAGATTAAGAAATTGAACACAGATTTGTCATCATGCCACAAGGAAGCTTGGAAATCATCCTTTTTCACACCTGTTTCTTCCATCACGAGTTCTCTAGCCCAGTTTCAGCCACTTGGGGAATCCCGAAGAAGCGAAATTTGAGGAGAAAGATTTTTTCCAGATTGAACAGTTAGGCATAACTCTGTTTTCTAACAGTAGGGAGCTGCCATAGCTGCTTTTTCTACTTTAGTGTCAGCAATATGTGGCAATATGTCAGGAATATGTGGCTTAAACACCTCTTTTTTTGCCATTTTTTTTTAATAATGCTAGAATTTGAAAGTAACCTAGGTATTAAGAAGCTATCTACTGTGCATGTGTTGGTCTATATGAAAGGATCTATTTAGGTACCTAAAATTTTCTGGTTTTCAAGATATGATCTGTCAGTTTTTATGGTTTATTGTGACTTCTTCTGATTCCCATTTTTATTAATAATGAACACCACTTGAAAGAATTATTTTATGTATATATATGTGTGTATATATATTCTTTGCTAAGCACACAGGAAATTGTATTCAGTATTAACAATTGAGTAAATGGCCATTTTGATTTGTCCTTATTAGTGGAAGAGGTTAAGACATATGCATTTTATCAGCCTGTGATTAAGCTATAAGCATTCTGTTTAGTTCAGCTTGTTTCAACTTATTGACAAACACCTTATTCTTAATTACTTAAAGAAAAAAAAGTTATTGTAATGCCATTACTTAATATCCAGTTGTGCTGGTTTTGGCTGGGGTAGAGTTAATTTTCTTCAGCTAATATGCTTTAGTATGGAATGATGCTGTTTTCACTGAATGTCTCTAAAGTGAATGAAAATAGGTTGTGGAATCAGGTATCCTCATAGTTAACTGAGAAACTGAATCCTTTTCATAGGTTTACGTCTACTGATATTCATTGGTACTGGAGCATTTAATCATGACCTAAATCTTTTTAGCTTCTTAGTTCTGGCTAGAGAATGAATTTGCATTACCAAGAGCAAAGAGAAGGGTGGGGGGCAGGGAGGGGAAGAGAGAGAAATTAGGTAGGAGATTATAAAATGTGTAAGGTAGAGTTAATCAACTATTCTTTGGTGCAAATTAGTGCAAAAGATATATACCTTCAGCAAGTTCTGTTTTGTCCTTTGCATAATTGCTTTTCTTTCTATACCCTATATACATAAACTAGGTGCTAGGTGAGGAAAAATAACTGGCACACATCCACACATTCCATCTCTGTTCCACTGGTTATTGTTTAAATAGTGAAAAAAGTTTTGCTTCAGAAGATTACACCAATTAAAATGGCATTTCTTTAAATGGAAATTTGAAAGAAGTGACATGAATATACTTCTGTGAAAGAATAAAAATATAATCTTTTCTTCAGTCTTTGCTTAAGTTGTTATAAATACAGCTGTGGCTGCTCAGACTTGTGTGCTACATGAGTGGTGAAGTTTGTCTCCAGTACTTGGTTTGAGTCATATTTTGTGGAGCTGTTTGATTAAAAAAAAAAAAAAAAAAAGTTCTTTTCATTTTCTATACACCTTCTTTTTGTCTACAGTCCTCTTGGCAAACATTATGCATGCTATCAAATGGCCTGTGGGACTAAAAACTCGTAGCACCATGGAAATGCTACCTAGGTGAGTTCACATTATAAAGAAAGAAAATAACATTTATTACAGTATTATCAACCCCAGTTATGCTCATTTTTAGATTTAGGTGATTTGTGTATCCCTCCTACATCACAGTCTACTGTAAACTGCAGCTTTTATCTCCATTACTTGGTAGTTGAATAATTTTTGTTGTGATTTTCACTACTGACTATGAATCTTTCCTCCATTAAAACCATTTTTCAGCCTTATCTGTATTTCCATCATCTGTTTTTTTCACACAATTAACAGTTTCTGTGTCTTTATTACCATACAATGTTTACTGCAAATAGTATCGCTTCCCTCATATAAGTCACAGATCCCCTGAAATTTTGTGTTCTTTACAGTCTGCAGTGTTCTCCTCTGCTTTGAATCAAAGAAAATATGTATATTGGAAAAAGACATCTTCCTAATACATTTGTTGCCAAAAGCACCATTTTTGTCTATATACAAGAAAGTTAATTGTCTGACTGAAAAGAGTCTTTAAAAATATAATCTGAAGTACTTTAACATTCATGCTTGTGTTGTCTTCACATTGAATGCTACCTCAGCTCCGGTGTCCCAGTGGTCTGATGAAATAGAAAGACAGGAAATACTGCTGTAGATACTTTTCTTGTAAAGAAAATATATTAGAAAATCATAGAATCATAGAGTCATAGAATGGTAAGGGTTGGAAGGGACCATAAAGATTATCTAGTTCCACTTTCCACTAGACCAGGTTACTCAGGGGCATTCAACCTTGCCTTGAATGCCTTCAGGAAAGATTCTTAAGTGAACTGTAAAGCTTCTGCTTCTCCTGATCCTACCTTAGACCTAGAGAGAAAACAAACCGTTGTGAAGTGAGAGTTAGCAAATGGACATTTTCTGTGTGGCCTGTAGAGTTTATAAATTATCCAGTTTTAGATACCTGACCTATAAGAATTCAGGTAGTAGAGAAGCCTGAGCACTTCAGGAGAAGTATCTAGAAATGAAAACTGACATTTCAACAGTGAGCTACAAAGCAAGTCTGTTAAGGAATACCAAAGATAGGATCAGCTGTGTAGACAGACTTAACAGTCCCACATGGTATATTTCAGATAAACACTTCAAATTGTGTCAAGTTTATCGCTAGCTAACATGCTGTTAAAGTACTGCCTAGAGAAATAAACTACTGATTCCAGCAAGTCATCTACATTGCACTCAGACAAGATTGTTTTCTAACTCCTTGCAAAAGTTTTGTGTGACTTAATCTATTTTTTCATAGATTTAGAACCACATGCCAAATTACATAATAATCTATGCTATAACTTTTCTTGTAGAATTGTGCACAAGCCAAAAATTCCAAAGACACTTGCCAGGCCACTGTGCAGGGAGTCTGTTCATCAGCAAAGAAAGTGGTGAGTAGGTTGAAAAAGAAGAAAAAAGTTGGCTAAAATAAAAACAAAATATTTCAGGAACACATAGAATTTCTAGTAGTCAAAACTGCATGTCAAGTGTAGGAAACTACAAGACCCCTAGGGAAGAGCTGAGTACACAGGGGTGGCCTGGAACTGGTATCTTACTTTCACTGCCAAGTAGATATCATCCTATATCTCCAGAACAGATCGGTTTGCGCTACAAACCAACCTTGCTATTCACTGAGTATATATATACACACACACATACAGAAACATTTATTCTTCAGCACATAACATTCTCACAGCACTTCAGCTGCCCTAGCAAATGGCTGAACCAACACTGCTGATGGGACCATAAAGTTTGTCATATATAAAAATCCATGCTAATGCTTCTCAAAAAACCTCTTACCAGCAGCAGTTTGCATGACAATTGACACCCCCTGGTCAGGCTTTACATGATCCTGGCATTACTGGATACCAAGCAAGTCAACTAACAATACAGTAAAGTGTCTTTGTTTGCTAATGCCTGTTCCATCCAGGGTACAAGTTGTCAGCTCCCCAATACTCTGCCAAGCTATAATTCTATCAATAAGCATAACCTCTGAGTCTCAGACACCTCAGACATGTTTGTGTATGCTAATTTCTGACAAACTTGTTCACCATCTTTACCAACAATCATACTATATATCACTTGTATATATATCTATGAAAGGTTGATGAATCCTGAAGGGAAGTCTTGCAGAGAGATGGTACAGTGACTTTAATACTACAGATTGTATACATCTCCAACGGCTGGGTGGGAAATGATCCCCCAATCCCCCCACCACGAGGTTCCACGGGACCCCACAAAGAGTCATGCAGAGACCACAAGAGAGGGGCAAGAGAGAGCTTTTATTATTCATAGAGAGGTATATATATAGACTCTGGAGGGATCCAAATTCCTCCAATAAAAGGCCAAAAGGGATTTGGAGTACTACCAATAGAAATGACGGGTTAACAGTCAATGGAAAGGGGTAAATAAGAACCAATAAGAAGAGTCCATAAAGTTTTTACAGGGACAGAGCCTGCATACCTTTGCAAGCAGATAAGGGTCTTCTCAGGGGATTTTGGGAAGAAGAATAGTGACTTTGCAGAAAAAGAACAAGGAATCCATTTTGTAGCATGCATTATACACCAATAAAAGTGCCTGTTTTTAAGGCATTTGAGTTAGCTTTTTCATCTTCTTCACAGGTCATTTTCTGACAATACTTTTTCCATTCTAAATATTGAGAGTCTATTGCCACATACGTCTGTTTGTATGATTTATTTTTTCAAGTATAAGTTAATTTTTCCTGCACCAGTTTGCCCCTGTTGTGGGGTGTTTGTTGTTAATTGGTTTGGGGTTTTTTTGTATAATGCCAAACCCATAGTTTTAACAAAGCCTACTGCTGCCTATCTTTATGAATCATTTCAAAGAACACTATATAATTTTTTTTTTAATCCTACTGGAACTTCACAGTAAAACACATTATTTTTTAAATTTTCATCTTTATTTCCCCCTGGCCTGACAAATACCTTAATGAAATTCTGTTTCAGATGTCTTTGCATCTTTCCCACCTGCTTTCCTCTCACACCTGTGTTCTGTAGACGCTGTTTACTACCCTCTACCACCGTCACAGGATGCTTTTCAAAAGATAGTCAAAGATTTTGCCTGTAGTTTTCCAAATATGCGGACTTAGCTTGAGATCATTTACCTCCTTCTTCTAAGTGACATAAAAGTGAAAGGGTCTCATCAGGTCCTCATTTACTTATGAATGCAGTCTAAATCATGTAATCCTTGGCAAATTGCTGAGCCCAAGATTAAAGCAGACTAGTCTGCTCAGCAAGACTCTGTCTGCCATGAGAATTTGAAAAGTGCAAGCCAGATAACCCCAGACATACACTGTAAAAATCTTCATCAACATAAAATTTACATATCTGCTGAGTAAAAATCCTCACCTGTCTGACATCAGGTGTTGCTGTTGTTTGGAGGAATGCTACTGTCATAGACAAGTACATAGATGAGGGGACTTGGGAGGGAGCAGAGTAAGAAATGTTTTAAAATAAGTTTTATGCAGAAGTCTTGTCTTTTCTTTCACCAAAGGGTCTGATGCTAGTGCTCATATGCTATGGTCCACCCTTCCCTTATTACAAGCTTAACCATTCCAGTCTGCTTTTTCACATATAATCTATATAACCACCAAGAAGAGAATGACTCAGTCTTACATATTCCCTTCACTCCCACAAGCCACTTACACACAGATAAGATATTGGTACTTTTTTTTTCTCCAGGCTAACCAGTTCCAGTTCTCAGTCTCTTCTTGAAGCATCCTCAGGTAGTGAATAAGGCTGAGATGTTCAATTCTGTCTTTGCTTCAGTCTTCACCACCAAGATCTTCCAGGACTCTATGCTTAAGGGAAAAAGATTCCAGGAGAAGAACCACTAGCAGTGGATAAGAATCTAGTTGTGTATTACTTGGAAACAATTGACATACACTAGTCTGTGACACCCAATGAAATACAACCAGGATGCTGAAAGATGGCACCCTTTCAAGGCCAATTTCTATCATTTTTGAAAAGTGATGGAGAATAGAGGAAATCCCTGACAGCTGAAGAAAATAATCACCACAAATCTTCAAAGCCGTGATTTAAAAATTAAAGATGTACATTGAAACTTCTTTTTCTCTGTTGTGTTTATTCATTGCTGTAGAAATTGCTTTATAGCAAGTTAAATATTTCTATTTTGCTCATTATTCTAACACTGATTTAGACATAATGTGAACATTTGTAGTGGCTTGTGTTCAAACTCTCACCTGAAGTCATTGTTATACTGATACTACATCAAAGCTTTTTCATACATTGGCACAAAGTTTCTATGGTCACATAAATCTTCTCTGTAGTTCCAGCATTTGCTATTTCTCATATGCAATGGATTGGAATATTTTAGGAAAATAACAAACTGCATCTTTTTAATAAATTTTTTTCTATGGATTTTAAGTCCTCATGTTTTTTCACATTCTTTTATCAGTTTGCATGCAATTGAAAATGAAGGTGCTTGTGTGTACTTACATTTACTCATGATCTGCCCATTTATTTAAGAGAAAGGGGAAGGATTGAAAATTTGACAGAAACCAATTTGAATTCTGAGTCCTGAGATCTTTGTACTTTACAACTGTTTGGCAAAGGTCCAAGCTATATTTCTTTCCAGGTCATTCCCTAAATCTGTTTTTGAAGCACTCTCTGAAGAATAATCTTGAATGTGTTCAAAATGTATGAGGTTTCTTTTATTAAAAATGTGTAAAAGTTTAAATATTCTAGCTTTAATCTGTTTCCCCAATATGCCATTTATTTCTAGATTATGAATATTTTTTTTTAATAACTTCAGATGTCTTCTTTTGTGAATGAAAGTTAGCACTTCCCAGAAGTTAATTTCAGGATATTCAGGAGTACATGTTAACATCATTGCAGTTTTTTTTTTTTTTTATTTTGCTTCACCCACAAAAGAATTTTTAATTCCATGAACCTACGTATTAAAGCACTTTGGTGCCCATTTTAAGACTTCTGATGTTCAATTTAGCTACAACCTAGTCCCATTAAACTGGTGTGGCATTAAATCAGAGTTACAGTTTCCTGAGGCATTTACCTGATAAACTGTAGCAATTATGGATGGAAATTTGTGGATTATTCTTTTGAAACATTACCTATCTCCAAAGCATAAAATCTAATTTACTTTAAATTTCTAGTCTCTGATTAACATCCTATCTTTATAAGTTTGGTTTATTTGAAGGAAAGCATTTGACTTCCCTTGTTTCCTCTCCAAACAAATTGTAGCCCTTCCTAAGATTACTAACAGGAACATTTTCCTTCACAGTAGAAGAAAGCAAACTGCTCTGTTTTGTTGATTAGTAATTTGTAGAGAGCAGCAGGAAGCCATCACTTACTGTTCATGCATTTTACAGGCCCTTGTGGTTTTTAACACCATGTTGTTCACTTTACTATCTTGCCTGAAATTGATGATGACATTCCAGTATAAATACCAGTGTTTGCTGTTTGCCATATCTGGTGGCCATCCATGAGTCAATATTAAATCAAAATTTCCTTCACATCATCATTATGTGTATTATGCAATGTGGCACTGTAACATGGACAGCTACTGCCAAAGACACTGAAGGATGATTATGCAACATTTATTTTTTGGCAGAAATATATCCTCTTTTGGTTCTTCTGTCAGCCAAAATGGTTTACTGACTGAGTTGAAAAGTTACTGAAGAGACAACTTCACATCTGTTCTAAAGTAAATTGAAACTCAAAGGTAAAAGGAAAAGAAACCAATTTTCACTGATATGTTCTATGAACATTTAAAAAGATATTTCTGGTCACATACAATCATGCATCTACACAACTTTCTAACACTGTAGTGCCAATACATACTTTATTTTGGTTATATATATTTTTGAGGTACACTGAGGATGAATAGACTCTGTGAAAGTGATAGTATTCAGAAATTTTAGTTATTCTTTTCACATTCCTCTGAAAAATTCAATGATTATAGGTAAAGATCAGCTTAAAATTCCTTTGAAAACTAGAGCACTTTGGGGTTTCAAATGAGATGAGGAACATCTCTTGGATTTACATAGCGGTAGCCTGTTTCCAAAACAGCTGCAGATATCAAACAAATTATAATTAGGGTGAAATAAATCATTCTTGGGCAATAATACCCATTCCATCAATGAAGAAACAAATTATTTTAAAATAGTTTCCCTAATGTGTTATTTTTCTCTACTGATTCTCAGAGATGCCTATTTAGAGACCATTTATGTTGCAATATTGTGTGCAGTACTTTACCCAGAAATCATTTTAATCACTTTGTATTTCTCTGATGAACTTACTTGCAGGATCAATAGAAGATACTTTAACAGGTAAGGGGTTTTATGGTTTCTGCTTTCTTTTCTTGTTATATGAAGACTATTATAGAGGTTCCCCTTGGTATGCTCAGTTTAAAAATTACAGAAACAGAATAATATTTTGTGAGATGCAGTTCTGGTTTTATTCTTTTATGTGGTTTGCAGATTCCTATGACAAAAAGTTGAAGTGGTTTGTCAGGTCCTAAAATACTAAATAGAGATTTGTAAATCTCTGCAATCACAATGAAATACGAGTTCCAGTATAGTGGTCAAAAAACCAGTATGGATAAAAAACAGACAGAGCGAGGAAACATTAAAAAGGTTGTTCTTCATGGACAGTGTATGTTTTTTATTTTACATCATGTAGATGTTTTTCAAGGCACAGTTTCTGTATGGCTCAATTCTCTGTGTCTCGCTACACTTTGCCACAAAGAGGCAATGTTTGAACTGACATACTCATAATTTGACATGATATCCTCAGGTTTTATTTGTTGATCCTCTCTCACTCTGAATTTGTATCTGTCCTGCCCTGTGAGGTGAGGGTAACTTGAGAGAAGGTTCAAACCTGCTAAGCCCTTGTGCAAATTCTCATTCCATGTAACCAGCTTGTTATACCTCTAATTTGAAATGTCCACCTGGGCTTGGGGCTAAGCTCAGGACACACACTGGTGATCCCTGCTGAGGTGCAATTTGCCCCACCAGTGCTGGCTTACAGCCCACAGTGGGACAGCTAAAAGGCAAGTCTAGCACCAAGAGCTTGAGCTTTTCCCTTTTCAGAGCATGGTGCTCAGTTTAGGTCTACGGTGAGAAAAAATATCTGCATGGCTTTGATCCATCCTGAATAACCATGTGGACAGACTCCTATTGACTCTCCATACAGTAACTTATTCCAAGGATCTGGTTTAACCTGGTTTTCCCATCAGATCAGCTAGTGTATTCTCATGATATGTAGCTTGCATCTGTGAGATTTTCAGGCACTCAGGGGAAAAGTGGCTTTTCCTAACACACAAGTTTCTCAGACAGAGAACAAAACAGCCTAGCAATTCCCAAAGCGCCCCTTAAAAAGACCAATACTAGGTCAGAGTATGCATTTTTCAAATTCTCAATTGCCTCACCTGCCTGTTCACTTCATGTGACTGGAAGCACTAGGAAACACTTCTCTGTGTGCAGGTAATACACACAGATGTTCATAGAAATAAAGAATAGTTACTGTAGCTTTCTAGAGCTCAATCTTGAAAAAACTATCTTAAGAGACAACCGACTTTACATAATTTCTTTGTTTTTTACTTTGCTTTCTTTTGACCAAAAGATTTTGCATAAAGCACCAAGTGTAAAAAGCAATGGAAGAACTTTCTTCAATTTTCAGTTTGTACTGTTGCTTCTAAATTGTCTGAATATTTAGGTTATTAGACAGATTCTTAAAATGCCTCTATGCTTTCTTAGGCTTAACAAACTCCCTTTTTTCAGCATTCTTCACAATTTCTTTTGTGCAGAAGGTAAATTATGGTTACTTTAGGTTTCCCTCTGAGTTTCCAGTACACTGAAAGAGTAGTAGATCAGCATAAGAAAAGCCAACATTTACCACTCATCTCCCCACAGGATGACCTGAAGATTCAGACCAAGCATTGTCTCACAGACCTTCCAGTGAGCAGTATGAGCACTTGAACATATTCAAGATTTTCTGTTTTACAAGATTATTTGAATTATTTTATTTTGGAAACTATTATTTTCACAACAGTTATTTTTTTCCATCAGTTCCTTGCACATGCCAAGTCCTTCATAGGAGTGAGGACTAGGGTAGGCTCTTCAGAGAAACAAATGAGCAATGCTTTACCTAACAATACTCTTCTAACACAGAAAACTGATACTGTTTGACCAAAATTGGCTTTTATTGACCAGTAGTGACCTAAGAATAATGAATCTGCCTTTCCAAACTATTCTACAACTGGCAGCAGAGGTTGATTTTTTTTTTTTTTTAATTTTTAGTCTATCTCCATTCAGCAAAATCTTTGAGAGTTTAAATAAATATTTTTGTGCATTTTTTTAAAAAAACTACAAAAAACAACCCCTCCCTCAAACAAGAAAAGCCTTCACACAAATTTTAGCTGTGGAAAGACATGTAAGCTTTATTTAGTTGAAGTGTTCAGAAAATTGGGAAACACTATGAAGTTGAAGATAAAATCAATTCCCATTTTTTTCTCAGAAATATATTCTTGTAGTATCTATTTGGTAGTAAGAACAAGAATTGCCTCAAAGAGCTATAGAACATTTCTCATCCCCAGAAATACCCATTTTCGTCTACTTGCATTAATAATACCCATGTGCAATGGCACTTGCACTTCACAGAATATATTTCATCATGTCATAACCTGACTAGAGGCATTCAAGATTCACCTGCACCAATTTATGTTGATTTTACTTATGCATGATATTTTCATGATCATTGTGTAAACCAATGGATTATTTCCTGTGTCATCGTTAGAATATCACTGTTGTGGAAGGTAATATGTGATGCAGTAAACCAACAGAGCACAGCTCAAGAAGCAATGGGAAATGTCAGAGCAAGGCAATAAAATGGTGCATTTGCAGAGACATAACTATGATCAATATGCAGGCTTTCAGCAAAGGAGTTTTCGTCTTGTGACCTCACTGAATGAGAATGACAGTATGAAAACTGCAGAGGTGAAAAAAGGAAGATTTTTCCATTTCTTGAGTGAAGTGATCCCAGAAATTATATACGTCATGTTCACTTTCCAGGCACTGTCAGTCCTAGGTGAAGCATCTTTTTTTAATGATACGAGTGACACCTAGTTCCCAAAAAGTGCACTTAAGAGCATAGGAAAAGGGTGGAAGGCCTAGAAGTCTGACATAAATAGCCAATAAAAGGGCCAAGAGTTTTTGCAAAGAGAAAAGGTAGTTCCTTTCACACATAGTTTCACCACTTTGAAAAAGGACACAGTAAATATACCTGACTAATTGTAAAGTATTAAATTTGAAGCATGGTGTAGTCAGTACTGGGATTCAGATATGCAGTAACTGTAAATACAGCAAGTCTAAAACAGAACAAAACTTATGCATATATATGTATAAACACAAATATACAGGCACACTTAGAAATAAACAGGACAAAGTAGTCCAAGAGTTACATTTCCAACAACCAGAATAAAAATATTAGACTTTCACTAAACAGCTATTTTCCAGCTTTGTCATGCCAACATATACATTTGGACTGCTTTAGAAATCACCTGTCTACGGAAGACTCAAAAGTCACAAGAGCAGTGCAGAAAGAGTGAAGCAGTCTAAAGAACAAAGAAGCAGCAAGAGAAAAGGACCCCTAGGTTCAGTCATTGTTTTGGTCCAAACTATGTGTCTGCTTCATTCAGTTTTGCACAAATGTACAGAAAATTTTTGAGATCTGGGAGTCAGTGGCAGCACTGTCAGTTTCCCCTCTGTGTTCTCTTTTTTGTCTTCCCTTCTTTCTCCAGATTCTCTCCTTTCTATGTAGCTCAAACAGGTCCAAAAATAAAACCAAGGTTTTTATAACCATTCATCTATTCTAAAACGAGGCTTAGCCACCTTTCCTCCCACATGTGCTGCAACTTGTCAAGAGCCCTATCTCAGTATACCAGGTATGCCCAGGAGTGCCTGGTGCACCAAGCTCTGCAGATAGCGAAAGGCAGCCACTGAGCAACAGCAGATAATGTGTCCTGCTGGAGACACCTGTGTAGTTGGGATGATGGTGGTGGGTAAGTCATTAAGGACTGAATAGACAGATGTGCATATGTCTCAGTTATAATTAAGATTAAATACAGTTATAGTAATTGCTTGTCAGTCTCTTACTGGGTGAATGCATGATGGTAGAAAATACTAAAAACCTGTGTAACTGTTACACTCATCATGGCTAGGCTTCGCGCAGGAAGATTTGGGAAAGGCTCTAAACACGCTTGCTGCAAGCGCGCTGATGGCTAAAAAGGCCGATGCGAAAAAGGCAAGTCCGGTTGCAAAAGGCACAGCAGAGTCTCCATAGGAGGGATTGGCGAGGTTCTTTCTGCATTGCCTTTTCTCCTTGAGACTGATTCTGCGCGAGTTCTCAAAGGAGGCTGCTTGTGGCTAGAACAAGTGCCCTCTCTGCTGCATCAAAATCTGTCTGGATGGCCAGGCCCAGGGAGTGGGGGTGGATGGAGTTACATTCAGCTGGTGGCCAGTGACCAGTGCTGTTCCCGCAGGCACAGTGTTGGGGCCAGTCCTGTTTCATCAGTTTCTTGGTGACCTGGACAAGGGCATCAGAGGCACCGTCAGTGTGGGCAATGGGCTGACTGAAGAGGCAGACACTGACCTGCACAGCCCATCTCCTGCCCATGGACACCCAGGCAGCAGCTGCTGCCCTGGCCACAGCTCCACTGTCTCTGGGAAACTGTGCCAATACCTCAACACTGTCTGAGTAAAAACTTCTTCCTAACATCTAATCAAATCTCCCCTCTGGTAGTTTAAAAGCATCCCCCTTGTCCTGTCACTATCTGCCTGTGTAAAAGTTGCTTTCCCTCTTTTTTAGAAACTCCCTTGACATACTGGAAGTCCCAATAATAAGAGGGTACTCTAGA
The DNA here is from genome assembly GCA_035583155.1 of Acropternis orthonyx. NCBI lineage: Eukaryota > Metazoa > Chordata > Aves > Passeriformes > Rhinocryptidae > Acropternis > Acropternis orthonyx. The sequence goes on from JAWWEU010000125.1 coordinate 49,903,900, forward strand.
GAGACCTCAGGGCCTTGGGGCAACTGCTTAAGGGATCAGGAGCACAAGCAGTGCTTGCTTCTGCCAGTTTATTGGTCAGGTAAACCCAAAACCGCAAGTCACCTTTCAGGAGTTGGCTTCATGATTAGAAACTCCATCACCTCCAAACTTGAAAATTTGCCAACAGGTCATT
>JAWWEU010000125.1:49904171-49926208 GCA_035583155.1 Acropternis orthonyx
AGTGTAGGGAACAGAACAAAGGACTCTATGTAACTTTTGTAGACCTCACCAAAGTTTTTGACACTGTGAGCAGAAAAAGCCTTTTGCAGATCTTGGAATGATTAGGATGTCTCCCCCAGTTCCTCAAAATGAACATCCTGCTACATGAGTATCAGCACTGCCAAGTCAGATATGGCGATGCACTCTCTGAGCCCTTTCCAATAACCAATGGTGTGAAACAAGGTTGCATTCTTGCACCAACTCTATTCACAGTCTTCTTCAGTATGATGCTCCAAAGGGCCACAGCAGACCTTGATGAAGAAAACAGCATCTACATCCGGTATTGTACTGATGGAAGCCTATTCAACCTAAGGTGACTGAAGGCCCACACTAAGACCCTCAATCACCTTGTTGTCGAGCTGCTTTTTGCTGACGATGCTGCCCTTGTTGCTCACACAGAACTGTTATAATAGGAACACAGAAATTCAGTCAAATCTACTCATTGTCTACAACTTTTTAGGGATTAGTCATCTTATTATTTAGAAAAAAAAGCAATGCCAGACCATAAAATCTTATTACAAGTCATTTCACAAGTTGCCATTTAGTGAAGATAAGGTTTGGTTAATATCATTGCTTGATTTTCAAATAATCCTTGAATTTCCTCTACTAGCTTAGTATGTTAGTATCAAACCTGAGCAAAACCAAAACATTTAAAGAGTCAAGTTTTGTTCCTAGATCTGAATTTGTGAGTCACATGTTTTACTTTTGTTTCTTTCACTTGTCCTCTCTGAAATTTCTGACATAACTTTTGAGATGGAAGTATTTCTGTTAAGCTTATAAATTAGTTACTACCTTCAACTGGTCTCACTTCTTTCTACCTGTTCCAGAAGCAACTTGAGTGTGGTGTACTGAGAGGTGTATTGCACTAGATTTAGAAATGCCACAAGGCATGTAGACTGCATTTCTCTGACCATCTGACCTGCCTGCCTAAATCTAACCCAGTAAAACACAGTGTATCTCCACATTTCATAACTGGAGATAGGAAAGGAAAAAACTTCAAGTAGAGATAAATCATGATGCAGCTTTCAATTTCGTGAGCATCACCAAAAAAGAGGAACAAGTCCAGGTAAATTATGTCAGTCGCTTTTCCCTGATCCACCAGTATTGTAACTCCATTGTAGAATGCCCCCAAATTTTTCAGGCACAAATTCTCCTTTGTGAGAAGGAGAGGTGATTTTGCTGTCACAAATCGCCTCCTTCTTTTCCATGTGCTTTAGCACAGTTTCCAGTGCTCCATGATCTTGCCATGCACAGAGGTGAGACTGACAACCTGTAGTTACTCAGGTCTTCTTTATTTCTCTTTTTAAAAATGAGGATTATACTTCCACTTACTTCACTACTTGATTATTGAATTCTTCATAACAATACCACATAATGATTTTGTGGTTTATATTTAAATTGATAATCTAAAAGCTTTTCCAGCTGTAATTCAGGGGGCTTTACTACAAGAAAACATTTTAAAATTACCACCCCATTTACTGGAATTGTAGATGGAGGACATCTCTGCCTCCCTGTTAGCGATTTTAATTAATTCTCTGCATGCCAGAGAAAATACAAATTAATAAAGTATGCCATTGCAAACATTCAGAGAGGGTGTGCTGGCTGACCCACATGACTAGGGGCACGTTAGCTAGAGACCAGCCCTGGGGTACATAGTGAGAGAGCTCGTAGTGAATACAAAAAATAATGAATATAAAGGACTGTAATTAATATAAGACAAAGAGTAAAATGCAAGTAATTGACATGCTTTCCTGGAAAATGTATCTTGTCAAATGGTTCAGTTTAATTATCTGAGAAAATTACAGGTTTGATTTTTAGAGGTAATTTTAGAGGTACCAGGCATTTGACTTGCAAGCACCCTGTGTTCAGATATTAAAAATAGGGCTTTATCTCAGATTTTTAAATGGTACTGTCAGATAGAATCATCAGAGAACATGGGCAAAGTTCCCCACAGGCTCAACAGCCTTCAACACTTCTAGTCAGTATTCAGAGTAAATATGAAATAATGCTTATTTTTAGTGATAAAATGTGAATAGACCACACTGGAAGTGTAATAATTCTCCATGAATTCAGAGCAACCATACAAATAAACTGGAACCTTTAATAATTTGTTGAGCAAAACATATGTTTAACGTAGCCGCCTGCAAACTTTCACATCCAGAAAGACATGACAGCTATGCAAGAGGAGATTGTGAAAGAAAGGAGTTGGTCTAAAACAGATTTGCAAATCTCATGGGACATAGGAAAGAACAAGATGTGGAAGGGGCAAAAATGGCATAAGAAAGTTTTCACTGTACAAATAGACAGCAATGAATAGGTTGAGGGAAGCAATTTGTAAGTATGGTATGGAAAATATGCAACAGTTTTAATGTATTTTAAAAGCATATGGACAGATGGAAGGTAATTACAACACACACCAGTTCCTAAGAAATAGTTTGAAGTTTAAAAAATAAAATAAAATAAATACAAGGAATGCAAGATCCTGGAGGTCTTCTTAACCAATAATGGATGGTTACAAATTGACAGTTATTTCTTCATTTTGTGACTGCAAATGTGACTTAGTAGCATACAATATACTGGAAAAAAATGGACTCACTATTTTATGTCTTATTCAATGGAACAAGTATTTCATACACAACCAGTAAGTTTCACATCTGTGGAAAAATATATAATCTAAAGTAAACAGGAGATCAAGATAAGTAAGCTAAGTGTTCTTTCCTGACTTAAATTACATGAGTATGTAAAATTGGCCTCACTGACTGCACCTAACAAAATGCAACTATCCATAGACACCAAATTAATTTTAGAAAGGAACTATAATCCTCTTAGTGGAAAGGAAAATGAAATGGAGATAGTATAATTGAAATGACAGAAACAAAATCCACAGCCTAGTGAATAGTTGAAGAAATTATTAGCAATGGGTATTGTGCCTGTTTTGTTGCTCTTTCTTTGATTCTTACTTTTTTTTTTTTAATCTAGAACATGCAGTATACTAATATGGATTATTATCTGACCAAAATTTAGAGATACAGCAATTTAAACAATGCAGACTTCTACAGACTAACTATTCACAGACCCAATGTATTATTTCAAGACATAAAAGGAAAGCTCATTCCAAAGTAGGTAATATTCATGTACTCATCCTACCTTCTTCTAAGGCTATTTTCTCACCAGGAAAGAAAGGATCTGCCAACTTCTGCTTTGCTAATGCTTATTTTAGCACACATGTATGAGGCAGGTATGCTTTTCAAAGAGTACCAAGTTTAAAGATTTGGTACTTTTTGTGAATGTGTGTTGACATCACTAATAAGTAATGACCATGATTAGCAGCTACTAAACATCCAGGATTATGCATCTAAAGTACTCCACTATTGAATTTACTATTAATAAATGGGTTTGCAGTGTGTGTCCGGGTTGTACCCCAAGGGTAAATAACTGCCTGTTTCTGCCTTGCTGGTTGTCCTGATTGCATCACCGTGGTGCTTTTTACTGTTTTCTTTTTTGTGTCACTCTAAAAGAATAGTGTAATGGTTCCCAGCTGCAGAACGGAGAACTGGTGGCCTAGACCCATCCCCAGTCTGCCTTACTGATGTGTCTGTCTCCTACCACTTGCAAGAAGAGGATTTTTTGATAGCTCAAGTGCATTTTACATATAGCAGATGAATGATTTTCATAGTGTCAGCTTTCTGAAACCTGCATAAAAAATTATGTCTCAGATCATTTATATGTGGCTTAATTTTTTGCATTGTTTCATTGTTTTTTTCTTAGTGGATAAGTTGGGGATTTTATGACCCTTTCTCTTCTTTTGAAAGGAAAACTTCCCACTTACAGATGTCAAGAGAAAAACATGCTCTAATTGTACAGAAAAATGGAGTAAATTTAGGCTGTTACAAATAGTAAGTAATATCTGCTCTGTATTTTTTCTGGCATGATTATTCAATTTCTTGGCAGGATGATTCAATTTCTTGGCAAGATTGCAGCTTCCACTTCTTGCCAGCTTTGCCTCTCTTAAAACAAACAAACAAACAAGCAAAAACTAAAAAGGAAGGAATGTTTCAAAACAAGGACAGATATTACCATCCCTTGTGATCATAGAATAAGAGCCATTACACGATTTTCCCTAGCGAACTTCCATTGACTCTTAGCCTTTCTATAAATTTCAGAGTAAATTATGTTGAAGGTCTGAGTAAATTATGTTGAAGTATCTGAAGGTACTACTGAGGAACTGAAGAATCAATGAATGTGTTAAACTATTATTTGTGTGGATTTTGTGTTGATATTGTGTTGGTTTAGACACAAACATGACATTCACAGAGTATCAGTATGAGATAAAAAGAGCACTTTCAAATTCAGCTGTTGTTTAATTGAGAATATTCTATTTTTCTTTAAAATGTTTTTTGTCAGCATAGAAGATGAAGCACTGGAGAGAAATTGAGGCAACATGAATAGAAAGATATAGGATGGTTAAGGTTCTGAAGTATCCCTTACAATAACATCCTTAGCATTCTAGCAAATAGTATGCAAGAACACCTGTTCTTGTTCCTGTGGAGTTCTTACCCTTTCATACCTTTTCAGCTTTTTTGACTGCGGTGTCACTGATATATCTCTCTTATATCTAAGAAATGTAAGCCTAACATTCAGTTTACTTGTAATTACTACAAAAGTAAAATATTGTTCTTTCTATCCTTCTGATCTCCAGGATCAAAAATTCATCTATCTCAGTGTTCAACAAGTGGGAAAAAGTTATATTTTTCCACATACACATATTACACTTTATTCATAATGTGCAGCTTCATCAAAATTAACACTTGTAAAATGTAGAACTATTTTTATTGACACCAAAAAAGTGAATATTCCAATTCATTATTGTAAGATCCACTTTAGGAATATAAAGTCAGATTGATGTGTAGTGAATGCATATTAAATAAAATAAATTTCTTCATATTACACAAAACAGCCAAAATTTAATGGCTTGTCTCAGTCTGGGTCTTTTACAATGTCCTCATAGACCAAAACATTAACAACCCTCAATACCAAAGGAAATATTAGTTTAGAATCTTTCAAATGAAGACAGAGGAGAACCATCTTCTGTTTTAAAATAAAAAGAGTTCAGTAGACATCAGCATCTTATTTAAATGGGCAAAATCTAACCTTTTTGGTCACATTCTATTAACTGTTTCAGCTTTTTTATAATAATGAGATTGATTGAAAGTGTCAGATACAAGACTCCAATGCAAGTACAAAGTTAGCTTTAATATTTTCAAAATTTCCAATGCATTGTTCTACCAAATTTTTTTTCTGAATCTCTCTGTTAATTAAGGATATTGTATAGATAAAAAGAAACAACGTTCAACAGTGTTAATTACCTAGAAATTGTTCAAAGAATTATTAAAACCTCCCTGAAGAGTTCAAGAAATGTGTATAATTACCCCTACCATGGATCCCCTAATTGACAGGATCTTCATCTCCTATGGATTGTGTTGTGTATCTTAACTAATGAGTCCTGAATCCAGAAGTCCAAATCACTGCTTGAGGGAATATATATACAACTGCACTTTTTTTAATAGCAATTGATTATCATATTAAAAGTATTTCATAAAATAAAGCAAAAAATATTTTTGTCTTAGTTGGCTTTTGCTAGAATTCTGATAATTCTGCAATATAAACAAACATATATTAAAACAGTTCTTATAACACATGAGGTGATTGATTTAACATCCATTTGACATGCCTGAAAATAGATCTGACAACAACAAATCCTTTTTCAGACTAATTATGGGTCAGGACACCCTGCAGGAAGTAGGAAATTGGAAGCAGCTAGCTTTGAAACAGAAGAAATAACAATAAATTATTAATTAGGCAAGATGATTTCTCTTTCATGATTATGTTTACAAATAAAAACTCTAGGCTACAACTAGACAGAAAACACAGCTATGCCCCAAGTCAAATCTTGTGAAGAAAATAGTAGATTTTATTTCACAGAATAATAATATGAAATGCTTACCAGCCTAGGAATATGATCTACTTACATACATGTTGCATACAAATGTCTGAAATGTCCAAAATGAAACTCTCCTGTCTTTACCAAAATTTTTAACAGAAGGTCCAGGAAGACGAAATTTACCTTTCCCTGTTTTGTTACTACTAAATGTCTGAAAACATTTTAACTCATCTCATCTACACCTCAATGGGAAAGCAGGTACATTAGCAACACATTCCACATTTCAGGGTGATTCCAGGACCTGTTGGAGTAAATATCATTCATTGCTGACATAACAACCTCCCTCCAATGAATACAGGTATAAAGGAGCTGATACATGCAATGTCCTTCCATGCATAACATGGAACAAATCTACAGTCAACAAGCACAACCAGATCTGGGGGCTTTCAGACACTCAGTATGTATACCAGCCAAGATTTAATATACACTTATAATAGCCCTGCACAGTATTTGTTGTCTCTGTGCTTATATCAGATGCTCCATCAATCTGGAAACACAGTCCTGAGACACTGTCTTTTAGATCAATATGAAATCTCCAGAGTTTTCAGAAATATCTAGAAGCAATCAGATGTTTTGTACATATGAAATAATTAAAAACAGGTAGCTTCTCTTTGCACAAAGCAGGCAGCCTAATGGCCCGAGTTGGGCCCCAGGATTGAAGGTAAAACCCTAATGCCTTTTGTTATATTTGTCAGGCCAAGCTAATGATCTTGCATAAAACCCAAGTGGCTGTGCTACTCGTTGTGATACAGAACTGTGATGCTGTAAGCAGTAACTGACGTGCCACATGGGCCAGCTTCTCAGACAGAACAAATTGTCATTGATCCTCCACTCTTAGCAGACTTAGCTGTCCAAGTAAAGGAGCTGACCCAAGAAATTTCCAATCATCTTCTCCACTTCTGACTCATCTTTACAATGCACTGCAGTCTAGGAACACAATAGAGTAAACCTCTTCAAAGATCACTTTGTTTTTCTGCTGATGCTTTTTAATTTGCTATCCTATTACTATTACTGGTGAATTAATATGAGAAATCATCTCATTGCAATGGACTTTACGAAGTGGACTTATGTGATGTCTGACCACAGCCAAATGTATAGGCAAAGGTACAGGAACAGACCCATTTCTACTACCTCTAACACTCAGGAGCTTGGAAGTTAAGGACTTCCTAAGCTAGAGTTGTATTTCTGGGTTTATATCACTTTTTTTTTTTTTTTTTTTTAAATAATATATTCCAAGAGTATGCCTAATCAGCTTTTGAAAATATACAAGCTTTTGGCACTACATTCTCTGGCAATGGGTAAGTAATTACATACTTTATGGAAAAGTATGTAGCTTGTTCTTGAACTTTCTGTATGAATACTGACATTACTGCCTCTACAGTTACATTGCTTGAAATGCTGGTTACCTATTTCCTATGACCTCTATTTTGCTCATAATTTGAGAGATTTCTGTCATATCTGAGTCATTCTTTTTTCTTGACTGAGGGACTGAATCCATTTCAGTCTTCTTGGGGGGATGCTGTTTTATAACTCTGTCCATCTTTCCTTGTGTTTCTACCTTTTTTTCAGTTCTGCTGTATTTTTTACCTGAGTTCAGAAAAGTGTGTGTATAAAGATGTGACCATAGCAAAGAGCTATTCACTGGTATAACCACTTCTTGTTTTCTTTCAATATTTTATTTAAGGCAACCTACTACTGTCTTTCTACAGCTTCTAAGGATGAAGATAATGTTTTGGAATCTTACCCAAGATGTCTTAAAGATCTTCTTTCAAAGTTGTAATGGTTAACTTAAAACTCCTCATTAGGTATGTATAGTTTGGTTTGTTTTTCTGTGAGAGAACTACTTTGTGTTTATCAGTGTTGAATTTCATCTGCTACTTTATCACCTAGTTGGTCAGCATCATGAGATGAATCAATGTTTCATTAATTTAATGACATATAATAAAGTATTATAACAAGAAGATCAATCTCAATACCATAAAAGACCAGGGGAAAACTACTTGACAATCCCAATGAAGCAAAATTAAATCTGTTTCCCCATTTAGTGGCTTTTCACACAAAAAACCAATTTGCTGTGCATTCAAACTTCAATGAAGTTTTGGGGCGTTGAGGAGATTATCTGAAATATCATTTAAAATTATTATTTGAAATATCTTCTCAGTTTGTATTTTAATGGAAGAGGTGATGTCACATGTGACGTTTCATTAGCAGTTGCTTGGTTTGAAAGCAAAGAAACATCCTGCAGGATTCCCACACTGGGCCATTGTCTCCTTGCCTTGGTGGAACCCATGTGATGTGCCTCAGGACACATCCCTACATCTATAGCAGACTTCACAGCAACGGGAAAAATAAGTGAGCATAGATCAGGGAAGTTCTTTTTATTTCTATTTTGCTTCACAAATCCTTGCTGTTCTGTGTATTTTGTCTTGTGAAATGATACAGAAACAAGCCATAAATAATTATGCCCTAAATCTAAAAACAGTGTGGTAACAGTGGCATACAAATTGACAGGCATGTTAACTGACTCCTAGTTTACTCACAAACATAAAGATCAGGATGGAAAAAAAGAAAAAGTATGCTTTTGAGAGCAATTATCTTCATAGCCACAAAAATATCCTCTCCCAGTATAGTATTAGTACATTAATGGTATGTTTTGAATATTGACTTTATTACAAATGCATAAAGCATATGCTTCTGATGAGATCTAAGGTGGTTTTTTTCTTCAGTCCAGTAGGAAAGGGCTTCAGCATCTTTCATGAGGTTTTCAGTAATTCATGCAATCAGGATTTGGTGATTTTAAATAAGGTGCTCAATTTTTATCTGCAAAAACAACTGCCTGTATAATTAGTATTCAACACTGCTGTCACTGCACAGATTATTAAAAAAAAAAAAACAACCAACCAGAAACACAAGAAGAAAACTAGGTTCAGTGATCAATCATTTCCATCTTTCTAATTCTCCTTTAGGAAGATTCTATTTTTGCTAACCTCATATTCTATAGGTTAAGGAAAAGACACTGTTCTGACAGAACGTACATGGTATGTGATTCCCCAGGCTTAGCCTGCAACTCTAACTGCTAAGTGAGCAGCAGACAGGTGCTGAGCAATCAAAGCTACTGAAAAAAACCCTCTGAATACAATTTCTGTCAAGAACTTCAGGGCTAGAAGAAAAGCAGGATATAATTTCATGCAAAAGCAGTAATTTATGCATTTTATGTGATAAAATCCAAGGTCAAAATCATCATGGCAGTGAAGGATCCTTGATTGTGTAGTTTATAAGTTTTTAACTAAAAACTCACAGTTCCACTCACTAGTATGATGCAAAAAGCCACATTTCTTAATCAACCTATTATGATAATTAAAAATCTGAATCAATTAAGCAAATACTCACAATAAAACCATTTTAAAGCATGGTTTGATGACAAAATACTGGTCAAAGTCCAGAATGAAAAAGAAACAGAGTTCCAGCCACAAAGAACAGAAGAGAACAGATGGACTGGGTCAGCAAAAGCTGCCTGCTCCACAAGTCCTGTTCACAGGAGTATGTTGTATGTTGTTGACATGAAAAATCTTGTTCAGAAAATGTGCAAAGGCAGTAGGTACTCGGGCCCTGCTGTATATAATCAAGCTGCTGGAAGGCAATACTGAAAGGAATTACAAGAAGTCCCCAAGTCCTTTGTAGTGCCTGTTATTTCAGAAAAGGATTTTACGAATGGACCCATTTGAGTAACAGGTAAAATACAGCAATAATAAGAATTAAACATATTAACAAAGCTAGCCCCTAACAGCAAACAGAACTTTTCTGTTGCACCCAAAAAACAGTGACTGAAACCATCCACGTCAAATATATAAAAAGTCTTCAGTATCAAAGCATCTTAGAAGGAAATTTGATATAACTTTACAAAATAATGTTAAACAAATGTACTTTTCAAAACACAAATTAATGTTCAGAAGACATATGTGAATCAAGAGCATAAGCTTTGACAACATAACAAGCTCAAAATACTGAGATAAATGGGGACTTCAGAAAATAGCAGAGTTTTTAGAAAATACAGAACAAATTGGATTTTTTTTTGATGCTTCTTCCTAGTAATCATGTTAGTGCTTCTAAATTGTTGTTATTTGTTTTGAAAAAGACTGGTGATGCAAATTTAATATCACAGGCATTGCAAAATCTACTATGAAAGTTTACAACATATATTGAATGACATAAAAATTTTCAGCAATCATTTGTCAGGTGTCAATGTAAATTGCATTAAAATCCCACAAGAAAGCTTTAAAATAACTTTTCCCATCAAACTCTGCTGAGAAAAAATGAGTTTTTATGCTTAGCCATGTTTTTTGTTTATGTTTTTGTTTATATTTTGTTTATTTGTATATTTGTTTATATTTTTGTTTATATATTTTGTTTATATAATTTCCTGTATTGTTCTTAACACTACAGTTTTCAGCAAATTTTGTTAGTTTGTTAAATATGTGTGATGCTTGCCACATGGTTTTTGTTTCTATCCTCTTCTGCCATTTTATGCCTGTACAGAATCACAGAATACACTGAGTTGCAAGGGACCCACAAGGATCATAGAGTCCAACTCTCAGCACCATTCAGGACCACCTCCAAGAGTCACACCATGTGCCTGAAAGTATTGTCTTGAATTCTGTCAGGCTTGGTGCTGTGAACACTTCTCTGGGGCTTCAGAATACTTCTCAGATAAAGCTGAGCAAAATTTTTTTTCTCAGACAGAGATTTGTAATGGTGTTCTTTTCCTGCAAAAGCTAATTCCTTCCTCTTAAAGCAGGTTACAGTATGGGCTCCTCTTGAAATAGTTCTTTTTGCCATGAGCCTAATGATGGAGATACTTTAAGAAAAAGTAAATTGTCCAGACAATAGCTGGCTACACTCTCTTTGCTAAGGAAATGAGACATAGATGACTTGGAAGCACCTTGGATGCAGAGAAAGAGATCTCAGACAAGGCCCCAGGAAGATCCCAATGACTTTCTCTTCTCCACTTGTGTTCCTCTGAAATGAGATGCTGCAGGGTGTAAGACTGGCCTTGAGGTGCAGAGGATTTCCCACTCTTTTTCGCTGCTTGGGGTCTCAAGAAGTTGGTCTACCATTCCTTTCTGGAGGAACGTGATGGCATTTGGTACAACTGCTACTTGTTTGGTGGATGGCTGCTGCAGGCTCTCCTCTGCCCAGCAATCTTCCCCTTCCCCTCCACAGAGCCCCAGTGTATTTGCTTCCAGTGATTCCCAATTCTGTGCTCACTAAAATTTACAAGACTACACAGGATTTTTTCCAGCAGGAAAAATATGATGTGAGCTTTTTCACATTATATTTAAGGTGATTTAGGTGTTTTAATAAAACTCCTGAGAGCAAGAATGCTATCAGCGAAGCCTCCACAGTCAATGGCTGATTCTCCTGCACCTTCCCTTTGCTGTTTCCCCATACTGAAGCAGGTCTTCAGCTCTCAGGTTTAGTCTCTGTGCTAGCCTGGTCAGGAGCGGAAACCTATCTGTGATGCCAGCTGGCTTACAATCCTCTTTAAGAGCCTCAGAGCCAGAACAGAATGATTTGAGATAGTTTCTCCATGAACCAATGGTTTCAAATAAAATGGTATTACACTTGGCACATCCTCCTGCGTGCATTTTTTTCAGAATTGTGACTGGGTTTTGTTCATGCTGTCTGAACTAACCAGAAGTCCTGAGAAGTGTTTATTTTGACCCAGGTGAAGCCTACTGATGCTGACTTTCTGAACAGAGACACACCAGCACAGTGTCAGATAGCGCCAGGGGCAGGCAGCACGGTCAGAGCTTGCCCTCTCTAGTGCTCTGACACTGTTACCCTTTGTTTTGTTACTTGAAGAAGGACTGGGGTTTATGAAGTACAGAGGGAATCGTTTCAACAAAGGAATATTGGTTAACATGTTCAGCTCCCACACAGTCAAATTTTACTAAAGTGCACTTTTTCAAATACTGCATATAACAAGATTCTGCTTGGAAGCCAAAAGAACAACTGTAACCTCAGTCCAGTAAAAATATGTTGATCACCAGCAAGGTCAGAAGAGGAGACCTTGGAAGAGTAGTTGTATTTCATTAAAATTTCTGTTGCATAAAGCTATTGACTTTTTAATAGCAGAGTCAATTAAAAAGAAAAGAGCTCACAAGCTCCATTCCCCTGCTAGAGCTTCAACCCTCTCAGAAGCTCTCAGTGATGCCCACCTCCCACTGGAAACAGCATCACACTCCAGAGGTCATCTTACGACAGCTGGTTTGGAAAGGAAGCAAAGAGATTGTCCACGCATATATCCTCCTTGTGAAGAACATTTAACCATCAAATCCTATTCAACATGAAGGGAACCTAACAAGAGCATCTTGCTACTGCAGTGGTGCCCTTAGGAGAAACCTCATCTGACAGGGTGCAAATGTCTTTCATTTTCTTCTTCGATTGAACCAGACTGGCAAGTTGTGGAAAGCGTACATAAAATAGCTAAACTGCAATACTTGTCACATTCCAATAAACATCCTAGAGAGCTCATAAAGAAACTCTGACAAATTAACTCATTCAAGAATGATGGAAAATAAACAACTTAGCAAACAGAAAGATAAAATTGTCTCCCAGTGTCAATACTGTGAAAAAAAATGTAAATATTCATTATATTTCTTTAATAAATTCTCTCAAAACAGTGTAATGACACTATGTAAATAACTGAAGGATATGATTCGTGATATTTCCAAAAGGCTTTATACAGGAAAATGTTTATGAAGAACTACTTGAGTGGCTAAAAGCTGAAGGTTAAATTCAACAGATGTGCATGTGAAAATTCCTAGTGCCACCTATTGGCAGAAACTACAGACAGGAGTCACTATGCTGCCACATGCCCTCAAATACACTTTTCCTTTGAAAAATGGGGAGAATAAATGTTTGTATTTCACATTTACAATACTGTTCCAGATCAGAATTAAACTCTTAGGAGGCACACACAGAAATGTTCATTCCTGATTAATGCCTTTACTTCCCAAGTGCTGCTGCTACCTGTGAGCCCAAAGCAGCGATAAATGATACCCTGCACTACCAACCACCCAGTGCCCTGAGAGTGCTTCTGATGCTTTTGTCTCATTTTGCAGCATACATAGCATCCTTTCCATTTTCCTGAAATAATCTGTAAATGAAGGGTTTTAATGAAGCCTTGAACCATATACAGTCCTTGACAGAAACTAATTTGCACTGAACCTTTTAAAAAACTCTGCTGATTGTTTGCCTTTTCATGGCAATGTATTTAAGTAATTATAATGTCTGCATGAAAGTCTACTACTATCTCTTTACCTCAGTACTTTGACATTTGAATAAAAATTTTCCTATTTTATTTTTATACCTCAGAAAACAAAAAAAAACCCCAACCAACCAACCAAAAAAAAAAAATTCCACAAAAAACTCCCCTCCCAAAAAACCCAAACCAAACCAACCAACCAAACAAAAACAAACAAACAAACAAAACCCCTCAGCCAAAACCAAAAAGGAAATTATTGTGCTTTATTAGCAGTGTTTATGTACTTACAAAAAGAATGTAGAAAAATAAATTATGGGAAGGAAAAACTCTTAAATACAGTTATTTCTTGCCCTAAATCCTACCTTTTCTTCTGCTGATGCTTAATGGGAAGGCCAGACAGTTAAAGGTGGCAAATTGCCCTGCTGAGGATGGTAGGAGTCCTTGTGGCAAAGGAAAATGTAGAAGAAAATGCTCACAGTATACAGGAGTGGCAGAGCCTGGTGAGACTTGCTTACACCATCTGCAACAAATACACTTCACTCAAAATAATTCAGCAGCAACTTAGCACCTGCAAACACAAGGGCTGAATGTTTTCATTGATGTAGTCCAGAACAACTCATTACTGAGGCAACATGGGGAAGGGCAAATTAGCAGAGAGGGTCTGGCAAAGCAACAGGAACTTGTGGAAGCAGCTGCGCCCCAGAGGAGCTGTCAGGGATCATGTGTATCTTAGAGGGTGGGGGAAAAGGAAATGCTCACAAACAAAGGTTTGCTTTGAAAATAGTGAGGGCACTTTCATGCCACCACTTTTTAAGTGTCTAACTTACTAATTTCCAGTTCAGGTTTTAATTAAACTTGCTTGAGTTTAATACATAAAAATAAGTACCATAGACTATATTTTAAGATTTTGTCATGAACTGGTCCATTATTTTCAAAGATATGAATGTAAATTAAAATTGTATGATTTTCTATTTGAAGTAATTTTTAAAACATTTCTATTTTTGTGCATCTGAGAACAAAATCTCACTGTTATTCTTCCAATGTGTTGTTGGGAAACCAACCCTCTGTGTGATAGGGAAAGAAAGCTAGTTCTAGAAAAACTTAAAAAATAATAGATATCAGATGACTTCAGTGATTATCAGAATGCCAAAGCTTTTCAACAGCATTAGTGAGTTCACCTTTCTGTGCACACTATTAAACTCCAAACATTGATGGAAGCAATTTACCTAAAATACATATTAATAAATATTTGCATGAAGATTAATTTTATTTGTAAAATATAATAGCTAGGAAGGCATATATCTTTAAAATAGACTTCTTAAAATGAAGGCTTTAATATCAACCTCATTAATTATGTGTGTTTACTCTGAATTTAACCTCTTTGACATCTGAAAGGGGTTTCAATACAGCCCTGAGGTTAATGTGAATATACACAATTTTTTCCAAATTGGATTTTAATGAGTATCAAATTAGAGATCCATTTAGTATTTTTCTAGGTTTGCACTAGTTTTCAGATCCAATCTAAAGGAAATATAATGAGAAAGTCCAGAATTTTGGAGCTTGCAGAACAAAGATAAAAGATTAATGATAAGGTGTTAACACGCTTTCTTTAAACTAGGGCAAAAATTTGCAGGTAGTGAATAATATAGACATACAAAATCCACAGCCATTGGTAATCTGCATGCTGTTTCACACTTAAATACATTTATTCTGAATGCTATGGGAAGTAGCTATGACTGTACATTTATCTGAGATGCACAGTTATTGAGTAACCACACAGCAGCCTCATGATCCAAATAGGTACAGCAGTGTCCAGGTATTAATAAAGGATTAATGTTGCTATATGTGTGCTGTCCCTGGTTTTTCATAGCATAGATGATGACATTTCCAAGCCATTGGTGCTGATACTTTTTATCCCTTCATATTAAAACAAACAAACAAAAAAAAATATTCACTTAGTTCTCATCACTTAATGCTAGTAAACACTAATTAAAAAAAAAAAAAATTGTGACTGCAATCCTTGTTGTTTGTCTTAGTTCTAATACCATAAAAGCAGTGAGATGGAGAAATCTAAGCCATTGCTACATAAAAAGTATAACTTGTAGGTATAACAGTGCTATATTTTTTCTGAGGTTTGCTTAACCATGATTTTTGGGTTTTTTTCTTTATACTTTGCTTATCCAAGAACATATGAACTACTCTTCCTGTTACAAATAACCGTATCACAAAATCTTTCTCATCATCTGCTGGAGAAACACCTTGAAGCCTTCTGTGGTTCATATCAATACTGCCATTCACAGAAAAGAAAACATTTCAGAAGCACTCCCAAGTTTGAATGGAACTATAGATCTTTCAAGTTGATAACTAAACCTCTGGGAGAAAAAAGAAAATGTTTCATTTGATAGGGCAATAGTATGGGCAGGGTATTTGGAAAGCAAAGGGGTGAGAAGCAGCCAGATAAGCAGGCTGCTGCAGTTCCGGCCATAGCTATGGGCTTTGCAGTGACAGCCTCTACTCCCTACTGCCTGATATATCAAGCTATAAGCTCCACATTTAACTATATATTTTTACCCATTTGAAAAAGAAAAAAATTATCAAGACTAATCTGGAAAGACTCTAGAATGCTCACTTGACCTGGGGAAAAAATGATTATCTGGTGTCATTCAGCTTTTGTAGTCCTTTTTTTTTTTTTTCTCTTAATTAATGTCTTTTGCATTTCTAACTGGCACATAACTGTCCTTCAATACCTTTGTTTATTTTTTTTTATGATCTGACAAGGACACATTTTTCCATGCACCTCACACCACGCATAGATGTAATATATAACCCTGAAAAAAGTGTCCAAAACACTGGCAGCACTACACAAGAGCAGAGCTTCACCTGACTCTCAGTGCTCAGCAGGGAATAGGACTCCAACACCCACCTCTGTCTGAGCATCCTGCATAGACATGTGTTTTGCTGGGCTGCCCAGTTTATTTTCCACTGCCATTTTCCAAGCCACACTGGACTTTGGAAGCTCACTGCTTATCTATAGCCCCCTGTTCCCATTCATACGTCCCCTCTTTAACCTTTTGATTTTCCTGCATCTATTCACTTTTGCTAGGTGGGGTTTTTTTCCTTTTTTAGTAATTGCAAAGTGCTGAATTCGCTGTGGACTTTAAGAAACAAGAAGTCCATAAGAACATGTATTTTTCACCATTCTGGTTGCAAAAATTATTTCCAAATGTTCACACAACATACACAACACAAAAAAAGGGGCCAGAACATTCACCGAAGAGAACTTGTAATAGAGAACATGATCTGTAATATTTCACTGACTGTAGTATTATATTTATAAAAATTCTGATGAATACAATAATTTAGAGACGCAGCAAAAATTATAGTTTTTTCTTCTGCTACTTATATGTCACAGACACATTACTATTTTTTATTTCAATTATTTATTAACTTCAAAAAATCCTTTAGGAAAATTTTTCTGGCATTTTATGTGATTTGGAAAGCTTGCAGTCCCACCTGCAGCTTATCATCACTTTGGCACTGAATTTGTTTTTGACCTTTCTAGATCTAGATAATTCTGCCAGGCCATCAGCCAAGAATGACGTTGGACAGAGATAAGCTACTATTCAAAATCACAAGCAACTTTGGTGGGTTATGACACATAAAAATGCCTCTAGATTTTGCAAAAATAACCAGTAGTGAGGAGTTTTCAGTGAATAGGAATCACTGCCTGCCATGAGAAATGTCTGATCTGTGTTGTCTTACTTGAACTGAAAAAAAAGAATACGTGGGGAGAGCTTCTCTAGTCATGAAGGAAAAGAAGCAAAAAAAAAGAAAATTAAGACTCTTATTACAGCTGAGGGACTATCTTGATGGCAACTTGTGAGACACTGGATTATTTTATTATTGAGTTGGAACCAGCAAACGTGTGTGTAAGTGTGTGTGTGTGTGTGTGTGCACACGTGTGTGTGTTTGTCCAGGGGTAGGGATCAGGTAGAATCTCTCAGAGCTGAGGTCAGGCTGTAGCCCCCATGGCATCCTTTGCAACCTCATGGTATGGTCCCAGAACAACAGTCAGCCAAAAGCCAGTTTGGGAGCCCACGCGCACCCCGCCCCCTGGAACCCCTAACTCAGCCTCTGCTTGGCTACACCACCCCTCACTCCAGCCTGGAGCCTCAGAGTGGCCAGTGGGCCGGAAGTCCAGCCTGGGAGGGGTGGCCACAGGGGCCCGGAGCCCATAAAACCAACAACACATGGTCTCCATTTCCCTTGAGGTAGCTGTGGGCTTATCTTAATCTCTTTTCTATCTCTCTCTACTCCTTTTTCTTCTCTTAATCTCTTTTCTTAATATTTTGGGTAACTTAAAACTGGTGAGTTGGGTTTTGCTAAATTGTGTGAGTTGGTGTATGCTGGGTCAGTGCTTTGTTAAATGCTTTGTTCTGGTTGTATGTCACCCTGTTAACCTTTTGCTAAGATCTCTTATTTTCTCCCTTATTTTCTAAAGTTTTCAGTAAAAGTATCTCCTGAGAAAATGTGTGCATCGTCTCTTTATGCTACTTCAGGGAATTAAAGCACTGAGGGCTCTTCAAAACATTGGGTGGGTGAATTTTTGGAGCCTTGTATATTTTAAAAAGTAAAACTCATGGCTGAGCTTGTCACTCCAGATCTGGGCTCTTAAACAACTCCACTAAATGGATTTTCTGAGATATTTAAAGGAAAAGTCAAACTGAGACTTGACAACCTACCAGTAAGAATGACTCAAATTAAGGTCTGTCTTAAAAAACCCCAGTATTGTTGGCTGGTGACGGAGCACAAATCTAGAAGGTAAGCTGCAAAATAAATTTCTGCTGAGCTAGAAAAGCAGGGAACAAAGTATTTACTGAATGTGATCAAGTGCATTTCATTCATAATGCAATAAAGTGGTGGGATTGATGAAGTTCATCTACACCAGTGAATGCAGCATGGGCAGCAAAGAGAAGGAGCCAGAGGCTATTGCTCTGAGGGAATTGGGATTGTTTATCCTAGAGAAAAGGAGACTCTGGGTAGACCTATCACTCTCTAGAACTACCTAAAGATTAGACACAGGTGTGAGTCAATCTCTTCTCTCAACTAACAAGCAATGAGGCAACAGCAAATTACCTCAGGTTGCAGCAGGGGCCGTTTAGATGGGATATTAGGAAAAATTTTTTCACTGTTGTCAGTCACTGGAACAGGCTGTCCAAGGAAGCTGTTGAGTCACCGTCCCTGGAGGTATTTAAAAGATATATAGATGTGGCACTTAAGGGCATTCTTCAGTGGTCAACTTGGCAGTGCTAGATTAATGTTTGGACTTAATGATACTAAAGGTCTTTTTGCAACCTAAAGGATTCTATGATTCTGCATTTTTCTGGTGTAAAAATACGTGTTTAAGTACCTTTTTGCACTTATGTTATCAAAACCCTACAACTTTCAGAAAGAATTCTTCCTGGTCTGGATGATCTTGAGGTTTAAAAATAAGATTTCCCAGTTTATGATGTTTGAACATATTTGATAAATATAAGGAAAAACCTGTAAAGGACTTGAAACTCGATAACCCTGAGTTAGTTCTAGATAAGAACAAAAATCCAAACTTGCAGAATTAGTGGGGAAGAAAAAAAATCCACTTATGCTTTTAGCCGGTCCCAGTCTTTATTGAGAAGATTTTTACCATGAATTTGTTTAGTTAAAGAAGAGTTTCAAGAAGGTGAATTTTAGTGTAGGGAATTACTTTTCTCAACCCTAGTCATGCTTTACTTTTCAATGTGCAGACACTCTATTAGCTCAGCATGTTTTTTTGCCATGGTAATGTCAAGTGCCAAAAGCAGAACAGCAGCAGTGCTCCTCATGGTGTTACATCTGCAAATGTTTAATGAATAGTGCAGTTTGCACATTTCAATACATTTTTAATTATATTTGGCAGAAAAGAGAAAGCATTACCTAGCTTAAAATGTATCTCAGTCAGATCCCTGGTATTTAAGCAAGAAATTGCCTCACTGGAATACAAAAACTATATAATTGTTTTAGAGAATTAACACTAGGATGAAGTTTTCTACATGTTCTTATTGTAGATACTGTGGTCTATTTTCTTTCATTTTACCCAAGGACTTTTGCAGTCACATCTTCTGAAGTCTCTGGTGGTAATGACAATGTTGCTTGTTATTTGTCAGTGAAAGTGATTATGTCAGTCAGGGAAAGTGATGGTATAGTCCATGACAACCATATTATGACTGTGAGATGGCTCTGACCAGTTGGCTATCATGACATTTTTTCATAGCTTGAACTCCTCCTTTAACTCCCACCTTTGGCTCAGTCTCCACTCACCATTGACAGTAGATTTATTTGCAGAATGTCAGCAATAGATTTTCAGGAAAAGGTACCAAAAAATATTTTTTCTTGCTTCAGTGGGTGATGTTGACTACAGAACAAAGCAGAGAATTGCACCTCTGTCCTAAGGAACTGACTCCTGCTGTACAAAGCTCCTCTTCCAGACGACAGATGGTCTCCCCAGCATCTGTCCCATTCTCGGTGATCTGGACCAGAGAAGCTTGCTTAATCCTGGAGATGTTTTCTCCATAATTTTTCCCTGCTTCCAAATTTTCCAGAAATTAGGCTCAACCTGCATTTTGAGCTTTCATCAGCGTCTGTTCTGTCACCCAGTAGTATCAGTTTAGAGCACTGTAACACATATCCAGCACAAATTTCTACAACACACTGATGACCAAGCTCACAAAGGCCCATCTGGCCAGTGGTTGAAATGAAGAAAATCTGAACTACAATGTCTGCTTTACATTTTTAATTAGTTTCTCATATATTGTATCCTTCTTTTACTGGGTGTCATTTTCTGTTATGTATCTATGATGTGCTTTTGGAGCTATTTAATTATTTATAGGATAACTATTTAGATCTTCCATAGTTATTCACATGCTATTTAGGTAAGCCTTATTGGAAGATCTCTACATCTTACATCATGTAATGCCATATCATTGACTTTCCTGTAGATTTACACACAATGTACTCTCACAAATTACAAGATATCCTACCTATTAATTTGTCATCACTGGTACTTAAATGCCCCTGTTAACTTGCTTGGCACTGCTACAGAAATGAGACTTTTCACGTAGGGCTTGTGGCTAACATCTAAGCCTATGTCCCCCTATTCTCTGGAAAACTCCCTTCTGCCATGCAATGTTCCTCAAAGCAGGCCAGCTACCAATCCTCAACTTTCAACTAAATCATCAACTTGTATTCAACTTCTATATGCCTGTCTTCTAGAAAGCTGAAATATCATGACAAGTCCATCTAACAAAATGTAAATGCATTCAAAGTGTATGCCTTTATTAATTCAGATAAAATGTTTTGGATATGTTCTCTCATGTTTTCTCTTTCCTTTCCATGTGTTTACTCCTTTGCTACATTTATAGACAGGAATTATAATCCCTATGAGCTTTTGTTTTGCTAGGCTAAAAATCAAGGTTTTTCAGTCCCCGGTCACACAAATCTCCCATCTTTTCCCATCCTAACAGTCTTTCACTCCACCCCCTTATTTCTGTATTTCCTCAAAATAGGAGGGTAAAATTGTAACAGGTGGTGTCTCCAGCCTATTATACCTTAATATCAGTACTTTACAGTCATTACCATTTTATATTGGGAATAACCCTTTCTAAGACTTAATCTGCCCAACCCATGGTCCCTGGGTATTAGTGGGCTGTATTCCTTTAAGTTTTGTATATAGAGAGTTCCCACTTTGTCAAAAAGTCCTATGTGTGCTTTGCATATTGTGCTGCTATCTGTGCTATTTCTCTGAGATCTTCCTCATTTCAGACTTTGAAGGCATCCAGCTCTTCCTGTGTAACATCATAATCTTTATTTTAACAGTGTTTTCCAACCCAGCATCTCTGGCAACTTTTAAGTGTTCTCTTGCTCTTTGTGATGAAGTCTTTAATACTAATTGCCTGTTTTTCATGGGAAAACAGATTTGTTATGCAACCACTGTTCTCTAAATAGAATGCACAGGGCTCTTGATTTTAACAACCTGCAGCCAGCTTTCACAGTTGATAACAATTTACAGATAAAAATCAATCAGCCATACTTGACTGGGCTGTATAACTGCCCTACCATGCTTAACTAGGATTGTAAAATCACCCCTTATCCAAAATTCCTGCTGCTTTTATTTACGTAATCTTTTTCCCTTCTCATTTTGTCAGTGATTTGAATAGTCATGAAAATCAGTAATTCCTTAAACCAGAATTATGACCAAAATTAACCTTGTGTATATGTCAAATTTTCAATCTTCATCCCTAAAAGAAAAAAAAAAAAACCACTAAAAATGTGTTTGTTTCCTTTCAGAAAAATACTTCTAAGATTTTCAAATATTTTGAAAACTGCTGTAAAAAAAAAAGACTTATCAGATGTTATTTTAAAACTCATTTATAATTAACTTCCTGATGTTGCTGTAAGCCTTAATGTAGCTGTAGATTTTTATATAGTTTTATGGTTTTATAGTCTTTTGTATTTGAAAATATTTTGTTTAAGCAAGATCCTAACCTCTGTGTCATATTTAGGTAGCCTGTTTTTGTGCTAAGGGAGAGATATTAAGTTAGAACATTCTGTATAAGGACCCTTGTATTCAGATAGCTAGTAGAACATGTTATAGTCAAAATATAATATTGTTTAGTCGTAGTATAAAGAAGGGTAAGAGGTGCTGGAAACCCTCCA
>JAWWEU010000125.1:49932949-49953935 GCA_035583155.1 Acropternis orthonyx
TATAAACCCCTGCCTTCAATAAACGTTGCCCTTTTGAGCCCACAGTCGCCTTGTGCTTGTGTGGTCACTGGGGTCTCCGTCAACAGTCTCCCGCAGAATTACAGTCTTGGAAAGGTATGTTTTGCATGGTACAGGAAGAGTTTAAAATAAAAATAAGTAATGAAAGGGTTATGTAGTAAAACAGGTTACTAACTAGCTGTCTCTGCATACCGGCTCTCCCTTCTTCACCTTCCAATCCCATAAGGGAACTTTTATTTAGGTTTCAGCATTGCTTTGAGATTATACTTCAGACTTTTTTTTTAATCTATATAATTGCTGTCCTTTGAAAATTTTGTCTTTGGAAACTGTTTCCTAGCAACAATGTATTTATCATTCTCAGGCAAAGAAATGACATCTTGCCATTCAGATACACCAATTGTGATTTTTTTTTTTCCCCCAAACAAGGAAATAGCATGCACTCAATGCAACATTAAATTAGAAGGAACAGAATTAAGAAGGAATAATGGCAAACACGATTTGGAAAAAAAAGAGCTAATCACATCTATTTGCATATGATGATGGAGTTTCTTCCCATGGAGGCTGTTGCTGACTTATAAAAACAAACTAAGAGTTCCCAAGCACCTATAACTGACTAATATTCATTATTTTTAAAAAAGCAAAGATATAAAATAAGGTAAATTTAATTAATCTTTACTATAACTTTCAAGATACTTTGTAATGGAATTATAATTCATCTTTCTTTGTTAACATCAGCTTGTATCTGATACATATTAAGAGAAGACCTATGCATATTACTAGCTGATGATGACTATGGGTCCTTAATTCCAGTGGTAGTTGTACAGTACTGTCAGAGATTACCTTGCCACACACAAGACTAATTTCTGTGGAAAGTCATTAGGGTGGCATTTTTTCCCATTTTGCTCAGTGCTTCTAATGCATCCATTTTAAAATATTTTCTCAGCATGAACTTCAGCGAGACTAAATGAATTATACTTCAAAAATATTTAGGATTACTCATCATGCTTTGTTACTAAACCACTCAAATAGTATTGTCATAGTGTCTTATCTTAAACCAAACCCTTTTGCCTTTCTGATAAGTGGGGATGCCCAGCAGGATGGTTGTCCTAAACAGTTCTGCAGATCTCTGTGTTTGTATGTGACTGAGGACAAATATTTTCTGAAGACATTGTGGAGACCAGTTTCTCTATTGCAAAGTTACTATTAGAATCAATATTATGTTTATGCAGAAATCTATAGATATGCCTGGTTTATTATGCTTTATATTACACTTTCTTGTATATTGACAACAGATTGGATGTATATTACTTGAAATCATTTGACCTTAAGTGTTCAGCTGTATCATACTGACTTTAGGTTTGCGTTTTCTCTTCTTCCCTGAGCTTCCCTGTCCTTTTAGTGATCAATGAGGCAAACAATTTAAGTGTGTAGGCATTGAAGGCAAAATACTCTGTGGTTCTACCAGGAGAAAACAAACTGCATTTAACAGCAAAATTTTGTGTTTAAAAATGCTCATAAGTATTTTCATCAACATTCTTTGTCATGGTACTTTTGATCAGAGAAGCAGGAAGAAAATTAAAGCAGGATTCAGCTGTGAATTTTGAACTCTGAGAGTTGTGCTATCCATGATTGGCCCAATTTAAAAAATCAATAGAGAAAAATTATTTATTTTATGTTTAAAATAGAGTAGCTTTGTAAAATATGGAAAGTACTTCACAATAGCAGTGTAAAAAAATCTCTCCTTTCCTGACCTTGATGTTGAAGAAATAAACTGTAGCAATAGTTGTCTGTAAAAAAGAGTTAATAGTGTTGCTTTTAGCATATTTTCATAGCTTTATGGGAAAGCAACATTTCTCAAACTAAAATACATTTTATTAGTAAGTGTACACCCCAATACTGTGAAAGGCAACTCCCCGTACTCAGTGGTATGCATCTGGAAATCAGTAAAAATGTACTTTCTATGATTTTGACAACATTTAAGAAATTACCATCATTTCAGTCTACCACACTATTCTACTCACCTTTTCAATCATCTTCTCACAAAGGGAAATGTGTTCATTTTGTACACCGTATTAGGGTAACCCAAATAAAGCAGTGATCCTAGTACCTATAACTTCTTGCCATTAGTATCTGTGTGCTTTTGACTATAATGGAGTCTCTGCAACTTTCATGAAACAGGTTCTAAGAAGACCTTAAGACTGCTGGGACATTTGTTTAAATAAGTAGTAAAGGGAAACTTGCAGTACGTGCTTCTTGCAATATATTTCTTTCATATCTAGTGTTATTTATCAAATAAAGATAATTTATGGTATGCATTTGTTCAACATAGTCTTTCTATATGAAATTGGAATTGCCTTGACATGACACACTTCAATACTTTGACTGCATAGACTAACTCTGATTCAAATCCTTTAGGTTTCAATTTTGAAATTGGCTTTCTGGCTTTGCAGTGCTTGCCAACAACCTTTTCTTTTGACAAATATTATTTCATCTAAGTTTATCTGTCAGAAAATTCATGGAAAGGGGAAGGCCTAGGCCGAGTCAAAGTGAATAATTTAGAAACTGAAGATGTTTGCAAAGTAAGTTCTGCAGTGCTCCCCCAGCTCCACCTGAGATATTTCAGTGTTTTGGGGACACTGTTAGATGATAGTGTGTGAGGAAAGCAGAGCTGTTTGAAAAATCAGTGAAAGAGAGACATAAATTTTTTCTTTGCATAAAGCAAAGACAATTTTGAATTTTAATTATTTGGTAGCAGTGTTTCAAGTGTGTTGATGGACAGAGATTAAAAGTCTTAAGAAAACCCACTTGCTATGACAACATAAAGATGGAACTGAACATATGACAATACATTGCAGAAATTGCCACATAATGAGCAATTTGTTTTATAAAATCTTACATGAACCAAATAAACTAATAAAAATCAACTAAAAGCTTCAAAATCACATATTATCAAGGTTATGCTTTTATATGTGAAGAGGAAAAAACAATGCTTGAACATAATGAGTAGTTTATGTAATTGAATGATCTTCATTGGCTCGTATGCATAAGTTTATATATGCAGAATAAAGTGAGCAAAAAAATACAGACAATGTAATTTAATGAAAATTGCAATCTTCACAACCCCAGGTGATTACTGAAAAAATAATATCTGATGTCAGGATGCAGCTAGATAAAAATAGACTTGGCAAGGTAACCTGTTTTAACTTTATCCCAGACTTTTTTGAGCTGATGCCAAAATTACAATGTATTGTCTTTCTCCATTCATTTTCATGGCAGATGACAGGAAAAAAAAAAAACAAAAAACCATTTGAAGCATGTTTTCTCACCAATTTAAATACACCGGGAAATCTCAGTTGAAATATTTTCATAAGTATCCTAGAGTTGATGAATTTCTGAGACTAGAATTCTACTCTCATGTCTTTCCTGAGTGCATAAAAAGGAAAAAGCTAAGCAGGAGGTGCATGAGCCAACCTGCCTGTAGAGTGCTTCAAGGATGGATGATGAGGGATTCTATATATTGGACAAACTATGTCAAAAATCTACTATGCTGCTGCCAAAGTCTCTATCATTAACTAACTGAGGCAAAGGAGGAGGGACTAGAAGGGGATCCCTGCGATACAATGAACCCATTGCAAGGTCTTGCCTTGCAATTCTCAACTGACAACAAGGCCCAAAAAATGTTTTCGCCAAGACTCAAAAGAAAAATCAGAACAGTTTTCAATTTTATTGACCTTGTTCATTTTTATTTTTTCCCGTGACCTATTGTGGTAGGGGTAAAGATGCTAGGAGACCCAGGCTAATTGAAGAAAGAAGATCAGCTGTTTGAAAATATTCATAATCAAGATAAAACATTTTGTAATGTAAATGCAAATTGTCTTACATAGTGCTTTTGAGTACTGTTGTATTTTTGTGGCATCCATAGTGCATCTGATTTTTTTCTGATACCTACTCACTCTAAGTCACTGCCTTTTATCTCCTGTTCTTAAATTCTGGTTACTTCACTGACTTTAGTTCAAGCCTTCAGATGAACTTTAATGTCCTTTCATGGCCTGCCAAAATTAAGTTGATTTTTTGTCAAGGACATTGGAGGAGAAAATAATGTTAAATCAGTGCTCCATTCCATAATCATCTCAAGTGCAGGAAACTTTATGAATTCATGCACAAGATTATTTTCAGTAAGTGAGCTTTCAGAGAAGAAAGCAGATGGAAGTTCCAGTGATGCTCAGAGGGAACACATCCACATACTACAGTGCTTCCCTCCACTTGTGCTTGACTTTCAAGACTTGTATTCAAAATTAAAATGATTGACAGAGCTGGATGGAGTATTTTATTCCTTGAGTCTATCATGAATAAAAGCTTTCTCTCGCTTATGTTTTTCTTACTCTTAGGAAACTAGAAGTTACAAGTAGCTGCAAGAGTAATATAATAGTATTCTGGTGGAAATGGGTTGTCCCATGTCAACTGCATGACTACCAAAGCTTCACTGCACTATCAAAGCCTCAGTACCCCATCTACAAGAAGCTGAGCATTATTTAGGAGATATCAGCTACCATTAGCAGGGAGGATCCTTCTGAAATACAACAGAAATCTCTCAGGATGAAATTCCCTTATGAAGTAGCACTAATAATTACATGTCCCGAGGGCTAAAAAT
The DNA here is from genome assembly GCA_035583155.1 of Acropternis orthonyx. Lineage (NCBI taxonomy): Eukaryota > Metazoa > Chordata > Aves > Passeriformes > Rhinocryptidae > Acropternis > Acropternis orthonyx. The sequence continues at coordinate 49,937,619 of JAWWEU010000125.1, forward strand.
ACCTCTTTGACAGTATCTAATGTGCTTGATAGGATAGTGGGTATTTAATTCAATTTCTCGCAACACTTTAAACATAAATTAGCTGATTGGTCTCAGTAGACTGGAGGCTATGGTTTTAATCTGCAAAACTATCAGCTCCCTTTCAGAAACAAAGCACGAGCTGAATGAAGCATGCCAGACTGAGCTGGAATATGTAGAATTTCACAGGATAGAACTTGACTGGCTTTTCATGAAACAGTTACTGTCTTTTGGGAAAGTTTGTGTTTTTCTCATCACCTTCTGACTAGATCAATTCTTACCTCTAAAAATAGCTCATTTTTCTGATTTTTGTTTTCTCTGTCTTAAGTTCCATCGTGATCCAGATTTCTTGTGCTATGCAAACAATGAATCCATGTTTGAAATCTATAACTCATTCTCACATGGCTTTCTCTAACAATTTAATAACATTAATAATTGACCTAAGTTAAATTCTACTGCTAAAATTCCACAGTAGTACAGATTGTTTTCATTTGTTACAAATTATTGCTCCTGTTACTGCCCAAATCCTTCAGTAATATCAGCTGTTTATTGTTAATGAAAGATATTACTACATTAAGAAAGCAATTAATTTAGTTTATTTTGCAAGTTTGCCATTAAAAGAATTATTAATTGTATTAGAGACAATGAATTAACATCATTTGACATAATCCTCTATCTCTTGTGAGTCTGGTGTTAAGTAATTTTCATTCACTACCAAAGTTTAAGATTCCTCTGTGGACCGGTTCTGCTGTTAACTCACGTGATTAATTATGTCCAGTGTTGAGGAAATTGTACCTGCATGCAACAGGCAAATAAATATAATCCTTAAAATTTTAGCAAAATAACTTGAATATTCTTGCATGACATCGTTGAAAAGGTTTGTATTTTCTATGTTTTTTTTTTCTCATCTCTCTTTAATAAAAACAATTCTATTAATAGATCTCAGACAGAATATTGTTACTATTGCTTCAGCTTTCTGGTAGGTATTAGTCCTTTGTGTACCCATGTATTGTGAGTACCCCAGAACTTACCTTCACCGATGCTGACTTTTTGTAACACAGATTTTTTTTTTCTTCTCGGATCTTACTTTTTTGGCTCTGCGCATGGTCGACTCATGTCAATCCCAGATAAAACTGTGCAATAGGTCTTTTTAACAACTTTTTAAGATACCCTTTTCCAAGTAGTTCTGTGCTCCAAACTGCTATGCTACTGCTATGCTAGAACATGGATTTGTAACAGAGGCACGCTCCTTTCTATAGAGATGACCTTAAGAAACTAAAAGCATTCCAGTCACCAGATTTAGAAGTTTCCTTTGCCTATCAAAGAGGAAAAGAAGATTCACATCATGTGCTGTCTTGAAAAAGCTTCTTACTGTTTTCTAAAAATTATTTTATTTTACTTTATGAGAAAATAAATAGAATATGCATAATTCATGATAGATATGAGAATAAAAAAGCCTTGGTTCCACTTTTTTTCTTTATATCCCTTGATGTAAGACCACAAGTTTGCAACAGTTTGCAATAGACTTTCAAGGCTACATTTACAATTAGTTATCTCCAACATGAAAGCTATTGCCATCTTCAATCACATACAAGACACTACTGTATTAGACATCATACAAAAAATAAAGTAGACCACGCTGGCTCTAAAGAGTTTACAGTTTAGACATACTAACTTGTAATTTTACAGTCTTTTTGCCCGCAAAAAATTAATGTTAGTATTAATGCAATATCATGCTAGTACCTGTATAAAAAGATACAAGAAGCTTTAAAATTGTTGAGACTTGGAAAAAATCTTTTCAATACTGTGAGTGCATATGTGGGAAATTCCTGTGAATAAGGTAAACCACTTTTATGAATCAGGCCCCTAAGAGCAAATATGCTTCTCTGACACTGCAGAGCAGTGTTCGCTCGCAAGTTATGGAAAAATAGTGAGATAGTAAAGTAGCAGCCTGACAACCTTTGACTAGAGGCCAATAAAAAGCACTTGGTGTACCCCAGGCGTATTGGGAAAAGAAAGTCAGGAAGACAGCTGAAACCACCCCCCACCCTCAGTTGCCCAAACTACAAATCCAGTGCCAGGAAGAGGACTAAACTAGCTAAAAGAAACATGAGTAGAATAAGCAAATTGGGCACTAACAGTAAAGTGACCTTAATATCATCTCTTTATGTATGTTTTTTAACAGTCTCGCTGTGAAATAAATTTCTGATTTACTATGTGTTGCACAAATCAGGCCCAGATTATTAAGATTTATTTTTGGTTTTTAAAGGTACTCAAGAATTTGCTGAGTTTGTTTCAGCCACATGGCTTTCCATGCCTGAAGCAGCAATTTACAGCATGAAAAAAGACACATATGACAGAGAATCATTCAACTGGCAACTACAGGGCTTGGAGCAAGCCCAGAGGTATGTAATAAAGAGAAAACCTTTAATAATTTCAAAGAACAAGAAGAAAAGTAACAGTGCACAAGATTCAACTTCTTGAAATATTTAGCTATTCCAGTTAAGCTGCAAAAATATGAAGAATTTTAAATCTATGAGTAAAAGATATGCTAGCCATAAATTTTTGGGAAGAAAATAAGAGAAATATCTCACCTTGTACGTTTCTCCAGGAATCAAAACGAAGAATAAAGATTAATGATCATTCATTTTTTCTTTAGGAAAAAAAATTACAAGTAATAACAGAAAAAGTAGGAATCTTTTAATTTCCATACATATAAAAACAACACCAGCAAAAACAAAAGCAATTATGAAATATTTTTCTTGACTTGTTAGTTTTATGTCCACTTTCTTTCCACATACTCTATTTACAGTTGTGTGGGGTCTTATGTCAATAAATTGCTTTCCTTTAAAAAAAAAAGTTAAATTTGAAATAAAGGCAATTAAGATTTAAAAGGAGTGTTGCTGTTTCGTAATAGGATGCATAAACTTAGTTCATAAGCCTTTAGATTCAATCACCATTGGTATTTCCTGTGACATAGTATAGAAAATTAAACCTCAATGCTTGATGCCAACTAAATAGAGGGATCTTAAACAAAACCCAGCATAACCATATGAGTGAAAATAAGGGATTGCCTTTACTGAAAACAGAAATGTTTAAGGTGATATTTTTAAGGCAAACAGCATGTTACACGCAGAAGCAGCAGACAGATGTAGGAAGGAAGAATAAACTGGTTCTGGAAATTCTGTATTTACTAATACTGGTAAGAAAAGAAATTTCTATTAAAATATTATCTAAAGAAAGTCAAGAAAATACTCAAAGAAATAATTTTATCTTTTCCTTCAAAAATGTAGTGGAAAAGATGTTTTCTGCAAAAAAAAAAAAAAAAGAAAAGAAAAAGTCAAATAGCTTTTATTGAAAAAAATCAATTAACACATTCTGTGGGAATTTGCAAAGGAGGTTAAATTTCTATAGCCTGTGAGTTGAGTGTATTTGTGCTCACTTTTCATGAAACAACTGACACACAGTAACTTGTTAGTGTGCTTAAGCCATTGTGCCTAAATCTTACTGCACATTTCATTAGTTTTATTACTTCATGAGAGTATTTTTTTCATTCCAGTTAGTGCTCATACATGAATAACAGAAGAACTTCTAGTGAACTATACTGGGGAAAAAATTGTTTGATTTTATGCACTATGAGACAAGCAGAATGTTTGACATTTTATAGGATGGTGAGATGTTCCTATTATATGGACATACATCATTATTATTGGTGGTCTAGAGTACATGAGGTCTTTATTGCACTGCTAACATCTGTTTTATCATCATCTTCTAATTTTTTAATCTTCTTAACACAGTATGTCTTTGATCCACAGCATTTGTCAAGGGAATGGGAAAGCCTCCATGTGCTGTATTGTTCCAAGCATTCTCTTTAGCTAAAACAGGAGCAGACAAAAGGTTGAGTTAGTGGAGGATCAGCAGAGACCCTTCACCCATGAAACTGTTTGTGAAGTGACAGGCTTCTTCATAATTAAAAAGCAAATAATTTGCCATGAGAAATTATAGCAATTTTTTACTCCATAATTTGGTTAAAAGACAAAGGCTGAACTATAATGCAAAAGCAGCTGTAAAGGATTTTGAAAACACAGCAACAATTACTTTGAGCAGCAACTAAATGAAATGAAAGAAACAAGGGAGATTTTTAGGATGGTCAAAGCAGGATCTGGGCAGGGAGACAAGTGCACCTATTTTTTAACCAAGAACAAAATCTGGACTATGTAATAGAGCTATTTTTTAAAACTCTTGGAGAAAGGAACATTATGAATTTAAGAAGATTATTAGCCATCATAATTATGTGGCTAGAATATATATGGCTAAGCTGTTGTATGCACTGAATATACATATTTGATTTTTTGAAAATTTCTGCTCCAAGGAAAATCTCAAACTCTCCTACTTATTTCAGAATTTCTGAAACAAATTTAAATCAGTGGTAACTTCCATTCATTTTACAAGAGAAATATCCTCATTCCTTGTTATGGTGGCAGAAAAATTCTTCTCACAAAGTTCCAGAATTCAGATCAGCGCTCCGGAGTCCAGTATTTGATGTAGGCTTGCTTCCAAGCCAGGTTCTCTCTGTCTTTACTGGAGAGTGGTAAAGAGTAGAGGCACACTATTTGCTCAGGTAACAAATGAAAGTAGAAGCTCTTTTGGGGATAAAAGCAACCCCAAACCTTACCAAAGTTTCAGGAAGAGTTTTTAAAAGAATAAACGCAAAAAATTAATTTGTTTCATACAATTCCTGCAGTCCCAGTTCAGATATGCTTTTAAGTTGAAAATATTAAACTTCCTACAAAAACTAGTAGACTGTCTCTGGTCGATGCTGTTGCTCTGAATATATAGTTTTTTGTTAATTTCTAATATGTATTACAACATTCTTCAGGTGTCTTTTCAAGGTCTTGTTGTCTTGCTTTGTAGGTCAGCATGTTAAAATTGAATATATGTACTTGGATTCATGTCTATTTGCAGTTTGAGGTCAGCAAAGGTGGTTGCAGACATCTTTATATTCCACACAAGCTCTGTGAGATGCGAGAGCTACATCTGAGCATCCAGTGAGATGATGAAAAGAGCTACCTGAAACATTGCCACTGAGAGGCACTGCAGATCAGGATGGTATGGTACTGCTTATCCTCTGTTTTCCTCTTTTTCTATAATTTTCGAAACAGAACTATGGGTCTTATTCATTGATCTAGGAGTTATAGCCAACTTCTTGCATAACCTCCTCTTCCAGCTAACTCATTAACTTCTCAGAAACATAAACCTGAGTCATCCTCATTCTTGGAGCAGAGTGGACTTGATCTTCTCTCAGCAAACATGGTCCCCGTGCTGTTGTCCTAGACCACACTGAAGGAGCCTGAGAGCACACTCCTGCTCTCCTAGGACAGATTGTGTCTTAACCATCCCCACATCTGTCTTGACTATCTGTTCTCATATCTTCAAACGCCACTTAGAAGAAAACCCAAGCCCAGGGACAGAGCAGAAATCTTAAGTCCACTCCAGGACTAAACTCACCCTGAGCCAAAACAAGAGTAAGAGGATAGTATTCTGTTCTCACAGCATGGACATAGCCAACTTTACTGTCCTGGTCCTCTCCATTACATCTGGGCTGTGCACATATTCTTTCCAAAGCTGGGCATGTTTGGAAATGATGCTCACTGATTTCACTACAGCTGGCAAGAGGCCCACAAGGAGTAACCTACTCTGCATTTGTGCAAGAACAACCAGCATTTATGCTCTCACTGAAACCACAGACTGCACAAGAGCTGGATGTCATATGCTTGTCACTGGGCTTTTCTTTCTAGTAGATGTGCATGCTGCAAAAAAAAAGTTACTTTCTGAGTGACAGTTTGATGATGTTTTTGCAAAATTCCCCAAAATGTTCACCTAGGTCTGGGTTATTTTCTCAGAGATAATTGCTGTAGTTATATGCTTTTATCAATTTCCAAATGTGGCCAAAGCAATCAGCAATCTCATTAGAGCACAAATCACTGACACAAATCGGAGCACCTACCAATATTCTGCAACATGGTTCTAGCTCCTGTAGTTCATGTGTGATGTCTTATCTATAATGACTATAGCCAGATTCCTTGAAAAATTGCAGTCAAATTTAAAAAAAAAAAAAAATAATAAAAAGCGTGAACATGCTGAGTTTTTCAAGCATCTGAACTGAAGACAGTTCTGGACTAACATCTTTCACTCCTGAAAGTATCTCTTGCCATTTTTTTCCTTGTTTGATGTCCTAAATCAGACACCCAAGAGACAAAGGGGAACTAGGACAGGCTTTTCAAGTGCAACAAACAAACAGAGCAAATGTAACGAGGTGGCCCAATGGCAATTCTCAGTGCCCCAAAGATTAGAAAGAAACACTTTTTCTGAACTGGGACAGAGAGGAGAGGAAGGGGGGGGCCAGAGAAGGAAAAAATGTAATATCTGTCGGTAATGCCTTTTACTTCAGCTAAAGACGTTGCCATGGGAACTCCCTGCAGAGGAGCTGGGGCACTGCACCTGACAGTTTCTTGGAGCTGGTTCAGGCACAGCTGACTTGCTTCTTGTGATATTCATAAGGGGATATTAAAATATAAGAAATGTTTTATTTACTTTTACTTCCAAAGGAAAACTCTGAAAAGCCATAAGTTATCAGTTTTGCCTGCCATGATGTTTATTATCTTCACTCATTATTGCTAGGTCAGTGTCTCTAGAAGAAAAATGGAGTGGAAAAATCATCAGACAGACAGCACTTGAAAGTTTTTATGCTGCTGTTCATTCTATACACTCCAAATGTGATTTCTGCATACACAGTAAATATTGGTATTCCTGAGAAATGGCACATGGTCTTCCTATGGTAGTTGTTAGATGGCCTGACAGATGACTTGCCCCTGTATGGTTTATATAATACAACCTGTCAGAAATGAACACATATATTTTTTCTGACTAACAAGGGAAAAAAGCTTACCATTGTTCCTAGGGAAATTCTGCAGTGGTACACCAGCTTTGAATAAAATCCAGTCAAAAATGCAAGCAACAGTACACTTATGTACGGTTCAAGAAGCATTCTTACCTTGCCATGTGAATTAAAGTGTGAGCAGAAGACTTGAAACTATTAATTCATAAGATCAATGAGAGATGGAGCCTCTAACCATTAATACCAAAAATTGTATTAGCCCAGTCAGGCTTCAAAGTAAATTAATTATGTAATATGAAAATGGCTTTGGTGAAAACTAGTAAGAAAGCATGACACTCAATGTGATAACTGGAATTAGCTGTAGTCTGCAGAACAGGCCACCTAAGCATATTCTAAGTGCAGAAAAGTCCTGGTAATTTTATAAAAGATATGATGATGATCCTTACTACAAAGAAACAGCCTGTTCACTCACAAATTTAATCTGAATCTTCTTATGCTCCTTCAGATTAATTTTAAAATATAGCAGAATTGCTTCAGAGAAGTAGAAAAGATTTTGTCAGAGACTGTTTCCCTTAGTGGTTTCTCAATGGTAACAGTTATTACAGTCTAATAAAAGGATATTTAATAGTTATATCTCTAATTAGTTTGTTTCTGTTAATGACCTGATGGTAGATTTTGAAATTTTATTCTTTTGCGGAGGATCATCTCTATTATTTGAGTTCTAAAACTTCAAAAGCTCTTGAAAAGATCTCAGAGTGAATTATAAATACAGATCTCACTTTTTCCCGATAACTACTATAAGAGGTCGACAGGGGTCCTGGATATATACCAGGATATCCTGGACTAGCTACATTTATTCCAAAAGAAAAACTTGTAAGAAGAATAAAAGTTATACTATGAAACTTCAGAGTATCCATATTTTCCATCTTTTCCTCCATGACGCTCACAGATGAGACAGCAGATGTAAGTAATTTCCTAGTGGGAAGAAATAATTCTGCCATGGTGTTTACCAGGTTTCTTTAGTTCAAGGTTTATTAGCAGCAATTGTCATACTAGGAATCACCACTGTGGAAGTATTCAACCTACCTCCTGTCTATAAAGGATGTATTACAGTGCTGCATAATTAATTTTGTACATATCTCTAATCCCAAATTAAAACAGAGCTCAAGCATGAAAAAAAAACCTCATGTGAGGAGCAATTAATGTATATACTTGACTCCAGATTCTCAAACTCATATTTCCATATCACACAAATGAATGCAGAGAGTTTATTTCTCATGTATATAAAATTTTTCAGGAGTTTTAAAAGGAAATCTCTAAACCTTTACTGCAGTAGACTTAGAAATTAATATTTTGTATTTCTCAACCTTCTTGAGCATTTCTGGGTTCTTTTTTTTTTTTTTTTTTGCCTGTTTGGTTGGTTGGTTGGTTTTTTGTGACATGAACTACCAGTTTTGAGTAGGAAAAGAAACGAGAAACTGCATTTCACATTGACATGTATTTTTAAATATCTCAGAACTGCTAAATCATGAAATCATAGAATAGTTTGGGTTGGAAGGGAACCTTGAACATCATCTAGTTCCAACCTCCCTGCCATGGCCAGGGACATCTTCAAATAGACCAGGTAGCCCAGAGCCCCATCTAGCCTGACCTTGACCATTTCCAGGATGGGGCATTGTTACAGGGAGGGTTCTGAGAGCACGTTAGAACTGAAACTGAAACACCGTTGTGAGTGTAACTTAAGCAGTATTTTATTACAACAGGTGGCCAAGTAAGATAGAAGTCCCGAGCAAGGGAGAGGGAGAACAAGGGGGAGAGAGAGAGAAAGCCCAATGCCCCGTGTAAGGACCCCTCCAGGTGTTACTTACACGGACTTGTCTTACCAACTTTAGAATGCCCAATCCTCCAAAGGCAGAGGCAGCATCCTCAGAGGCTGGCCCCCTGGCAGGCGTCCCTGCCGTGACAACGTGGTCCGTTCAAGTGTAGCGAGCCCCACCCTGAGCAAGCCGCCCACGCTTTATAATTTTGCCAAAGGGGGCGTCTACCTCAGTGCGTGTGGCCATCACCCTCCAGGCAGAGGTTCCTGGCTTCTTCCCCTGCCATGCAAGTGGTCCTTCACCACGCATGTGTGGCAGCATTGGAATTTCTCTCAAGGACAAGTTTCTCCCTTTATCAGTGTTTTTCCCATATCTTGGTGAGGAAAGCATAATTTCCCACAGGTGGCTGGGCAAAACACAGACCAAAACCACCAGTATTTACACCAGCACAGATACAGGCATTCACAGCTTCTCTGGGCAACCTGTTCCCATGTCTCACCACCATTAGAGTAAATAATTTCTTCCTAATATCTAGTCTAAACCTACTGTCTTTCAGTTTGAAACCGTTCTCCCTTGTCATGTCACTTACATGCTCTTGTAAATAGTCTTGCTGTGTCACAGTACTCTGCAAAAGAAATATTATCGGACTTAGAAATTAATTTAGAGGGGAAAAAAGGGAGGAAAAAAAAGCAAAAGGAAGTTCAGTGGCATCAGTATGACATTCATGATTCAGTCTACATCCATTTCTTGATGAGTCTTGGATTGGCGTGTCCTTAGCCTTCACAGTTTGGGTGAAAAAGACAAAAGTGGTTGCTCAGGTTGCAGTATTTCCCTATGCTTGCTACTTTATACCTAATTCTAGAAGCTGTGTTTGTGTAGGGAACTTCTAAGCTTCCAGCAGCAAAATGTAAGCACGAACCTAGCTTTTTTAATTTGGGAGTTTACCCAGTCATATCTAATCAAACATAAGTGCCAGGAGAATAGTCTTGCCTAGGCTCATTTGATCTTGAGGTCAGATATGTAAGTGAAGGCAGGAATGAAAAACAAAACTTGTGAGGAAGAATTTATTTTTGTAAATTTTCTCAGGATCTACTGAGTCCTTTGTTGTTGTTTGCTTCTTTTTCTATATTGCAATCATGTCTGATTCCAGAACATTTTTAATCCCACAGAATTCAGATTTATATTCTGAAAAAAATGCACATTCATGATTTATTATGTCATAAACATACCAAATTACCCCTTTCTATTTAGCTTCACACATTTCATGTTTTTGTTTCAAGAATGTTAATATAAAAATACTCTGCCTGTATAACTGCTGCTGGGTCTGGCTGGGTAGAGTTAATGTCCTTCACAGAAGCCCATATGGTACTGTGTTTTGGTTTTGCAGCAAAAACTGTGCTGACAACACAACATTGACTCTTACTGAACGGTGCTTGTGCAGCATTGAGGTCTTTTCTTTCTCTCATTCTGTGCCCTGAGTTAGTAGGCTGAGGGTTGGGAAAGAGGTTGGAAGGGACAAAGCCAGGACCCAAACTAACCAAAGAGCTATCTCATCCCATCCTATCCCATATGATGTTGTCCCTCACAATAAAAGCTCAAGGAAAGATCAGGAAGGGGGTACATGTGTGGTTATGGTTTCTTACCAAGTAACCATTGTGAATCCTAAGGTCTTCCTTTCCAGGATGTGGCTGGGCAGCTGCCTTCCAATAGGAATTAGTGAGAAGTGTCTTTTTTCATTCTTTGCTCAAGTTCACGTCTTTTTCTTAATTTTATCTTGATCCATGAGTTTTATTGCCTTTCTTCTCTTTTCTCCCCATCCTACAGCAGAGGGAAGTGAGTGAGCTCAGTCAGTTCTAGGCTCCTCACTGTTCAGAGACATGGAGATACTGTAAGTAGTCCTGCAAAGGGCCACTGAGATAGCTGAGGCTGAAGCATCTCTCATATAAGGAAAGCCTGAGGGAGCTGGGATTATTCAGCTTGTAGAAGACCAAGTTCAGTGAGGAATCTTATCAATGTATGTAAATACCTGAAGGAAAGGGTAAAGAAGAGGGAGCCAGGCTCTTTTCAGCAGTGCCCAAACACTGTGGACAAGAAGCAGTGGGCACAAACCGAAACACAGCAGGTTCCCTCTGAACATCAGTAAACTTTCTAACTGTGAGGGTGACTGAGAACAGTTTTCCCAGAGAGGCTGCAGTCTCCCTTCTTAAAAATATTCAAAAGCCATCCAGGGAAGCTGGTTCTAGGTAGTCCTGCTTGACCAGGGTGTTTGTACCAGTTTTTCTCCATAGATCTCCTCCAACCTCAACCAGTCTGTGATTCTGTGAGTGTCTGCGTTGGTGTTTGGCATTCGGCTGGCTCAGTCCACCACACCTGATTTGAACTGTTAAATGCACACATAACATATACATATAGGAATCAATGAGCTATACATCAACAAGGGTTTCAGAGAAAAATCTGATGTCATAGAACATGAGTCTTCATGAAGTAAGGCAGGAGAAAAGACCCTTTCCTTAGCTCCCCATCTAACCTTACCTGCATACTTGGATTCCTATTAATTAGCTGTTTGTTTGTTTGCTGTTTGTTTTTTGGTTTGTTGTTGGTGGTTTGGGGGGGTTTTGTTACAATCAATTCCCTGCTGTGGGCAGATCTTCAGGTCTCATCCTCTGCTTGTGTTTCACAGCTCAGTTTCACAAAATTACTTACGCTAACTAAAATATTTAGGTTTCTTATTGTCTATATGGATGAAATTTAGTATCTTGTGGGCATATGAGATCTAACTAGATCTCTGTCCCCCTAGAGTCTTAAGCTCTAAGAAATAATTCTCTGGCATTAAATCTCAGAGAAAGATTGGAGAATTATCTTCAATTTAAAAAAAATTTATAAAGATTTAGAATCAATTATGATCAGCTGTTTTGTGACTGTGTATGATTAATAACAGTATTGCCACAGATATGAGGCATTAGTGACATACTGTTACTGCTCTTGTCCTTTGGAAATGGGATGGGGATAGACTGAGGAGAAGGAAATGTCTCTGCTTTCTTGGCAGAAAATTATTGCACCTACATCAGAAATAACTCTCATTTTAGTCTACTTAGTTCTCTGTTGTAGTTGCCTGCTTCCCTGATTTGCCCTCTTGCTCTTACGTGCATAAAGTTAGTTTGGGAAAACCTGTCTCTTCCACTGGGAAATCAGCAGTGGCAAATTAACCACTATTTGGCAACCCTTCACAGATGGAGCCAGCAGAATTTCAGCCTAAGTCAGTAAGAACAAGGCAATTTGAAAACATTAAAAATGCATTGACAGCAAAGAAATAAAAGCAGCCACTAAGCTACAAGCCAGAATAGTTAAAAAGCTTTTGGAAAAAAACAGGCTTCTTCTTTTCTATTAAGTACTTTTTTTGCACAAAGGACTTTTAGGAAGTGAAAGGCAGTATTCTCTACTCAAGATACTTTTTGGTTAAGAGAAGTGTAATATATTTGTCTGATAAAAGCCAGAATCAAAATAAACAATAAAACTACTGAATACATTACTAATTTTTATTTTATTTATGCTGATTTCAGGTCTTGTCTATCATTTAAAGGTTTTCTAAAAGCTATTGTCTCACACAGACACATGAATTTCATCTGCATTTACAAAGCCATCTATTATACATGAAGAGCTATGCTGGGACGGCTATTGGGGAAGGAATTAACAAGCGTGTAAGGCAGTTCTATAAATATTTGTCCTGAACTGAGACCTCATTACAGTGTTTACTGGAGGAATGTGAAATACTAGGATTTCTGCCCACTGGTTGCTTCAGGAATGCATTTACCACTGGTCTTAAAAAGTCCTATTTTTTTAGATTAGTATTACTCTACTGTGGATTTTTGGTAGTCCCCATCTTTTTGAAATGATGGAATTCCATCAGTTAGAATTATGTAGAATATATGAATATGTACAAACCAGAAAAATTATTTAATATTTATAATAGATGTGAGAGACTAAGATTTTATGAATCATATATAAGTAAATTTTGCTTACTTGACAACTTAGGCGATTCCAGTGTTTCCAAGTGCAATAATTTTTTAAATGGTTACTGACAGGCAATTTATTAGGATGTTTACCTGATATTTAAAATTTAAAATTTAGCTGGGTCATCTGCTATCTTTGATTTGACACATAGAGTCAATAGGTAACAGGATAAAATTGCTCATCTCTGATATTTTGAGAATTGTGTCAAGTCCTGGTCAGACATGCGAATTTTCTAATTCATATCTGTGTGTCCTTAATGGTATCTTAGAACAACCTGATCATTGCATTGCAAGCTAGAATATTCTGGGTGAATAAATCAGATCACAAATCTTAGGTATGGGAGGAAACATTATAAATAACAGATATCTTGTCCTACAGTCCTCTTTTGTTCTTGTATTCTGCTGCCAATAATTTTTTTTTAGCTTACTCTTTCTGTAGTTAATTCCTGTGTTGATTGAAGAGGATGCTCATACTCTTACACAGCCAAGAAAAGCCAATTGGGCCTTTTTAGTTTTGTCTCTCTGTCCCACAGAGCGCCATTTTTGCTCTTTTTAGCAGCAGTTCCTTATGAGATCCATCTTTTTTTAAGTGTCATGACCAGTTTTTCACAGGATTTTCTTAATAAGTCCCCCCCACCAATTTTTAAGTACAATACCATTATACAGTAGGCCACAGAAAAGCTGCACAGAATGGGAAGAAATACTCCTGTCTACCTTTTTCACAGTCTGTACATAGCAATAGTTAAACTCCTGCTGACAAATCAGTTACAGTCAGCTTGTAATGTTCCTCTGACATTTGCTGCTGGCTAGCTATGACTTTATTGCAGAAATTCATATCAGTCCATATATGACCTTTTAGTTGTGATACTCCATTTGTATAATTCTAGACTACAAGACAGCCATTTTTTTCCTGTAAGATAGTTTCACCTTCTTTTCTACAAGTTATACTGCTACTATTCAATTTTAAGAACACTTTAGAGCCTATTAACACAATTTTTTCTTTTATCCCTTCATTCAGTTTCCACCAGTACTGAGCAGGATTGCCATCCATCCCTATCTTTTAGGAACATCCTGAATTTCATGGGTATGTTGAATTAACTGTGAAAAAGATATATCAAATATTCAAGCCTAACACCACCAAATAATATAAAAACTAATTAATTTTTTTGTGTGTTGAATTTAGTTTAAAGAACTTTCATCTTTTAGTAAAAACTAACCACAGATAACCAAAATAATCTCCTTCTGTTTTTCTAAAACTCTGTTCCATTGTATATCTAAATTAAATCTGTTACTTCACAGAATCACAGAATCATCTAAGCTGGAAAACACCTCTGGGATCATCGAGTCCAACCCGTGACCCAACACCACCTTGTTGACTAGACCACGGCACCGAGTGCCACATCCAGTCTCATCTTAAATACTTCCAGTGACAGTGACTCCACCACCTCTCTGGGAAGCCCATTCCAATATTTGGTTACTCTCTCTGTAAGAATTTCTTCCTAATGTTGAACCTAAACCTCCCCTGGTGCAGCTTAAGAGTATGTCCTATTGTCACAGGAGAGATTTGATTCTGTTCATCCCAAATACATGTTAACAATAAAACATGTTCCCTAAATAATCACTGTATCCTGAAGACTGTATATGTCTATAACCTGCAGATTATGTCACAGTTTAAATGGTCTTCTTGTCCAACTGTTAGAGATTATTGTGTCATTAACCTGGGACTCCTCAATGGCCAAGCCAATTCCCTTTCTGCAAGGAGCAAATCGTTCCAGAGTGACAGAGAGAAAGAAGTTGCCCAGGCCAGAGTACTGCTTATGTTTTCTTAACAAGGTGCAAATATATATATTTTTATATATACACAGTCTTAGAATTAGAAGACAATCTGGTTTTGTATAAGCTAATCTTGTTTGGGGGTTTTTTGGCTTTTTCTGTTTTTTTTTTTAAATAATGAATTATTTGAATGGTAAATCAAAACACTGATAAAGTATTTGCTCAGAAGTGTAGCTTTGACATAAAACCACAAAGGTATGGGTATGGAAAACTGAGAGGGGCTGCATTGAGAAATACACGAGTTCTCAAACTCTTGCCATTACATATTTGTTCAGGGAGAAAAATATATTAATTTAGTCTAATTCATCCACAGTTACAGTTTGAAACTTGACAATGGAATTGGTAAGTCTTTTTTGTGTGAGGTAAACCATATAAAATGAGTTGGACAAAACTATGAATGCTTCAGGAATTCTGTGGTCACTGCTTCACCTCTTAGTTTTATTAGGAGCTTTAAATGTTGTGAATCTATTATGTCCATCCATATCTCAAAAGAAGCTGTGATATTTTCTCTGTGTAAAAAAAACAGGACGTTGTAGAACCCTGTGAGATATTATATGTGTTATGATTGAACCTCATATTTATTTAATTTACATATACTCTTTTATTAATTGAAATATGAACAAAATTTATTGACACATACTAGAACTGATTTACACTCTTAAATAATAAAACTTACGAAGTTCAAACAGTACCTAGGAAGGCAGTATAAGCATGTCTCTAAGAAAAAATTATATGATAGGGAAAATTAAGTTCCTTTAAAGCATGTTTTATACCTAAAATATCTCAAATTTTTGTGTGAGTGTCCCCTGTGTTTATCTAGGAAAACTAGTTACCATGTATCTTTGCCTCAAAGGAAATTATGATCCACTTTGCTCATAGGTTTACAGGGGATGAGCATTTCACCCTAATTTTCCATGCAGTATGACTTTTGATATTACGTCTAAAACCAGATTGCACGAAGAGAAAATTAATCTTTTCCGATATTTGCTTAAGAAGATATACATGTTTTGTTTCTGAAAATGTTTGTACATCTCTCCTATTACCTTCTATAGTGACATGTATTGGCCTTGTCATGGTCTAACCCCAGCTGGCAACTAAGCCCCACTCAGGTACTCGCTCACCCCTATGTCAGGAAGGGAGAGGGAACTGGAAGGTTAAAAGTGAGAAAACTCACAGGCTGAGATAAAGACAGTTTAATAGGGTAAACAAAAGACATGCCTGCAAACCAAGCATTACAAGAGCCTGCACCATTTCCCATGGGCAGGCAAATGTTCAGCCATCCCTTGGAAAGCAGGGCTTCATCACATGGAGCGTAGACTTGGGGAGAGAATTGCCATCACTCCAAACATCCTCCCTTCTTTCTTCATCTCCCAGCTTCATGTGCTGAGAATGACTATACGGCATGGATTATCCCTCGGCTCGATTCACTTGTTCTCCTTCCTCTTCTTCTGCCAAGCTGAAGTTCTCGCCTTCAGCCCAGTTGGTGATGATCTCTAGGATCCCAGACCGATTTGGTTTCCCAATTCTGGCACGTTGTCTAATCAGAGCAATCCATTTCCTCCATATAGTATCAGTAGCATGATGTGTGGAAGGCACCTTCCCTTTAAATATCCAGTTCATCACTGGTAGTCGGGGTGCTAGAAGAAGCTGTGCTTCTGTACCAGTTACCTCTGAGGCTGCTTGTATACCTTCATAAGCTGCTAGGATCTCTTTCTCTGTGGGGGTGTAGTTGGCTTCAGAT
>JAWWEU010000125.1:49954035-49974025 GCA_035583155.1 Acropternis orthonyx
GCAGCATCTCTGGAAATAGGGCCTAGTTGTAGTGCTTCGTTACCATCCAAGTCATAACTAGCAGCACCTCTGTCTAGACATTGGAGCAGCCAGGTAAGAATTCCTTCACCAGGCAGGCGACTGAATTCTTTCCGTATGTCCTGACGTTCTGCTGGGGTCAGTGATCTGGTAATCTGACTCTCCTGTCTAATTTCCTCCGGAACCTCTTGTCTTTCCGGTGGTCGTCTGGCCTCTGCTGTTGTAGCTCCTGCATCTGCATCCGTGTCCTCTGATGTAGGACTTGGCCCTGGCCCCTCATCCTCTCTTGCTGTTGCTCCTTCCGTTGCTTGCTCCCCATCTAATCAGGAAAGTCGACATCCTGTGGACCTCCTCTCCCATGATTTCTGTTTCCTTATGGGAGCAATAGTAATTTTGGATGGCACGGTCTTGGTACCCATCTCAACTAGAGTGTTACGAGTGTCCTCCATTTCAGTTTGGGTTTCTACCCCTTCCATGACCTGGGGGTCATTACCTCTTTAACCTGGGTCTTTACCTCAATACCTAACCTGGGATTGGGTCTTTACCTCTTCCAAAACCCTTTGGAGGTGTTGTGTGGCCCAATAGGCATAGGCCATACCCCAGTAGAGAGCAAGCAGCTGCTGGTTCTGATCGGAGTAAGCAAGTCATCCATCTCTCAAGCAACATGTCAGTCTGTTAGGGTCAAGCACCTGTTCTGGGGTGAAATCCCAGACAACAGGGTTTGTCAACGGTCCTAGAAGCTTTCCCAGGCCAGTCCATATACCCTGCCACCCAGAAACTGGTTTCCTTACAGCACATTTCAATAAGATCACTTGAGAGGCTTGGTTAGTTCTAGTTCTACAATGAAACCACAAAGACAATAGCACATTCCCCATACTCCACAGGGGTCTCACAGTATTAACTACCAATAACATCACTAATAAACAGTTTACAACTGGGTTAGCATGAAACACTGGCACCTCTGCTAATTTCGCCATCAGGTCGTTTATGTCAAAACCAAGATCGAAATCAAGATTAAAATCAAACTCAGGTAAAGAGAAAAAGCTATACTTTTTTCCGTGGGGTCTTGGCACAGGGTAGGTATCTGAACTCACAAAGGCAGTCAAGAGAAGGGTTAATATCAAGATCCAGCAAGGGACCATTGTTTATGTTTTAATTTCTGGATGTTCTGAAAACAAAACCATAGCTAGGTATATTTATATAAACAACCTCCAGAAGGCAGCCAAACTCCCGGGAAACCTGCCAAGGTCCCTGATCTAACCAGGCAGAAACACAAATTATTGTTTTGGTTTTGACCTTGGCAAAATGCCAAGCCCCCCCAAAACCCACACAGTCTCAGCAAAAAGGAGGGAAGGAAAAAAAAAGTGAAACTGAAAAAACTTATATATATATATATTTACGCAAATTTACAACACATATATGTACAAATATAAAAGAAAACCCAACAATAACTTTACCCCAAGCTTCCCTCCGAACAACACACAAACTCCACCACCCAGAACCCCAGAAAAACACACCAAAATATGTTTTCCCAGGAAGAGCACCCAGCAAGTAAAAGAAGGAGAGGGTAACAACAAACAACAAAGTATTTACTTCCCAGAGACCAAAGCTGCTCAAGGGAATGGCGAAGCCTATCGCTCTTGAAAGCAGCAACAGCGTGTCCTCTCACACCACACACCAGGAGAGGAAAGGGGAGGAAACAACTCCCTTCACTGGTTTTATACTCGACTCGATGTCAGATGATATGAAATACCTCTTTGGTTGCTTAAGTCAGGTGATACCTGCCCCTCTAAATCTACGGAAAGCCCCATGGCCCACAAAGCCGAGGCCTGCTGAATTTGACTTTGGGCCTAACTGAACTAAGGCCTTAATCTGAGTTTTTTGGGGTTTATCAAACCCATCACAGTCAGTTGAGGTCACATACCCCAGCTGTGTCCCATCCTAAATTCAAGTGCAGACCAAACATCCTCACTGGTGGAGTGGGATGCAGTGAAGAGCAGAAATTGCCTTGATGCTGTGTGAGGCCTGCTAAGCAGTAATGAAAACAGCTCCATGGTATCAACACTGTTTTAGCATAAATCCAAAGCACAGACCCATACTAGTGGCTATGAGCCAAAACAAACACAGTCTCCATCTCAGGGCATATGAAAACCTGAAGAAAGCTAGACTAAGAGATGAACTATCTGAAGGAATGTTTACTTTTTGGAGATGTTTTTTAGGGGAAGCACTGGGAACTTTGAGTGCTTGGTTCTGGTTAACATTTATGTCTCCCCCTTCCTTCTGAGTTTGTACTGGAATACAGTGGGTACAATTAAAAATTAACAAGTAGACATAATAAATGCTTATCTGATAAAAAGGAAACTTTCAGACCTTAAAATTGTATTGACCAAGACCATCAGTTCTTCAAGTGCTATTGGGTTGATGTGAAATCATCAGAGCACAAAACTATTCCAGTGTAATTCCAAAGTGTGCTCTGAGTGACTCATTTTACCTTTGATTAGTCTCAGACAAAAAGAAGTTCCACAATTATTGGAAATGACATAATTAAGATCTCCTCCAATATAATTAAGAGTCCTTATGCCTAGATTAAGTGAAATTTATCTCCTACTGAAAGCAATCAAATCTAGAAAGTGAAAGGGTCAATGGAAAAGAAAATTAAATTACAATAACCCCACCCTTCACTGAGATTCATACTATTGTATTGTGTATGGCCAGACTATGCGAACGAAGATCTTGGGAAGGGCTCTCCCCACATGGGTGTGCCCTTCCAGCCTGCACAGTGGATTTTTTAGGTGAGGCACAGTGTGCACAGAACTGGCTCCACTGTTGAAGTCCTGAGGTCCATTTGCCATGGCCGAGCAAGCTTGGACAGTGACAGTGAAATCCTTGGGACTTTCTACAGTACCTGGTACTAACTGGGGCTGACCCTGCTTAGCATCTGAGATCTGATGGGATCTGATGGCAGTCCCATGGCGTAAAGGAAAGCATTCTGGACTCTGAATCCCAAGGACCTGAGTTCGAGTCTCAGTGGGGACTGAGATACATAGTAAGGCTTTAGAAAGCTGCTAAGGTCTTCAAAAGGAACATTAAATCTTCTGTTGACTATACTAAGCTCTATTCCCCACCCCTCTTTTTAAAAGAAAATGTATAAAATCCACAATACTTCAGGAAAGACAATAAAAATAAATGTGCGTCATCCACATGATTACATCACCAGCTAGTATTCATGTATTTTCCTTAAATAAGATGTCTAATGGCTAGTACAGTTATTGCATTTGGAATCATATCAAAGTCTGATCCTTTGACCTCTGAGAATACAGAATTCCTTTAATTATTTCTCCTACTAATCAGAATATGACCTTATCATCCTTTAATGAAGCAAGTCAGTGTCGTAGGGCACTGTCTTCCCATTCCTTTCTCTTGAAACTCTTCTGCTACTGAAGCTTAAAATGAAAACCATCAAAACACTCAGTGCAATTTCTCTCCTTCAGGCTGCAAATCCCTGTAGTTTTATGGCCTAATTCTTCACCCAGAACATTTTGACTATTACCCTCATATTTTGATATGAGTATATTTTGTATTCTGTTAAAGATCAGTCAGGATCTTCACACAGTGTTTCAATGTGGACAGGGAATAGAGACTACATCAGGCCATCATGTTTTCTCTTAGAATTTCTTTTTTCTGTTCAACGATGGTAAAAATTAATTTTTTTCTGGACTAATACTGTCCTTTCACAGAACCTTCAAGAATACACTGTGAAACAGAAGAAAATATTACAAAACTATAATAGATATGCACAGCAGTTAGAGCATCTTCGTCCCTGCCTTTTCTTCACTTTTCACCTTCTCAATAGAGAACAAAACATTACATGTTCTTTTTCCTTGGTTATGGAAATTTGCACTTCAAAAATATTTCTGATTTTTATGAATGTTTCTGTCTTCAGGTTTATTTGTTGAAATAAAAGAGTTATCATCCCTTCTCATTCATTATGGAGTGATCTAAAGTATTGTACACTTTCAGAATCGATAGCTTTTCTTTTTAATACCTTTCCCTTCCTAAGTCACACATGAAGACCAACAAATTTTATCAAGTGTTGGGTACAGTTATGAATGGGACAGATTTATGTCACCAGTGATATAAGTGTTTTGCATTTCATGCTTTTCATTTTTTTATCTTCAATTAAATTTCTAGCCTTAGTCATCCTTTTGTAGTTTCAGTTAAATGTTATAATGAACTTGTGGGCATACATGTCTCTGGCATTACACCAGAGTTCTGCAAAAAATCTCACCCTTTTTTGTGTATTGGTAAGTATGCATGTAAGTTATTCATGTCATTTTGATTCAGTCAGGGACTGAAATTCAAAAGAGAAATCCCAAAAAGCTCACCAAGAGCTGGTGCATGACATGTGCTCCTGCACCATCCCAGGGCCAGGGATGCACAGCACGCACCCTTTCCATGCCCTCTCAGCTCAGATTGTGCCAGTCGCTGGAGGTAATGGGAGCAGTTCAAACCATCCAAATTAAATGCTGAACATGAGAGAGTGCATGTTTTCACCAGGGTGAGCAAGTTGTGACTCTCCAAAAGCAAAATAATTAGTTTCTCATCATGGAGTCCTGATATTGAAAGGGTTTTGACGAATTCCTGTACACACCTAAGCTCAAAAAAAGCAAAGCATTTTCATTTTCAATTCCAATATACTCCAAAAGCGTTACATACTCAGTTCAACTGCTTTCATGTTTGCAAAAATGCTTATCTGCTATTTTCTTCACCAGAAACAGAGACAAAGAATGGAAAGTTTCAACCCACTTTTTTTTTTTCAGAATAAAAATTATGAATACCCAAAGTTTATTATGAAAGATTTATGAAGTCATAACTATAGGTTCATACCATTTCTACAAATGAGCTTTCTTTTTTTGTGTTTCATGAAAGCTTTGTGGACATAACAGGTCGTACAAAACAATGTTCTTATTTTTCTCTCTTCCATGGCAACATTTTATCACAAACTGAGTGGAAACAAAAATGAGACAAGCAGACAAAATAATTAGAAAGAAAACATAAAAACAGACTGCCTGTAGCTAATTCAAATTATCTAAATTTCAAAAAACTCATGCCACAAGTTATCTATCATCTCCCAGAAGGAATGTTAATTTACCTGGATTTACATTCCATTGTCTAAAAAAATTATCTGCAGTATTATTTAAACTAAAGCTCATAATTTTGAATACCGAACAGAGAATACAGACAACAAAAACTTTATAATTGTGTACTGTAAATACTTTTGAAAATAATTTTGGATTATCAGCCTTCAGCTCTCTCATTGTGCAATGTGACCTGGGACACACTTATATTTTACATTTAAGAATATTCACATTCTTCCTTCCATTATGACAGAACAACTTGCATTGTATTCCCAAGTGAACCTATAGAGTAGTTGCAGAAATAATAATTTCAATGGATGACCTGCTAAAAACTTTAAAAAACCCATAATTGAATGGAATTGAACCATTATTTCAACTATTTTTGTCTCTAGTTGTTGCAGGATGTCACATATGTGCTTACTATACTGACAGTATATTAAAATATTAAAAATACTAGTTATTGTTAAAATATGAAAATATTTGTTTAAATATTGAATTTTTTTTTGACCAGTGGAAAACTCTCTATCAAATTTTATCTTCAAATTTAGATTCAGTGAATCAGCCTGCTTTCCCTCCCAAAACAGAAAATCAACTAGGACATGATTTGTTCTAAATCAAAGCCAATATTACATGTAGTGGACCCAAGAGAACCTCATGAGGTTTAACAAGACCAAGTACAAGGTGTTGCACCTGGGTTGGGGCAACCTCAGATATCAGGTTGGACACAGGCTGAGGGATGAACAGATTGACAGGATCCCTGTTGAGGAGTACTTGGGGGTAGATGAGAGGCTGGACTTCCTCTGGCAATGTGCACTTGCAGCCCAGAAAGTCAAGTGTGTCTGAGCTGCATCCAAAGCAGTGTGGGCAGCAGGGCGAGGAAGGTGATTCTGCCCTTCTGCTCTTTTCTGGTGAGACCCCCACCTGCAGTGCTACATCCAGTTCTGAGGTCCCCAGTAAAGGAAGGACATTCAGCTGCTGGAGCAAGTCCAAGTTGATCAGAGGTATGGAGCAGCTCTCCTATGATGAAAGGCTGAGAGAATTGGGATTGTTCATCCTGGAAAAGAGAAGGTTTCAAGGTAACCTAATTGCAGCCTTCCAGTACCTGAAGGCAACCCAAAAGAAAGGTGAAGAGGGACTTTTTATAAGGGCATGTAGTGACAGGACAAGGAGGAATAGTTTTATACTGAAAGAGAGTAGGTTTAGTTTAGATATTAGGAAGAAATTCTTTACTGTGATGGTGGTGAGGCACAGAACAGGTTGCCCAGAGAGGTTGTGGATGTTGTCCCGTACCTGGAACTGTTTAAGGCCAGGTTGGATGAAACACTGAGCAACCCATTCTAGTGCAAGGTGTCTCTGTCCTAGGCAGGGGGACCAGAACTGCCAAGGATAACTCAGCCAGGTGTTAACTTTCCCTAATTATTTTCACCTGGCTTAGGGTTTCTGTCAGTATTCAATTGTTTGTTTCGCTGGTTCTCATTTCTCTGCAGGAACTCTGTGTTCCTCTCTTCTCTATACTATTGCTCGTAAGAGGGAAATGAGAATTGTTAGGGTTTTTTGAACAGTAGTAAGATACATTTTAATTTTTCATTTAGCTGAGCTGCTTGCCCCATTGGTGTGAGATATTTGTATCCTATCCTCCCTCTCTTTCTAACTCAAGCCTCATTTGAAAGGGAAAAATAATGTAGCCAAAACTCATAGTCCTCCTCCTTTGCTCACCAACCCACATTATCACACCACTTAGCTGGGAACGCAAAAATTATTTCTTAGACTAAACAGAAGTTCATGAACTATTCCCAGAGTAATTCCAAAAGTGATTTATATGCTTTACCTACCACTTGGAGGATAGAGGCAGACTGGGAAACAGGCCTTTACCTAGATGAACAGCGATGTGAAGTCGTACCTGGAATTATTTTACCTGAGCCCTAGCAGGGTACTTAGGATATCAGGAGCTGTCATGTGCCATGAAAAGACCCTCTACCTTTTTCACTACTTCTCCAAAACAAAAAATCTAACTTATATTGGCTTTTTCTTGTTGCATTCCAATGTAAAACTTGTAAACTTGTGGCAATAATCTGTATTTTAATTTTTTTTTCAAAATTACTGTAATAATATTTTCCACTAGCCAAGGTTTTATATTATTTTCTGTTTTCCATGTATATTCTCCTCATTTGTCTTGTACAAATCTGATTTTTCATCACTTCTTAATGATAGACCTCCCTGAGTTTGAAGCTGAAATACTTATTTAAACAATATCAGCTATTCAGGCTAAACTGGATGTTTGTTCAAGGACCATACTTGAAAGTAGGCATTTTAAACTCACCAGATCCACCTCAACTGTTCTATAGGGTCCGTTCTGCAAAGCTTCCCATCCTCCCACTGTGGTCCAGGGAAATGGGCTTGTGCTGACCTCTGTAGGTGTCATGAATTAAGCTCAAGGCTCATCATGCGCTTCAGAAGAGTGTTGTAAGGATTAATTAGTGTTTAGAAAGTGCTTCATAAAAGTAAAGTACTAAATATTATTGTCACATTAAAGACAAGCTGGAGCCCCTTGGACTGAGTTACTGTATTATATGGGCTCTTTGTGCGGATAATTATACATTATAAGATATTCATAATTATATCAGTAATTCAAGTTACTCAATCCACATTATGCATATCTTCTATAAAGCTCCAGCTGTTATGTGATTCACTAAAGGTATGATCTCCATGTGTGCAGAACACAATTTCAAACCAGTCTAATGCTTGAAAAATATCTGACCATAGCATTGGGATGTCTTTATAAAACTTTAGGTGTGGCTCTATGAGTACCACCCATAATTTGTCAGATCATTTACTAAGGAAAGGGAGCTACTGCCTTACAGTTTGCTATTTTGGCAGATATTCAGAGATACCAGTAGATTAAATTGAAAAGCATGATAATACTGGCAAGCATGTTGTAGAAATTTTTTTTTTTTTTTGGTTGATTGTTTTTTTGGGTTTGGGTTTGGGTTTTTTGATTTTTTTTTTAATTTTTGATTGTCTCATTTCTTTCCCTGGTCCTTTACTGAGCTAGGGTTTTCTTTTATTCTTTAGTTTTTAAACAGTCAACTTTTCATGATACGACACCGCAGTTGTTTCAAGGAGTCTGCAGATGAAGGAGAATGGAAGGAATTGAATGAATTCTTAGACAGAATATATTTTTTCTTCTGCTTTTAGATTGCTGTATTTATTTACAGTTTTTCAAATATGGCAAATGTTGGCTTGAAATCAGCAGTTTTTTTAAACAAATTTAATAATTTTGAATCATGTTTTCAAAGAATCAGGCTGGTGAGATATTTAAAAATATCTGTTGTGAAAAGCATAATGTCATGAGCTACCTTAAATTAATAATTTAGTCAACCAGCAGGTAAATATTTCACAGTCTTTGCCCAGGAGTTAAAACTATCAAAGGGAATACAATTCACACCATGAAAATCTGATTTTCTTCCTGTACTAAAACCCTTATGTTTCTAATTACAGTGTTACTTTGGTATACTGCAGACCTTAAAACAGTATGTGATAGGAAGTATATAATTGTCTGGCACTTTACAGAATGTAGAAATTGTATTTATTTGCTCTCATTTAGTTCCTACAACATTTAAACACTTCTGCAAGTACTGGAAGCCGACATTATAGAATTGAAAACTATGGGCTTACTCCTATTATTTCCAGCCTTGCTCTTCAATCTCAGCTGATAGACAAGAGAGACCAGACTGGAAGGGAAGATCCTGAGCATACCTGAATAACTGGAACATCTGGGAAAGGGACAATAAGTTGTCCATGAACCAGCAGTGGCCCTTGTGGCCAAACAGGACAATGGGGTCCTGGGGTGCATTAGGAAGAGCAGTGCCAGCAGGTCGAGGGAGGTGGTCCTGCCTCTCTACTCAGCCTGTGAGGCCACATATGGAGTGCTGTGTCCAGCTCTGGGCTCCTCAGGACAAGAGAGAAATTTCACTGCTGAGGAGGTCCAGGGGAAAGGCAACAAGGATGATTAAAGGACTAGAGAAGCTTTATGAGGAAAGGCTGAGGGAACTGGACCTGTTCAGCCTCTAGAAGAGAAGTGAGAGAAGGAATCTTGTCAACTTATATGTGTCTGAAGGGAGGGTGTCAAGAGGATGGAGCCAGGCTCTTCTTGGTGGTGCCAAGCAATAGGACAAGAGGCAATGGGCAGAAACTGATGCACAGGAAATTCCATTTGAATATGAGAAAGAACTTCTTTACTGTGCAGGTGACCATGCACTGGAGCAGATTGTCCAAAGAGCTGTGGAGTTTCCCTCACTGGAGATATTCAAGAACCATCTGGACACAGTCCTGTGCCATGTGCTCTAGAAAGGCCCTGCTTGAGCAGAAAGGTTGGAGCAGGTGACCCACTGTGGTCCTATCCAACCTAACCCATTCTGGGATTCTGGGATACAACAAAGAGACTCCAGATAGAAACCTGATTTTCAGAAGTAAGAACAACTTACAGAAACAGAGATTTGGTATTTGCCCATCATGTCATGATCACAGGGCAAACCACACAGATAGTCTGAAAAATGCCTAACTGAATACAAGTTAGCTGAACTCAAGGTCATGTGAGGTACAGAAGTTATTAGAGCTAAGCCACAGTAGTTTTATTCTTAATTTCCACAGGTTTTTGTCATTCTCCATAGGAAATTATATATAGGTTTTCTGCAGCATTTACAAGTGTGAAAGTATAAATTTCTAATTGTAATTTTTTTTCTGTCCTTCCATTTATTTTGACAGTCAACAAATCACACACATACACAAAATGGTTCCTTGTCAGGAAACAGCAGTGAGAAACAGCTGCAGAAAGCTTTTCAGAAGTAAATGTATGATAAATTGCAGTAAGATTACAATACATGCATAGTTCCTCAAAATATCTAAATTTTCTCTGCTTTTAAGGAAAAAAATAGAGCAGAACAATTGCTACTATGTTTTCAGAGTATTAAATAGATCAATACAATAATGTGTTTTACAGATTTATAAGTACTTAATGGCTAAAATTTGCTTCATTGAAAGTCATAGAACTTAAATATGCCCTTTACTGGAAGGAGATACAATTTAATGCTGAATTCTTCATTAAAAATCTTCCTTTTTATTATAGAGTAATTCAAAGTAGAACAAAAAAGGAGCCTTCCAATTTTCAGTACGCACGTAATTACCATGAGCCTGCAGCATCAGGTAGAAGGAGGCAAGAGTCTCATATTCCTGTCTTCAGTTTACCACAAACACATGAAGACTTGCAGTAACTAGAGAACTGAAGTCATGTCTGGAAGCAAGGACTAGCCAAACAAGCATAAATATACCTTTTTTCCACCAAGAAGGAACACCTTAGTTTTCAATTTACTGTTGTTTAACCGTAGGCAGGCAGAAATGAGCCAAGAGCAGAATGTGTTTTGGGAGCATGTTTTGCTTATTCATCATGAATAGCAGCTTTCTGAATTATGGTGATGACTAGGCAAAAGTTTCCAAAATTCTGCCACTAAGTTTTCCCTTGAGACACAGAAAGAAAAGGAATTTCTTCCTTTATCAATTTTAATACTGAATCCAAAGTACTTTAAAAATAAGAATTCCAGTTATACCCATCTTTACTCTGATTTCTTTTAAATGTCAATCTGAGAATCTTCCTTCTTGGATGAAAGATTGAATACATCATAGAAGATGGAATTTGATTCTCATATAAGCTTGATGAAAAAAGTACTTAAAGATACCTAATCTACATAAGTAGTGGATTTTTTATTTTTTTTTTTGGGGGGGGGTGGCGGAGAAATCCAGAAATCCAGAACCAGGAAAGAATAATAAAGTGAACTGAATGAAAGATATTAACTCCGTTTCTTATCCTAGATTCTGAGAGCTGCAGAGAAAATGGAGTTGGAGCTGCTCTTCTGAACAGCTCGGGATTTTTCCAAATAATGAGATGTTGGAAAAATTGATTTCAACTTTTTGTTTAGAAGACATGATAAAATGTCTTATTAAAATGTTGACAGGTGTCTGTGATGCATTTCCCTTCCCCAAACCTCTGTTCTTTTGAACTTCTGTTCCCAAATATGACTGTTAAGATATATTTTTCTCATCAGATCATTAACAGCAATGTAGAATAGTTCCTCTTTATTATTCCCAAAGATATATTTACTGAACTTTTCACATTAATTTGTATTTCACAAAAAAATTGCTGCAAGAAGAATCAATGATTTGTTTGATCAACATTTCACTAAAAAAAATTATTCACTCCTTCTCTTTGGTCACTTTATCAAGAAGTTATTTTACAAGTTTCTACAAAAAGCATCAATTAACATTCAGCATCAGTACATCCTTAAAACCATGAACATAATTTATTTGGTAGCTTCTGTGAATGGGAGTAATAAAATCTACTGAACGAATAATATCAGAACACCTTTCATCAGCACTTTTCTGATTATCTACCATAACCTCTAGATGAATAGCCACAATTAGCAACTCTAATATCAATTGCTATAGAAACAGTCCAGATCCATATTAATATTACTCACTGCTATTAACATAGAGGAAAATAAGATAAAATCTATCAAGAAAGTGTTATTTCTTATAATTTGTCCAGAAGTGATTATTAAAGCTCTGACAAAAGTTTTAAAGAGTGGTACTAGGCTACTAGCAAGGGCGGTCCTGTGGCGTAAAGGAGAGCACTCTGGACTCTGAATCCCAAGGGCCTGGGTTTGAGTCTCAGTGGGAACCATCCCCTGGGCAGTTAAATGGCTCCCTGCCATCCGATCCCGTCAGATCTCAGATGCCAAGCAGGGTCAGCCCCAGTTAGTGCTGGGTGCTGTAGACAGTCCAGAGGATTTCACTGTCACTGTCCCAGCTCGCTCAGCCATGGCAAATGAACCTTAGGACTTAAACAGTGGGGCCAGTTCTGCACACACTGTGCCTCTGGCTCACCTTAAAAAAAAATCCACTGTGCAGGCTGGAAGGGCACACCCACGTGGGGAGAGCCCTTCCCAAGATCTTCATTCACAAAGTCTGGACATACATACATACTAGGCTACTACTAAGGACTGATGTTTTCTCCTGCAGTTCTGCCCCTATAATTCTGCATTGGTTATAGTGATTAACCACTGAAAAGTATAGTGTGGTTTTTGTGTGCAGAAGGGACACTGCACACAGAACAGAATTATTTGCTAGGCTGTTACAAGAAGAATCTATACAGAACAAGCAAAATTCAAGAATAACTACCCTCTTTCAGGCAGCACTCTTATCTACTCTGCTGGGAGTTGTGGTGGGCTTCCCTGCTTGTTTCCACTCAGCCACTTCCCACAGCACTACAGATTGTTTTTTAGATAGGAAGTATCTAGGATGTCTTCTCAGATAATTGCTCTTTGCCTTATCACAGCTTTCGTGTGCCAAGCTCAAAGCAAAAACTCTCTTCCTGGCCTTTGTTTTAAGAAGAGGTCTAAAAAGGGATAAAAACATTCAGAGGTGTAAAACATTTTTCAGAAAATGAACAAACCCTATCCCATTTTCCCCAGAGAAAGAATTGTCAGGGACTGTTCAGGGATAATACTGACAGCCCAGTGCAACAGTTGCTTAATGAGAAAGTGCTGCAAAACTGGTGTCAGACATGAGAACCACTCTGGGGCTCACTAGTAAAGATTAAAATCCTTAGCACAAGCACAGTTGTAGAACACTTTTTCTTTCCTGCTATATGGCAGAAAATGAAGCAATCGAGACTGTAAAACATGAAGCCATCAAGTCTGTATTAGTAGGTGCTTAATCTGATGGCATGGAAGAATGCATGAGAGTAGCCTCTAGGCAGATATTTTCTTACACAGTTGAAGAAAAAATGAAATAGTAAAAGAGAAAGAACAGAATAAAAACAAAGAGATGATACAAGCAAAGGAAAAAGGTGGGTTTCAGGTAGGCAATTTATATAAGGCAGAATGACAGGTACTAAACTAGAAGAGTAACTAGAACACCTGAAGACCAAAGGAGTGTAAAAAGTGTTGGCATAAAGTCTTCATACTTTGTAGTATAGATCTGTCACTAAGAGGAAATTGAACATGGGTAAGTACTATAAAAAGGGATGGGAAGAAGAACTGTCATGTTCTCTTGTTTCTCATATGATTTATGATAAATAATAATTCATATGTGCACCAATCTCCATTGAACAATGACCAATATTTTCTTTAAACCAAGACTAGAATATTTTCAACACAGAGAAAATATGGAGAAAAGATCTAATAGACACCAAAGTATGGTGCACATATACTTTCCACAGACTAAGCCTCAGCATTCAAAATTTGAAACAATTTATTTCCCAAGGTAAAAACTACATGGCAAATCTTTCTTTTTACAGAACAGTGAGGAAGGAGGGAGTAAGAGGGGGGAAAGTACATCCTGGCCAGTCATTTTTTTCCTCATTTATTTCTAAAATTAATACAATTAAAGCTGCTCTTTTGAAACCATGACAATGAAAGTATTTACTTTTTAGGGATTCAATTCCAAGAATTTTTTCATATGAGTTACAGGTGGGGTGCTGTAATCCAGCTTTCAGGACAGCAAACTTTTTAGCTGGAGACTTAGAACACAGAAACAAGACAAAAATGTGGAAAATAACACCCAATTATAAGGATCCTGAGGCAGCAATGAATGGTTACAGGAAGTCCTCATATAAAACTCTGGCAGACAATAACTTCCATCATAGAACTTGAGCCCGATAATAGCAACCAGTCAGGCAACCGACATATTCTTCTCATTGTGAATAAATACTGGTGTGGTTATAACACAGGCAGAACTTTTAAGTCACAGTCTTAAAATGTATAGTTAATGTGCTCCAGAGGAAATATCATAAAATCCATTGTGATTTGGATAAAGCAATAAATATACACAATGATTGAATGTTCACTGCAATCGGTAAAGAACATAGATTAGTCTCAAAAGACTTTGAGTTAGATAAAACAAAACCACTCTTGCCCTGGGAAGATGAGAATTGCTTCTGATCCCAGTAGTGAAACATCTCATAGCCATAAGCTTGAACCTGAGTTTGGTGTTAGGCATTATTTTCAGCAACTTTTGGAGTTTAAGAAATTTGCTTCAGAATTGCAGCCCTGACTACCATCTTCAAGACAGAAAGACAAAGTCACTTAGAGCTGCACATATGAATTATTATTTCTTTTAAATCATGTGAGAAGCAAGAGAACATGGCAATGCTTCTTCTCATCCCTTTTTATAGCACTTATCAGTGTTCAATTTCCTCCCAGTGACAGATCTATATTTCCAGCAGCTGGGGCAATACCCTGACCTACAAGTTTCTGTTTAAATTTTGACACTGTGTTGGAAATAGTGCAGGATTTATGTGATCAAGAAGTGCTTGAAAGAACAAGATCTGGTGACCCCTCATTGAGGGCACTTACTGGAAAGAAGGCATTAATTTCTGGTCCCTGCTTCTAGGACTGTTTATGTATTTACATGAAATATTTATTAGATAAAATGCATTATATTGTTTTGTGGTTTTGTCCAACCTACTATTAAAATTCATCCTAATAAAGCTATGTAGATTTCTGTTGCATATATAAAGCTGAATGTGTTGTTTTTATAAGGCTAACATGCTTTTAAATGTTAGCCATGGTTGAGAGTTTTGCCTTAAAAACCCTTTCCTTCAGCTAACAGTAGTATATGTGGATATACAAAATCCCTATAGATCTGCTTAAAGAAACAGGGAAGTGTGAAAATTTATCCTCAACGATTTTCTAAAAACTATTCTTGTCAAAAGTGTTTTGAATTCTAAATTTCAGCCAACTTCTGATGTGCAGAATATTAAAGCTGATGAGACTCCCAGGAACCATTTAGACAAGACATTGCAAATTCTCTTCCCTGGGTCTGAGATCCAAGAAATATATCAAACCACAAACCAAGTAGCTAGGGCGTGATTATAATTTAAAATGCTTCATACTCTAACCTCCTGCTTTATTTGAATGCATAGTATGGATGAGGTTTTCAGAAGAGTAGACCTCTTGTAAGCCAATGTTTTTATCTGGAAACAACTAGCTTTAAGGAGAGGTTAGTAGGAATACTGTATCGTATTATCTCTGAAATTCATTTTCAAACTCCACAGAGGGAATTTGGCAGTAAGAGAAGCCTTTAGGAGCCTTGTTTCCTTCTCAGGTAATGTAGAAATGTCATTGTCAAAGCATCATTCAATGTATTAAAATTAACAATATATTTTAATTTGCCTGAGACATATCAAAATTGTAAGTTAGACACCAGCCAACAAAATTCATAGTCTTTCTCCACAGCCAGAGCAAAGTGATAGCAGAAGGATGTTTTTTTTTCATGTTCTGTCAGGCAGCTGACCTTGTAAAAAAATATACATTGCTCTCTGTCTAGTACAAATGCAGGTGCTTCCCTCGGGGTCCTTGTGCCCCTTCAAGCTCTTGTGTCGTAGAGAAACACATAAATTTCTCTACTGATAGTGGTAATACATGTCAGAAACACAATTAAAACTTTCTCTTTCTTTACCAAGTAAAGGACATGGCTATTGGAAAACACATGCACACACCCAGACAAAGAAGTATTTTGTTATGGAGCATGCTCCTGACACTAATTTGGATGTAGCGAGAGGTGGCAGATTTACTAGTTCCCAGATCAAACATAATCTTGGTACAGTTGAAGGCAGATATACAGCTCTACTTAAGGCAGATGGCAGTAAGTGAGGTCCCTCTGTTTTCATTAATGATTTAAGAATTACATTGCATATGCAATCAGTGTTGAACCTCAGAAAGAATCTGAGGTTGTGGGATAGTTACAATAGATTAATTTAAAGTAATATATTCTACAAATGTACAATCAAACTGTACTATCAAAATAAAGAATGAGACTTCGAGACCAGGGCCTTCCAATAGTGACCCCAATTTTCAGCAAAACCAAGTAATCCCTTAAATACACTGTAAAATTACTCTCTTTTAGAGTCAGTCCAAAGAATACAGCCAGTGAAAAAGTTACATACGTATAAAGATGTACCTCTTCTAACAAATAAAACTTGAGAGAAACTCAATTAAAATATATTAATGTAGGAATAGGTTATTCTTCAGTTTGTTGTGTGCACTAGGTAGCATGCTGTATGTTAAAGATCATCTATTCCTTGACATTCTGATGCATTCTGTAATTCCTACATATTTTATTCAAATACTTTTTATAATTAGTTCACATTTACTTCAGTGATTTGAAAGCTGGAGGCAAGGTGATAACATATGCAAAAAGGGAACACCAAAACTCCATTTTTTTTCCAGAGCTGTTAACATGAGATTGCTTGTATCATTGTAATGCAAGAAGACAGAAGGTACAACACTGATTTTTAAAACCATGTGCAAGCCGTCAAGCTCAGGCAGGCACCATATTTAGTGCATTTTGACTGCAGATCAGACAACAATTTTGCCTGGAAAGCAACAATCTTTGGGAATGAAAAGGACAATCAAGGCCATTCAGCTTTAATTACGCCACAGTTGTGAACAAGGTTTCAAAGCTATGGTTATTGTAACATACAGAAAAGTTAAAGGCTTAACTAAGGATGTTTTCAGCTCTTTCTTTGCTTGGTATCTGGGATTAACTCTTTCCTTGAAAGCTGTATCACGTTATTTTGAGTCATGTGCTGTGCAAGAATCATCTTTTTCCCTGTAGCCTCTTTTTGACAGATAAAACACAGCTCTTGAAGCTTATTCTTCTGAAAAAAAATAGGATGCCACTAAGTTACATGGAATTACTCAGTCAATTTAAAAGCATTATAATAAGGAAACCTGCAGTGATAGTATGTTTGGGGTCACCTTTACAATCAATGGTAGTATCAAATGTACGGAATAGTTCTTGCAAAATCTATCTAAAATAACTTTGGAAACTGCATGCTTCAGAACATAACACTCACTGTGATAGTACAGATACTGAATGTATAAAGAGGAGTGTATAATGATTGAATATAAAGAGCAGTGTATAAAGTCATATAGAGAATATAGTACTACTGTAAATTCAGAGCCTTTTTGCAACCTATTGACATGGTGGTACACAGAAAATTTATTCAGTATGGCAGCAAAGTTGGGGCAGAGGAAAAAGGAAATCATGAATAATCATAAAATAAGTGAGCTAAAAGTCCTTACAAATATTGTGCTAAGTACACTTATTTTTGTGTTCAAGTGACTAGCATGACAGAAAGAATTGCATATAAATCCAAATACACCAAAGACTGTTTCAAATACACAAATAATGCAATGGTATTTTCATGTAACAGAAGTTACCAGTATTTACTTTTATTGTTGATAGAAAGTTTTCCCTCTGGGTGAGGTTCTGTGTCAGGCTCTGGGAAAAAACTAAATTATATCTGTTTTTGTGTTGTTATTATTCTCTCTCATACATACTGTTCTTAGCACTCTTGTGAGTGTACCTCACTGCTGTGTTTCCCCATCTGAGCAATTTAATTGATGTTTAACTTTTTCAGAGAGATACAAATTTACACTCTGACCTGCTAGCATAAGCAAGACAGGTGTTTTAATAAACAGCTATAAACTGCAAATTTATGTGAGGCTACAAGCACCATTTGCAGCTGAGATTAAAACTGTGAGTGTTTGGGACAGTTTCTCCTACAAGACAGCCACAATATACAGTACAGATAACTAGCACATCGCAATATGTGGCTGTGATCAAGGCTTGGACTGCTTATATGACCTACACTTCCCCATATAGCTATGTCTAATAACACATCTCATTTTATGAGGTAAGGTCATGTCTACTTCAGAAATCTTTGTTACAGAACATATAGAACTTACACTCACTCCCTCCATGGAAATCAGAGCTCCAATGATTTTGTCATAATTTCTAATTCAGTTAGTCAACTAGAGGCATTGTGTATTACAACACTTATAAGAACTGTACTCATCTCTTTCTGTTCTTCCTGGAAGCATCCAGCTAAACTAGGCATTCATCTCAGCCTTAAAAAATATAATCTGGCCTCTGTCCAGCTCCACAGGTCATTTCTTTTAGATGCTTGGAATAAGAGGTGTTATTCTTCATGACCCTGGAATCAATCCTCAGCTGACACCTTCCCTGGGTTGCTCCCTTGTTGCTTGCTGCCCTGGAGACACTCACAGGATTCAGACACTACTGAGAGCATAGAAAGCAGATGGAAACGAAAGAAAACCCAGCCCAGTGATCATGGATTGATAGTCTTTAGTGTCAGGTATTGGCAGTTCGTACTGACATTTCTGTAGTGATATAGAAATCTGTTATACAGGGTTGTGCTGAATTTGTGGTGTGATGTAGTTACAAAGGTCTGTTGCAAGACTGTACCTTAGCCAAGGGGCAAAATCATCAAACCATGATGATGAACTGCTGTTTTCTGCAGTGAGTGCAGGCTCAGAGGAGCAAAATCAAGTTTCCTTCTATGTTTTTCTTCCATTGGTCATTCATATGGTGAAATAAAACAGCTTGACTGAGGATTTTTTAAATAGTGAGTGTTACATGGGAGAGACAGGACAAGTGCCATGAGCAGCAGCATATAAAGCACTGTAAAAGTAGGGGTTTGAAGAAGAAATTATTCAAAGGTGCCAGTGTATGTCCTAAAAATAGCATTTGCATTATTAAAAAGTATGTTACATTCTTAGTTCTTTTAACAAGCTCATTTAAAAACAAAATTATTATCTCCAAAATTTTTAATCAATGTTATTTGACCTCACTCATCTAGTTATGATTTGTACTAAGAAATGTTCAGTGTTCATTCATAATTTTAGCTAAAAGATATTTGGCTCACAACCTAGGCACATTTTCAGATTTAATGGAAAGAAATCTCAAAAACAATATACTAAAACAAGCTGACATTCAATTGCTTTGTTTTCTATGTACAAGAACATCATAATACACTTTTGGAATTTACGTTGCTTTTAATTTGAAAAGGGACTGTTCTGCACTTTCAGTTCTGTTTATGATCAAATGAAAAATTGGTTCTTATTTAGCATGACAAGTTCTGAATGGAGATACATGTCGGTACATGTTCTGAATGTGCATAGAGTTAGCACAAGGAAAGAAGTTTCGCATTAATGGCCATTGTTGAGCAAATGAAAAAACAAATTGTACTTCTAGAGAGAGAAAAATTCTGCATGCTTACTTACACTTTTCAAATTTTTTGTATTTTATTTATTAATTTACCTTTTTTTTTTAATCTAATGCTTGTGGGCTCTCTACTCATGATAATATAATAATTCTATGTACACACACCTCTGAATGTAAAGTATAAAGTCCTTTGTTTGTAAGCACATCTTGAGCAACACTGATGTTTTTGTCCAAGAAGAATACCTATTGTGGGTTAATCATTAGCCCTGTCATATACTTCATTACATCCAGACTCCTGGATTACATTAGTTTGATTTTAACAAGGAATAAATTGAGGTTAGGCTACCTCTGCTGTTTTTAATATTAAATTACCTTTATTGACTAGTCTAAAGGCATATTTAAGTACCTTATCAAATCTTGAGAAATTTTCAGACTGGAATAAAGGAAAACATAACACTAAAGTTCCCATTTCGAAGGAGTTTTCTGTGGAAGCAAAATGCTTTGTAAACATGTATATTTTCCTAAAATCTCCTTTTAAACAAAAGTAATTTTCCAGCATTAGCAGGATACACTATTTTTGCATTTTTACAATATAATAAATATAACATAATATAATATAATATAATATAATATAATATAATATAATATAATATAATATAAATCATATTATCTCATTCTTTTCCATGTTTCTTACAAAAATGCAGAAGTCTGGTTTCCCTCAGATGGCCCCTTTGTGTAACTTCAACATT
>JAWWEU010000125.1:49975422-50013714 GCA_035583155.1 Acropternis orthonyx
ATATAATATAATATAATATAATATAATATAATATAATATAAATAGAATTCTAAAAAAATAATCTCTTACAAGTTCAAATGTTGTTGTTTTAATATGTAAAATGAAAAGGTGAAAGAATAAGAGAACTTAGTGCTGTTGAAACAAAACCTTTCTGTCCACTAACTTAGAAGATCCTTTCTTACTGGAGTGTTTCAAATTTCTCATATCTAATTTCACTCAGATTAAACTCCAAAAGTCAAAGTCTCTCATTCATACATGCAACAGATTTTTCTTACTCTTAAAAGCTTTAATCCCAGTGCAAACGTTTTTTAAGGATTTGTGAATAGGAAAGAAGATTAAATACACCCCAGGTGACCCCTTATCAGTTTTCTCAGTTAAGAAGTAGTGATCTGCTTAAGACACTCATATTTTCAGTCCTGCTCTGTGGAAGAATAGGAGAAAGATCTTTGGCTGTGAGGTTTCTAACAGAGTTTCCAGATGGAGGTAATTGATCTGGTAGTTAAGAAGACTGAGAGGGGATCTCGTTAATGCCTATAAATATCTCAAAGGCGGGTGCCAAGAGGATGGTGCCAGACTCATTTCAGTGGTGCCCAGTCATAGGACAAGGAGCAATGGCCATAAACTAAACCATAAGAATTTTCACCTCAACATGAGGAAGAAATACTTTATATTGAGCAGATCACTGCCCAGGGAGGTCATGGACTCTCCCTCTCTAGAGACATTCAAAACTCACCTGGATGCATTCCCATGTCACCTGTCCTAGGTGAGCCTGCCTTGGCAGGTGATTGGACTACATGATCTCCAGGTGTCTTTTCTAACCCTAACAATTCTGTGATTCTGTGAGTCAGTAATTTGGATAATCTTTGAAATGTTTTGATTGCTTTGAATTGTGATTACCATTATTTCTTATCTTACATTTGCACTCACATGACTTGTTCATTATTGAAACAATATATAATAATATCTAATTAATAAATTTAAAATTATTTGTTCATTTTTAGTTGTGGCTGATAGAGGTATTGATGTTGTAGAGAAATACATTAAATGTAGTATGTATTCTATAGAAATATTGTAAACACATAAACCTACAAAATATTCTTCTTGAGAAGCAGAGCTGTAAACTCTTACTAAACTAAATTATAACATTCTTGCAACAAAGCTTCTTAGCCTATTTCTGATTGAAGATCATCACAGTTTTTATTGCACACTTTAGGTGTTTCATAAAAGTTTAAGGGAACACATTGTATGAATTCTCTAGACACATAAAATGCTTTTTTTATGCTGAGTTCATCTGAAGCAAACAATACCTCTGCCTCAGACACAAGTCTAGAAATGAGCATCCTTTTTCTGGTGTGATCTCAACATAATTTTACCTGATGCTCTGTATCATTGGAAAATTTGACACAAAGAAAAAACTATCTCCTGCTGTTTAGCAAGCTACAGAGATCATTAAGTAACAGCTACTAGGACCTTTCCATAAATATCTAAG
This sequence comes from Acropternis orthonyx, assembly GCA_035583155.1. Classification (NCBI taxonomy): domain Eukaryota; kingdom Metazoa; phylum Chordata; class Aves; order Passeriformes; family Rhinocryptidae; genus Acropternis; species Acropternis orthonyx. The sequence goes on from JAWWEU010000125.1 coordinate 49,976,912, forward strand.
TGGTTTATGTTAGTGAAACTGTGGCTGTGTGCCCTTGAATCTGGTAGCCTAGACATTCAGGGCAGTGTGAGGTGGGCATCAGTTGAGTCAGTCAGTGGAAGGAGAGAGAAATATTCTCTGGATAAAATCAGTGTACAGGGAGAAGAAAAGCAGTCAGTTGTTTGGGGAAGAGGTTGGGCCAATAGCAGAGCAGGGAAGGCCATTGATTTAGTTCGTTCCTTCAAACGACTTTGCAGAAGTGAAAACTGAGACTGCTCTTCCAAGTTGGGAGCTGACCAGATAACAGAGATGAAAGAACTGACTTCACTAAGAGCAAAACAGACTCTGGAGGGGGAAAAAAATGTAGCTCCTAGTGAAGGAGAGTGCCAAAAGTGACAGTTGAAAGGGAACTACTTCACAGAGTTGACCAGCAGGAAAAAAGACTCCGTGACTGCAGTGTGACAATAGAGTGATGGTGTGGGCAGAAACTGTATAAGGGATGTGAGGAATCATGGAAAATGAGACATGGGAGACTGGGCAGCAGAGTAAAAAAGAGCTGCAGAGTTTGAAACCTGAGAAGGAAAGAGGAAAAAAAGATCTGAATACATAGTGTTATCAAAGATGTTACTATCCACTGAAATCCTACATAGCTCAGAGAAGCAAATAACAAAACTGTGTATGTATTATTGTATATGTATTATCCACAAGTTAAAGCCAGTTTTATTGAATGTTTGTCATTGCTGTTTACAAAAACAGTAATAATGCTTTCAGACCTGAAACTTACACAGTTAAAGGCACTTTCTTTGCTCCTTGGGCAAAAAGAATGAACAAAAGAATTGTAAAATGTGGTGCATGGAGAGCTATTCTCAACCCTGTAGAGGAATCCTAATCCCAAATAAAAGCAACAGACAGAACAGAACACACCCTTTCTGTAGTGTGCATCAAGCACTGAGCTAACTTCTCATATAATTAATTCAGTGAGGCATAATTGCCTTGCCCAACACAGTGCAAGAGTCTCTGTGGGAGGGGGTTTACAGTAGTGTTGAACCCAAGGGATGCATCTTCAGCAGGAGCAGGTAGCAGGGACCAGCTGCAGTTCACAGGGACTTCACCAGTTCCTGGAGCTTGATCCCACCCACAGGCAGCTCCAACTTGAAAGAAAAAGAGTAAGATCAGAGGGCCAGTAGAGATGGGAGAAAGATTATGATGTTCCAAAGAGGTAGAAAGTTTCTATAGATTAAAAGAGGAAAGGAGGGTGTGAAAAAACAAAACCTGCTCTCTGTTTTTTCAGCTCTTTGTTTTTCTTCCAATCTCAGCTGAAAGTTTGATTTTTTTTTTTCCTTCTCAGTTTTCTCTGTGTGTAAAATTCCTTCAGTTTTTCAACTTTTTTAGATAGGTACATCAGTCCTTGCATTAAGTAGATTCCTGGGTACAGTCTGAAAAAACATTTATAATTACAAGGTCTTTCACCTTAATGAATTCCATTTGACAGAGTTAATTAGAATTAGCATACTTCTATAATATATTTACATTAAATGTATAGATTTCATGACAAATTTAAAGGATGTAGAATAAAAATCTTTTCTTCAATGTGTTACGTATTTTCAGATGATGGCAAATTTTCCAGTTCTTTCCACTTCTTCTGACAGCTTGTTTTCACAACTGAGATGACTCAAAGAAGCAAAGCTTATGCTGAGCTGACTTTCTGAAGTTGATATATTGCTCCAGGATGTGTTACTGTTACTGTGCAACTGATCTCTTCCTGTTACAATACAACTACAGTTAAACCTGCCTAGGAAACTTCTATGTACATAATTTATGCAACTCCTTGCAATGAGATGACTCAGGGTTGGTTGTACTGATAAGTATGTACACATTCACCAGGAGCTTCAGTGATCTTGAACATAAATCCAGATTCTCCCAAACTCTTCAAAAATAACTAAAAAGCCCAAGCCATAGAGAAATGATTACTGATTTTTCACTAACCCAGCAATTTTTCCTCATTCTGCTTTGCTACTGGGGATGATAAGCAGAGTAATAGAATATGCCATGACAGACTAAGCTTTTTTGTGCTGATTCACAAATAGCATTAATGACAGCTTCTTCCTCAGAGAATTCCGTTTGAAGGTTTACAGTGTGTAGGCATGTAAGAAATCAGTTGTATTTTTAATAAAGGAAAGATTAAATGGGTTCTTGCAGGAAGCATTTGCCATACACAAAGCCATTAGCCATATTGCTTATCATTTGCACAAAAAGAACTTCAGACTATTCAAGAAATCAATATCTATTTCCAGTACCACTGCCCATCAATAAAAAATAGTATGCCATAGGAGATGCTGTTACCCAAATTTTAATTATTTCATCCTCAAAAATCATATAACATAGGTTGATTATATATTATCACAAACCTAACACAGTTTTTCATGCTTTGCCAAAGAACCTGGTCCCACATCTAGTGAATATTCAGAACTGAAGGGAAAGCAGACACTAATCCAATGCTTTTCCCCACTCCCTGTTGAAACCAAACAATGCTGGCACAGTATAAATGCTGAGACAACAACCTGGCATGTGCAGTTGGGGAGAATGACTTCAGAAAAAGTCTTGGAATGAGAAAATTTTTGGGTTAACTTCAATTTGGGGTATCAGTTACGTGATATAACAAAAGGGCATTTTCAAAATATTAACAGATGTGGCAGGGAGAAATCACTGAAGTCAAGCTGTTCCAGAAGAAACATTTTAGAGGAATATCATGAGAGAAAATTAAAGCAAAACATTTAATTCTGGTGATTATGACCTCTACCAGCATAGGTAGCTACAATACTTCTTTTCTACTTACTTTTCTTCCATGAAGACTTACACTTATTTCTCTGCCAGTTGTTGCAAATTTCAGAATTGCCTTCAGACGTTTCAGTCAGTTTCAGTCAGTTTCAGTCTAAATTTCATATGAGTAAGGAAAACTAGGCTTTGGTACTGAACAGCATGTATTAGGAAGTAGGAGAGAATAGAGCTTAAAGGATTGTTTGTCATATGCTTGCTAATGCAGGCTTCCTTCACCTTCAAAAAACTCCTGTGCTGGCCAGCATCAGAGGTAAAAGCACAAGTCAAATGGGTAATTTATATAATTTCCTTTATTACTGACAATCTTACAAATGATGACAACAAATTAACAATAGAATTGGGCAAACATTTCTGTAAATAGATTTGATAAACACAGAGGTTTTGTCATAGTGTCAATAAATGTCTTCATAAATGTAACTTCAGTGACAAGTATCAAGTGAATGGCTACACCCATTTTTTGAGATCTTTGGGCGTTACGATATTTTATTTTGTTTTTATTTATCAACTCAACAACAAACAAATGATACTTTATCATAAACTTAGAAAGCAAGCTTCCACCTCTTGGTTCACACTGGAAATAAGAATTATTCTCAACCAATAAGCAAACAAAGAAGTAAAAATATACTAGGTGACTCATTTTGAAGATGAACAGCACAAATTTTGAATAATGAATGCTTCCAATGAACTTCTAACAGACAATCTTTAGAGTAAAAATTTCTCAGAGAAACAGTACAGTGAATAATGAATATATTGAGAAAATAAATGCCTGTATATGGGCAAATCTTTTACAGAAAAAGTGATGAAATATAATGCATAATGCTATGAATTATTCACCTGTATTCCTGCTTATAGAAAAGGATATACTTTCCTCTCATTTCTCCCACCATGAATCTAGAGTTACCTCTTTGATTATATCCATTCTATTTCACAAATATACCCACACAGAAACTTCTGGGGTACCTGTCACTGGTGTCCCTGAGAGACCAGTGTCCTGAATTAGTCAACACCAGTTTACAGTGACTGAGATGCTGGACTGCATTTCTTGCTCACAGCCTGTACTGGTGTTCTCATTTGGGCCCACTAATGTTTAATTACTTAAGCCTTGTTAATCTAGTAAAGTACAAAATTATTCATATATTCATAGATCTGAAGGTTGGAGAAACTATTAGATCACCCTATCAGGTTTCCTCTATGAAAAGGACCATAAGATTTGCCAGTTCCTGCTCTGTGCAGTTTGGGAGTTCATAAATAAATTCACAGGTACAATTTTTTTCAATTTATTTTATTATAACGCTTAAATAATAAAAACGGGGGAAAAAAAAACAAACAAAAAACCCACAGAGTTTAAATAGTTGCCCTAGGTCACAGAGTTTACCATAAAGCAGAACTGGGAATGCCTTCCATTTTTTGCTGCAGTTATTAAGCTACAGTATTCTCCAGTGGATTTCCCAAAATCCAAGGCTGAAGGGAGCAAATTTAGTTGATGCTTATGATCTAGAAAATATATAGGTTCCAAAATGCAATTTCATGTTTAACACTGCTGAAGCCTTTTTGTTTCAAGACACAGAGAATCACTGCAACCTAACATCCCTATTTTGCAGCTGCATGAAAAATGGAATAAGATGAAGAATACTTTCAAAACTGTGATGTGGGGTTCAAATAGCATTGGGGCTTAGGAAAAAGAGAAAATATAGGTAGAGCTAGAAAACATGTATATATTTCATGTAAACTTCCTGAAAACTCTAATGTATGATTTTAACTTCTTGCTGCATTGTAATGTTGTATAATTCCACAACCATGCATGTGAGACTCAGAGAATACTTGCACTGACAGCAAAGGATGTTTAAATACCCAGTGTGCAATGCCATAAAGGTTTATGTCAATAAAGTGTTTATGTATTAATAACACTTCAATTGCAGGGTATCTACCATGTGAACAGTGCTATTATAAAATGAGGGATTTTCTAGAACAACACTAAATGAGGAATTCAGTGCCAACCCAAGGGAACAGATGAGACAAACAGGTACAATATCTGTCACTTTCCAATCATCTCTCTTTTCACATCAAAAGATGAGACTGCACACACCCAGAGAAACCAGTATCATACACACATATCCCAGTGATTCAGCTCCCCTTCTGTGACTGGGCTCTCTATTTTTTATGTGTATTATTAGTGCTGAACCAGGTAAATTCCCTGAGAAGTGTGGTTTTAGGGAGTCATGCTGGTTTTTTGCACTTAAAATTTGCTTTGAAAAAGTGTTAACTATTTCAAAACTTGTCAATATTTAGTGATTGTTACAGTGCTAATTCAAACAAACACATTCATCTTGTCCTACTCTTTCATTTATTAGCTGTTGACGTACCGTACTGACTACTTGCTCCATGTGAGAAGGATTAGCTCAGGTTAATGCCTTGCAAGCAGCAAGCAGCTTGCAATTCCATAAACTATGCAGTCTAACTGATAACACATGTGGGAGATAAGAAAATATCAACACCTATTTAACAAAGCCTTACATCAAGTCTTCTATGGTCTCTTTTCAGTGTGTTCTTTGTGAAGGTCTATAGTACATTTCTTCTTGGGAAAATGAGTGCACTGTGCTGCTGGCTAGTCTTAGCCAGCTTGGGGAGTTCTTATTATCTAGGAAAGATATATATTCTTAGAGTTTACTTATGCTGGAAGAAGCTCACTGTCTAATTTTCAGAATGAATCTGGGAGCATTGCCTAGACTCTTCCAGTCTTATCCTCATTACATAATATTTTAATCTGAAATGAATCCCTTATCACTAGAACACAGTAATATAAGTAATAAAAGTGTCTAAAAGAGAACCTGTATTAAGGAACTCTTGCAACTGTGGGATGTCTGACACTACAACAAGCAAGAACATAGAGATACGGATTTGTCAAGGAAATCTTAGTGTGATACCAAACAACATTTAACATTACTTATTTAGAATCATTTCAGTCAATGGTTATCTTATCACACTGAACCATCACACTCATTTTGCTGTTTTGTGGCAACAGTAAGTGGTACAATTGTTATCTGAGAAATTGGCATTTATCTCATACCCAGCACATTCATCTAAGATATTTGCATATGCAGACCATACAGAATAACCCTCTCTGTAAATTATTAAAAGATCAGATTTTTTTTTTCTGAAGTTTGGAAAAACTTTTGAGCATCCTAATGAAAATACCTAGAGTGATACCCCCACTTTAGATTGAATGTGAGATGAAAAGTGTAGGAAAGTAAAAAGTAATTGATTTATTTCTTGTGTTCTTACACCTTATTTAGATGATGCAAAGGCATTTTTGTAGAAGTTTATCTACATAATTGAAAATCATTCTAGGAGAAAACATTAAATTCTTTTCATAAATTTAATAGTCAAGATATACTGTCTGATTTTCACTCCATCTCTTAGAATTCATATTGGATATGTTACAGAATATTTGTACAGCTCAGCATCTGAGATAGGCCTGCCCATCTTATTTATGGACTGCACAGCTCTCTCCAGTATAATTATCTGTATTCCTGAATACCATCTCCTGTAGAAATCTTTCATGATTACTGTCAGGTTGATGTAAAAAAGTTGGCAATGTTCCTGTGTGCTATTATTGTCACAGAACCTCTGCAGGTTACTCATTTGCGAAGGCCACATAATGCCATAATGATTTTCTTCCCCTCTGGTGAAAATACCCTAACATGAGAAACTGCTTCAACAGTGCTAGTACTGATATTCGCTTTGCCCAAAGAAGATAAAAATTGTATACTGTTTTCTGTCATTAATATTGTTAGGACTAATTTTGCTGCTGTGGATGGATTTTAGTTCTTTGTGCTCACTTTCCAAAGTAGTCTCCTTTCCAAAACTGGGTTTCCTTCTCTCTGTTATTTTTCTTTTTTTTTTTTAACATATTGATAAAAACATGGTTATAAAATAAAAATTAAGCAAACCACCATTGTAGGTGGGCCCATAATTATATTTTAGATGCTAGACTGTGTATGAAAATAACAGGCTCCCTTGAAATAAACTATTGCTATGTATCTCCAGCTATCTCACTGTTTTGAATAATTTTGGTCTTGTTATGAAACATAATGCATTTCAGGTGAACAAACATGTAATCTTCCCGGTGTTTCTGATAACTGGAATTGGATTTTTTTCGATAGATAGACAAAAAACAACCAAATAATGCAGGATATTTTCAGTGTTCCCTGTCCAGTGTCACTTGTACGCTGTTCCTGTTGTGTCAAATTAAGCATTTCCACTGAATATTTTTCGCTTAGAAATGTTTTGTCTAAAAACTAGTAAAAATAGTAGAAACCCCTTCTAAGGATGTAGAACACCATTTTCACTGCTTGTATATTTTTGTTTAACTCTTTTTTAGTATAAAATTACTCTCTCAATATAACTTTTTAGAGGGCATTTCTATTTTGCAATCTTTCTCGAGATCACACACATGCAGTACTCCCAACTTTAGCTTCATATTAATCCATTCTTAATCTTTAGAAGTGGCTTGGATAAAACAAATACAGGAAATAAAATGCCAAGTGTATTTTTTGTATCATTCTTGTGGGTTTCTATGGATTTGCCAGGACTGAGCAGCAATTGGAAAACTCTCTGCAAAACAGTGCATCAAACAAGTGACTCCAACTGTTATTTTTATTCTAAAGACTTTGCTTTCTCACTTGTGTTAGAATTCAGTGATAAATACCAAATTTTTAGACATATACACAACTTTGGCCTTCTAAAAGCAGAATTGATTCTAAATGCAGGAGCAGACTTTTGATGTTGAAATGTTTTTTCCTGAGTTGATCAGGACTCCCTAACATGCTGGGTACGTTTGATATTCTAGAATCGACAATTACTCAGTCTGGTGGTGAAATATGGATATACATTTCCAATTACTGAAAATATTGTGTCCCACTCTAAAAGAATGCAGAAAGGTACATAGGTAGTAGACTGAATGCAGATTTTTGTCCATGTGAGTGTGGACATGCACGAGTGTGGGTGGGTGTCTGTGAGTGTGAAGGAGCTATACAAAGAGATCACAGGAGATTGCACATAACCCCCAAATCTGAATCTCCATGAGAGAAGAAACATAAAATACTTTATTGTATTTTTTATACTTTCTAGAATTACTCTAATGAACATATTTTTCCATACTGGTTGTTTGCATCTTGTCTAGTTTTGAATTCACAGTTTTATTTTTTTTAAATTTTCTTAATCTAAAACTGATGTACTTAAGTTCATAGTTCATTGTTGTCAAATGACTTTATAGAGGCAAAAGTTATTAGGACATACCAGTGTAAGGAAAATTATTTTTAAAACTAGATTAAACTAAATGTATCAGATGAGAACTCCTAAGTTCCCCAGGAATAAAGGGAAAAGTACCACACTGTATAACAGAGACTTTCCTTGCAACTGCTGGTTCTCAGAGATCTTCCTTAGTGTGCTTTAGAAAATGGGTCTTATCAGGATCTACCATGTAACAAATAACATGTTCTGAGATGGTGACTGATCACTGTAACCCCTGTTTCCCCCCACAGGAGCAGAGTGACAGCAGGCAGGAGTCAACCCAGTGGTGGCACTGACAGTGGAGCAGAAAACTCTGGGGAATAAAGTGAAAGAAGGCAAAGACAAAATTGGAGATGAGATATATGGGTTAAAAATGGAGGAAAACCTAGATTTGAATCATTCAGTGGCTTTAATATTTTACCATGATAGCTACTGATCAACACCCTTAAGCAATTTGTGTCAACAGGGAACCCTTTCCACCTCTCCCACCACCATAAACACAATTTTCTGCTTCCCAAGTCTTTTTTGTGTGTGTGTGTGTGTGTGTGTGTGTGTGTGTGTGTGTATTGGTGTATTGTCCATTTAATTTAAGAATTCTTTCAAGGCAGATCTGCATGTCAAAAAATGGTTGCAGAAAGTTTGTTGTGACAGCAGGAGGATCTGAGTGAGAGATATTGCAGCATACATAATAACAGGTAATAAAATTAATAATTTTTATATTTTATTGGGTAACGATACCTCTAGTTCCAAAATTGTCAGTGTTCTGTGTACAGCTCCATCACTTTCATTTCTTAACATTCCTTACATTAGAATTGAACAATAGTCTAGAAGTGATGAAAAAAGACCAGTTGTTTAAACTAAACAAGTGAAAGCCACAACATCATAAACTTCCTTCATCAATACTTTTATATCCTGCCACTAGGATATTTGTGGCATTTTGCTATAGTCTGTGTGAAGTAATGTAACTATTGCATAATAGTAGTTGCAGAATATTTTAAAAGCTTACCATAAATCCAGGAAAAAAATTGACAATTCAAATCAATTTAATTTGCATTTAGAGATAATCAGTTCCAAGAATAAAATGGTACTTGATCAGGTAATGGCTTCATTAACAACAGTTAATCACATACTACCTTCAACTAATTTTCAGAACTTGGAATTAGTTATTCAAATTATAGCAATTAAAATATCTCAGTCAAGGACTTGATTCATTTGAGAAAAATACTTATGCAAACTCATCACAAATTTATTGATCATTTATAAGAGCCAGAATGTGAGCTGAATATCTAATTCCAAAAGAAAAATTGTGGTATTAGCTAGATAAATATAGCATTCTGCACATAGAATAAATGGAGACAAGAACAAAATAGGGTGTTTTTTTTTTTATTTATAGGTAGCTTAAGTCTGTGGCTCCTTTGAAGGCAGAGAGGCCCTGCAGAGAGACCTTGGCAAATTAGAGGGCTGGGCAATCACCAACCACATTCAACAAGGGGAAGTGCTGCATTCTGCACCTGGGATGGTGAAATCCTGGATGCACATACAGACTAGGGAATGAGATACTGGAAAGCAGGGCCATGGAAAGGGCCCTGGGGGTGGTGGTCGATGGCAAGTTGAATATGAGTCAGCAGAGCCCTGGCAGCCAGGAGGGCCAACCCTGTCCTGGGGCCATCAGGCACAGCATCACCAGCTGGGCAAGGGAGGGGATTGTCCTGCTCTGCTCTGCACTGGGGCGGCCTCACCCTGGATATTGTGTGCAGTTTTGGGCACTGCAATATAGGAAAGATATTAAGCTCTTAAAAAGTGTCCAAAGGAGGGCAACAAAGATGGTGAAGGGCCTTGAGGGGAAGCCGTGTGAGGAGTGGCTGAGGGCACTTGCTCTGTTCAGCCTGGAGAAGAGGAGACTGAGGGGAGATCTCATTACAGTTACAACTTCCTTGTGAGGGGAAGAGGAGGGGCAGGCACTGATCTCTTCTCTGTGGTGACCAGTGACAGGACCTGAGGGAATGGCCTGAAGTTGTGTCAGGGAAGGTTTTGGCTGGATATTAGTAAAAGGTTCTTCACCCAGAGAGTGATTGGGTGCTGGAATAGGCTCCCAGAGAAGCACCAAGCCTGCCAAAGTTCAAGAAGTTTTTGGACAATACTCTCAGGCACATGGTGCGATTCCTGGGGCTGGTCCTGTGCAGGCCTGAGAGTTGGACTTGATGATCCTTGTGGGTCACTTCCAACTCAGCAAATTCTGTGATTCTGTGAATTTTACTATCACTTCATTCACATGGAAAATTCAGAATTTCCTGTTTTTATGAACCCATGTAGCATCCCAGATCTACTAGCAAATTTGTTTGTTACAGTTTTTAGAAAACAGTGATCCTTGAAAACAGACTTCAAAAATAATTAATTACAACAGAAAAAAGCTCCTCATAGATTTCCTTTGTTCTGAGTGTAAGTATAGCAAACCTTCAGAAGAATTGATTGAACATAAAAATATAACATTCACTCAAAAAACCTTGTTGCCTGGGAGAAGATTTCTTCCCATGAATAGCTTTATGTGTGTTCCTCTCCCTGCCTGCCAGGAAGGTTGACTCCCTGTTACAAGAAAAGATAAAAATCTCACAGGGATGCCTGGAGGTCCCTGCAGGAGAGCCAGGCAGGCCATAAAGGGCACCAAGAGAACAGGTGTTTTGCATTTTTTTCCTGCCCAGTGTAAGCTAACACCATGTTTGTTAGTGTTTTCGACTTTTGAAAATTAACTTTTTCCTAGTACCTTAGCTGCAGGTTAGTATCTTGGTTAGCATGCATTTTACCCTCACACTGAGTCCTGGATGCAATCCAGTGGAAGAAGTCATCTATGCTTGGTATAGTACTATATTTTAATAGCTATAACTTTAGAAATAACATTGTAATAAATTGGGTGCTGGATGAAAAAAATTTTTAGTTCTGTGCATTGAGGATTTTCAAGGGTGGAACAGGTGAGTTGTACCATCTTCTCATGTACAACCAAAATAGTTTCATTGATTGAGTACAATACACAGTCTTCAGTTGCACAAGCAGCAGCACTTAGCATATGTTCATATTATGTTGTAGTATACAACATATGTTTAAATTTCTAAATGATGCTGACTGACAACCAGTAATATATCTCTCTATAGATATTTATTTTTTTCCTTTTATTTCTCAAGAACAAAATCATAAGGGATAATAGTATGCTCACAAACCTCAGGTTCACTGTGAACAATTCAATACCAGAAATGCAGCAGACTAATTTTATTTAAAATTTATTCATAGTACCCCAAGAGCTGCTTAAAATTTTTTTGCTATTCAATATTTTTTATACAGATGGAACAGTAAGTCTCTGAAAATTCCCAGAAACAACTGATATGTGCCTTTCCAAGTTTTACATGACTGGATCAAATTCTTAATATGTCCTGAACTTTCTCCAATCTCCAGCACAGGACTGAAAAACAATAAGAGAAGAAAGGGGTGTAAAGCTCAAGTCTAGCATATGATCAGCATTTTTTTGCCTCCTTACTTTCCACAGCCAAAGAAACCTGTGCAGCTGGTACATGAGATGCAGTTTCACTTCCCAGTAAGGTAAGGTTGTTAAACATGGATTCATCTGATCCAAATCATCCCAGAGTGCAGCTCTAAGTGTTGCCCTTCTCCATTCATCCCACAGTTTACAAAAGAAGTTAGGTGAAAGGGATTGCTGAGAACTTTTCTCATGACCAATATAAAATATAATTAAATTGATATACTTCTTCAAAATAAAGAAAACCATGTGAAAAGGAAACTGTCATAACATTTGCACTGGCCTAAGGTGCTTTCTTAGTCTTGAACCCTTGTCAGTTTGCTAGGAATCAGTCAAGTCAGGTCTTTTCACTGCTCCTTACCAGTGGCTTGTGTATCAAGAGATGAAAATTACAATTTATTTTTAAAAAGAAGTCACGATTACTCTCCTCATTGTCATAATGAACAGCTGTTTCATGGTTAATACACTGCTTAGGTGCTATTAGTGAAAGCATACAGTGCCCATATTCAGTGAAACTTGAAAGCGCAATGAAATAAGGAAATGTTCCCACTTGTCCCTTCTATGGACCCTTACTTTTCTGAATGTGTGTTTGAGCTGAGGTGAAGGACCACAGTGTGCTTGGTCTCAAAAATCCCAGGTACATATTTTCTGTTGCATCCTGGATGAATTTGTGAGAGGTAAATAGTGAAATGAGCATTCCCCTGCTGCTGGGCAGAGTTGCACGGATTGCTCTCTTGCCTGTTCCAGTCAAGCTGCCAGTCAATCTCTGTGTGAGCTCCATGTGCATGGCTGGTATAATCTTGTTCAAGCATCTCCAGTCTCCTAGCTTGCCTTAAGGAGGTTTCATCTCTTTTAAATATATGAATGGACACAACCTGAATTTGTATTTTTAGCCTAAGAAATACTTTCATCTCCAACCTAAGAAAAGGTTGAGAAAATAATTTTGCTCATTGTAGGAATTTCCAGATATAGGAAATCTTTCCTTATAGCACTGTGGGCCAGACATTAGAAATATTCAGGTGTTTGAATAATTAGATGGGTATCTGGATTTTCAGCCAGGGATAACCATAACATTTAGATATTCCCAAAAAATGCATATTTAGCTTTCAGCTGTCTCAATACTTTTTGAGAAGTTAACACTGACAAACGGGTGTAGAACATGAATCACCTTTCAATAAGCTGAAGAACTTTTGTTCTTGATTTAACTGTTTAAGGAACTTAAACCTAAGGAAGCCACAGCACTCACAGATTTCACAGTATGGTGAATTAATAAGTATTTTGAATTGTCTTAAACATTAGAGTAGATGTACCAAGATCTTGTGTAGTCTGCTGTTTTAATATTTGTCACTACAACTTTATTCAAACATTAAAAAAATCTCATTTTAATACATGTATAAAAAATTACCAAAACTTACTATAATTACAACACTTTTGTATCACAATATTCAATTTATGAAGATGAAAAACTGTAAGAGCAAAAGAGAAATATGTCTTGTTCATGTTTCTATAATACATTAATTACCTATAAAGCTTTGAAAAACTACAGTTAAACTGACTTGAGAAACATATATTTGCAGGGGTTTTTTTGTCTGATGCAGATGTGAAAGAATTGCCACATGAGTGGCCATTGTAAATCTGAGTCCTTCCTTTAAACAAGATAAAGGTGTAAAAGAATCTGCTGCTCTTGTAGACCACAGAAAAAGACTGCAGGCATCTGGATTTCCTCCTATACATCACTTGTCATTGCACATTATCTCCCAGTAACAGCTGGTGACAAAGACATTGTGCCTCTAGGAAAGTTCTCGTTTCTCTCTTCCATCTGTTTCAGCCCATTTACCTCAGAGATAAAACTCTGTTTTGGTCTGTTCACAACATCTTATCCAGATCATAATTTAAATCCCTTCGGTTTAGGATACAGATCATGGGGGATTTTTTTATTTCCTTAAAAATAGCTGAAAATCTTGGATCCTACAGTTCTGGAATTCCATACAACAGAAGTCTTCAGGTCACTATCTTCTAGGAGAAAAACAAAACAAAATGAACAAACAAAAACATTGTTTATCTTTCAGTATCACTCCTTGTGCTAAATACAGAAATTTGTCCAGATGTACAAATTGTCTGCTGAATTATTGTTTCCTGTACAGCAAGTATTCTTTTTAATTGAGCTCCAGGTCAAAAATTGTATGTGCCATAGAAAGGAAGCACCTCCTTCTCGTATCCTTATAAGTCCCTTATAACCTCCTTTAGCTTTCCTGTGCCTCTTAATAGTGCTGTTCTAGCTGTTACCAACTGCAGTCTACAACTGTTGCATATCTGAGGTTGGCATTCATTTACACGCTTTATTTATATTTCCCTGCATTTTGAATAATTACCAGAGGTTTAAATGCCACATTTTTTATTCTAAATATCACAAAATTGTCCATTTTTGGGATGATTTCTCTGAAATTGTAGTACTGGCTTTTTCTCTGTAGTCAATATTGGATAAACCTTGATTGCTTTGTTCATCTTAGCATAAAAAAATCAATGCACATATTGATGTTGCTAAGGTTCCAAGAGTTTTTAAGAAAATGCATGTTTAGTAAGCTATGTATTTTACATCTTGGAAAGGTCTTGTGAAAATCTGACTCAGTCCAAGAGTGGTTTATGTTTCATTTCTTTCTTATCTACTTTCTGATGCTTTTTTTTCCCCCCAATGGCTTTGTTTTCTAAATGTACTGAAAAAGCTGATGGATTCCCAAAAAGTAAGAAACAGTTCTTATATTACATGCAAATTTTATAAACATAATATGTGGGGACATATGGAAAATTACAGAGCATTTACAATTTGAAGAAAGTTTCTCCTGGCCTATTTTCCAATGTTTTGATGTTTTGGAGATGGTTAAACTACTCTTTTTAACAAATGGAAAATATTTCCCTCAACCTTTTCTCTAAGTAGTTTCTGACACTTTAAATGTAAAATTACCACTGCTCCTACTGCTATTGAGGAATGACAAACCTTAACTTCACTGGAAACATGACGAGATACTAAACAAAGGCAGTTTTGTTCCCAGCAATCAATTTTTCAGAAAGCTGAAAATGAAGAAAATCTATCTCTTAAAAAGCAAGAAAAGCTGCTACCACAGCTCCTACAATAAATTCTAACTTTTCAAATTGAATGTGCTTTATAAATGTATCATTAAATGACAGAAGCTGCTATTTGTCTCACCATCCTGGGCAGGGTAGATAATAGATGACAAAGAATATGAAAGTTTTGCCTCAGAACACATTTATTTATACAGAACGTTTTTCTCTGGGGGCGACCACATTCAAGCATTCTCATTTTTGTCAAGAACCTGGTGGGGCGCCACTCATGCCGTGCTAACTCAGATGTGCTCAGTGTACTTAGGAACAGTGAATCCTCCATGCCTGGGAACAAAGGCAAACATTTCCAGGCACATTTTTAAATTTATTTTATTCTGACAAGCTAATGGGTGAAATATTTCTTAAATCTAAACACTAGGTGCATTAAAGATCAGGAATGATTTTCCCGTTTAACTTATGGCATCTGCAGTCTGGAAGTTTAACTTAGAGCCTCACAAGCAGTGATTGTTAGTGAATGGAAAGAATGTTTAACTTCACAAGACTTGGAAGTCACTCCCTCCTTTGTGCTAGCACCCTGCAGTACAGCATCTGATACTGTAATAACAACCCAACTGCAGCTGAAGAGCTGCACAGCCCACCCTCCCCACAACTGCTGCCACTCTAATGTCTAAAACAAGTGGAACAAAACAAGATTCAATGCTTTCCTGGAACATCTTCCTTGGAAACATGTTTTATCCGAGTTATGCATTTGTCAAGTTCAACTTACAGGTGTTCAGCATAGGAGAAGTAAAGTGTGAGTTAAGGGCCCATGATATGCGGTAACCCATAATGGGTAGTCTTGAGCAGCAGGAACCTGTAAAGATCATTTATCTGCTCCTGTCAGGCTTCAAATACTTTTCAGTTGCTCTACAGGATCCTGTTCTTCAGAAAGTTAAGATCTGTTTCATACAACTTTTTACTCCTGCAGACTCGCCACTGTTTTAAGCGACCAGTCTTTATGGCTTACAGCACCTTTCTGAAGGTCACCAAGTCTTTATTTTCCCTGCAGTGCGAGAGAGATCCTCTCTTCTGCAGGCAGCTTGCTATCTATTAACCAAGTAAAATAATCAAGGACAGATTTTGTATGTCTGTAGAGAGTATTCAGCTGACTGTTTGCCCAGGATACTCTTCATGAGTATTCAGTTTAACCCTAGGGAACATTGTGCTCTGTTGTAGGATTCACTCTCAGTTACAAAGCAAATTTTAAAAAATAACAAAAAAAAATCAAAATATTTTTCATAAACACGAGGAGAAGGGAAATGTATATGTTTACTCTGCTAATTTCCCTGTGATTTCAAAGTTTCACAGGTCTTACTACTTTCTGGTGTAAGGTGTAAGAAATCTAGGTTTCTAAAACTAAATCCATGACAGATTTCTATTAACTAAAATTAGAATACAGAAACTAAAACCATCAATCTGTTTATATGATATTAAAATATTTCAACTCAGTTCTGTGTTTCTTCTACAGCAACTGCAGTCCCATATTCAGTGTCAGCACTTAAAAAAGACTAAATTTATATTAATTCCTGTAATTTCAAGCATACACCAGCTAGTACCACTAAAATTCATGACTGCTGGCACAGTTACCTTGAAGGTGCAGTTGTGGCCTGAAGCTTTTGTTTGAGATTGAGCTTTAAATCAGGTACTAATCATATGACTCTATGTATAGAGTAGTTTCTAGAAAGCAGAATGGGTTTTGCTTTAAGTTCATTTTGTAGGAGAAAATTTTTCAGGCTTAATACATCTAGAAAAATGAGGACCAAACTGCCATGGAAAACTGCTTACTTTAGATATAAAACTTTAATCTTGAAATGCTTTGGGGAGCAATATTGAGGACTCTATTGTAGCAGATGATCATGAGGTATGAGAACTTGTTTAGCTGGAGAAGATTTACATTGCAGTCTCTGTTTTGACTTTCCAGTGAAGTCATGCCAGTAGTCCTGAAGTTTAGTATCAGTCCAGCTGCAGCAGCATAAAACTACTGAAAGGCCATAAAATATATGAAACGTCTTTCTGTCTCCTCTTTAGTATGAAGTTGAATACTGTAGGGCTCCTCAGCTTGGGTAGGGACCAACAGAAGAATCAAACAATGGCCATACGAATCATTCCTTTTTTATTATACAACTACCTGGTGGTACCCAGTGAAATTAGCAACTCCAGACTTAAAAATGATACAACCTTTTCTCACTATTTACATTAAACTGAGAAATGTAGGATGCTGTTTGCTACAAATCAGAAAACTGCTGGAATCAGGGAATATTAAACACAAAACACAAAACAGATGCAGCAGCACAAGGAGTCCTTAACCTTCTACCCGGTGTACTAGAGAACAAATCAGCTTGTACAGGCCCTATTTCTTAAACACCTTTCCTAAATTCCCACATCTGGCCATTGTGGAAGACAAGATACATGAAAACATCTGGGATAAAAAGATTTGATCCAACTGTAACATCCTCATGTGTGATATTTATTCAGCTTTCTGAACCCACAGCTTCATAACCATACATTCAGCTACCAGCTGCAGTATCTCTGAAAGCATGGTTCTTAAAAAAGAAAAAAATAGATTTTGTTTCTTTAGTTCCATTGCACCACACTGAATCTGAGTTCATTCACTATGACATCAGAGTAAATATTTGTTTAGCAACTAAATACTTATAAATCAATGTGTCTACCTACAGAAGAAATAATATCCATACAAGGAAATAGTCTAATGTGCTTATGTGTATGAGATAAAAGCTATTTGTGAGTCCTGGGTGAAAAATTAAAGGAGATAACAGCTTTAAGCAGCTCCGCATGTAAGAAAAAGGCTTCAAATTTAAGTTCAGTTTTTTCTGTCTCGAGCAATTATTTATAAAAATTTAGCTATGATTTCTTCTCCAAATGTTGTGTTTATAACAGGTGGAGAACATATCACTTGGTCAGGCTTCATCGATGTAGTGAAATCAATACCATTAAACCTAAGAGCTCTGACTAAAAGCCTGTACATCATAGGAGTGGGTAAAGAACACAGCTGCTAAAGAAAATCACTTTAACAAAGGAATTTGAATAGATTTCTCCAGAGATTGATGAAGGAATGATCTCAAATACACATACTTTAGAGGGATAGCATATTCCTCCCCTTCTTTTTCTTTATTTAGGTGTAAAGATGACTGAGAAAAAGTATGGGATAAATCTTTTTAAAGGAGTATTTTAGAGAAATGCCTGTTATTTTTCTTGATGTTGATTGTATTTTTCTCTCAGTTAAACATTTCTACTACTTTCAGTTGTCATAAACTTCAAAATAGTTCAATGATAATAATGATTTCAATAAATCTGCTACTTTTTTTCATAAACCAATTCATAAACAAGGCTACAGTTACAACTGGAATTTATGTGGAACTTAACCTTAACAAAATCAATATTTATCAGGTTTCTGTAATTCTTCCAAGCTTATTTACTCAAGAAAATACTTTTCTACTGCTGCAGTTAAATTCAAATAAAGAAACCCTACAAGTTTGCATTTTAATTTTTTTATTAAAAAGGTATAGAATGAGAATGCTAAGAAATTTAATGCTTTTCTGATACAGAATTCCTGAATAGTAAACGCTCCACCAAATATCTCAAAGTACAATATTTCTCCTGAAATTTGACTGTGTTCAGTCGTCTGTCAAGTATCAGCCCATCAAGAATGCTTAGCAGACTTAGAGAAGTAAACAGTTTTCAGAAAGAGTGAATTATAGATTTATATAATCCAACTCTCTGAAATCAAAATGTGAAGATTTTTACTATAAAGAGATTTCACAGTATTAAATATGAGACTTTTTTTCCTTTGTGTAGGATATATGTTTAGAGTGATGCAAGATCTGATAATTTGTAACCAATCCATTTTTATACTTTATCATAAAATGTATATATTTTTCATAAGCACCAGTGCCTGTAACTTCAGATGGGCCTTAATTTAAGACCTTTAAAAAAATAAAACTAGATGGACTCAGGCATGTAATATACACTTTATTAATAATCCAAACTGCTAACAACAAATAAGATAATTTCAGATGATTTTTTTTACATAATAAAGGGTTAATTATCTTTTGGAGAAATGCTTCAATCTTGCATTGACTTGAGCGTCAACCAAAATATTGCCTGTAATTTTAAAATTCTTTCACAAATAAGGAAAACTGAACACTCTTGTGCAATCTTTCAGAGACAATGAGTTTAGCTACAGTCTGTCCTGTTATATTGTGCAGTACATGAACTGAGCAAATAGTCACTCTTATTTTCTGACCTCTGTTAAACTCTACAGTCTATCTCCTTTAGTATTACATCATCAGTCAAAAAAAAAAAAAGTATTTCCAAAGTGTAAATAATTCCTGTTTCTGAACATTCTTAGTAGTTCTCTAAGGTAGTCTCAAAAATAATAATGTAGGCAAAGAATTCATTTTGAAGAGAATGATAATGATACAAAACCACTATTGAGTGACTTATGTAACAAGAATAATGTTATGGCATATTTTTGCTATTTTTTTATCAATCATATTTAGGAGTTACATTAATACTGACTGTCAATAACAAATTTCAAGAGTTTTACTTGAAAAAACTGTTCTAAAAATACATTTATGAACAACATTCATGACATTTTATATAATTGAGGTAAATAAGAAAATTTATGTATAAGCTACAGCAAGCTTTATATTTCACTGATTCTTGCAAAAATGTTTCTCAGTTCTGCACAGTGAAAAGTCTGCTCTAATTCTGAAGTGATGTGACTTACTGATGAGTGCCACCAGTGCAGTCATTCCCATCATTACAAGCCACATATCTATGAAAAAATAACTAGGTAGTGATTATACTTATTCTTAGATCTTGGTCACTTTCTGTGCTCTTCATTGACAGTTCATATAATAATGAGTATATAGCTCTAAATCTATAAAAGCATATGACAAAAAACATTGGAATCCCAAGAGGATGAGTGCCTAAGGGTATTCCACCTATTTCTTTCTGGCAGGCTGGAGTTATTCTGAAAAATATCTTTTAAACTCTCATTACTTACTGAGCTTTTTCACTAGTAAAGAGTACTTATTTACTCACAGACACTGATGACCCATAATTTTTTTCCTTTCATTATATTTCTTGATCAGGGGGTCAAGAAGAAAAACTGAACCTTGAAGTACAAGCTTTTTAAAGAAATTCTCAAAAATTAAGCTCTGTCCATGATTTTATTTCACATTAAAATTCAGCTGGTTTAGGAGGATAAGATGTGTGGACTTATTAGTTACTTCCGAGTTTTTTATATATTTTAAAGGTGGGCTTCCTCTGACCAAATTCAAAATCAAAAACAGGGTTTAGTCAATATGTACATTGCACAGGGTTTTCAAAAGTTAGCTGAAAATGTATTCTAATTATACTGACACCTTGAGAGTGGAAAAGATGAGTACAAATAGCAAAGAGATGATAAAATGGCAGGTGAAATTCCATGAAAAAGGATGTAGTGTTCCTGAGAGAAAAAAAAAAAATTTTTGTTTTCAAGAAACAAGACTTTGAGATACAATAGACAGAACTATGAAAACAATATTTCAGTCCTCAGTAGCCCCTAAAAAAAAAAAATAAAAAAAAAATAAAAAGAAAAGAAAAAATAAAAAAAAAAAAAAAGAAAGAAAAGAAAAAGGAAAAAGCAAATGGAATCTTAGGAATTACTGGAAAACTAGGGGGAAAAAAATTATACCTCTGTATAAATCCATGATGCCCTATATCTTGAATATTGTTTTGTTTCCATGAAGATATAGTAGAGCTGGGGGAGTGCAGAAAAACAGAAATAGGTAAGTCTAAAGGTATTTTGTGCAAGAAGCCACTAAATTTATTAAGACTAAAATAAGAACACTTCAGGCTGGAAAGAGCAACCGGAGGGGAATGCAGCAGAGGTTGACAAAATCATTAAAGTCATTGAGAAGGTGAGTAGGGACCCACTCACTCTCTCTTCCAATACACAAATTCATTGTCATCAAATAAACCAGCAAGAGGCAGCTTTGAAGCAAAGAAAGGATGTATTTCCTTATACAGTGTGATGGCTGGCTATGAAACCTCCCTGGCACACTTTCTATAGTAAATGTACACAGGCTCAAAAATAACAGAGCACATTCAGGGAAGAAAAGTCCACTGAGAACTGTTAAGTATGAAGTTATTATGTCTCACTCAAGAACTCGCTGATCCATAAATCACAATGGGCTGTGGACATACCACGGTGCCCTGGCCATGTGATTTCATTTTTCCCTTTGGATCTATGGTGGAGGCACTCCTGGTTGAAACCTGACAGGAATTCTTTCACCTGTTCTGGCTGTTGTATACAGAAGTACTACAGAGTGACTCAGTGGCTCTTTGCAATATAACTGAAGACATTTGCTTTATATTCAAGCCTGGAAAATTAAATATTATCAGTAATTTTAAAATTCTCTAGAAAGCCATCCCAATGGTCTTTGTGGAGATTTCACAAAATCATTTAAAAGATGCCTAGCATGGTTACTGACAGCGTGACCTATACCAGCTTACCTTCAGTGCGGTACATATTTCGGTCTTTGTCACCTATCCATAAATTTCCATCCCACTTGCTAAGAGATTTACCTAAAAACTGTATTTGTATCTGCATATGATGGACACAAAGCACACACAAACACTACTCTGAGCATAAATTCAAAATGCAATATAGATTAGTATAGCCCCATGTTTAGTTACACGTATATATAGCAACACAATAATAACGTTTCTTTTTGTTCTTCAGACTGGAGACTGAAATGCCAGCAAACAGTACAGGAAAATGAAGATCAGGTAAGTGTGAATGAGGTGAGAAAGAGGCCTCTAATCATCAAACATAACTTGAAAGCAAGCATGTGCAAAGAAAAAAAATGGCATTATTTTCTACTTTTCTCATTTGAAGAAATTAGAATGTAGAGGACAGAAATGAAAGGTGAGGTGAAAGAGTCAGTGTGAGGTGCAGAGTCAAAATAGCTGTTGTGCAAAAAAGTTAAAGCAGTAGTCAATGGAGCCAGCAAGAGTCAGTTGGTGAGTGATGAAGGGCTGGATATAGGCAAGGTAAGAAAGGCTGGAAGAAGGTAAGGAATATGACTTGCAGTCCTGTATTCTGAACAAATGAAAGAGAAGCTGAGCCAATTATATGCACTTTTTTAAGTAATAAGAATGAAAGAGATTTTGCTGTTGAACTCCAAATAAAAGAAATTCAAAAAGGAAACAAGAGGCAGATAATAATCAGAGGTAGCCTCTTGCAGTATTAAATAAAAAGATGGCATTTTCTGGTAGATTTAATATATAAGGGATCTTTCAGGAGGCTTAGGGGTTATCTAACTTATTTACTTAAATATTTGTTTGTTTGTTTTTAGTATTGCCAGTGGTTATGATGTCCAGTATTCCACAGCACTTCCTTTTTTATGGCATGCTTGTAACCTCAGAGGTATGATATTTCAGCATGATGATTCTTTGCATAGTAGTCCAGAGCAGAAGGAAAAACATACCTCTCTTCAGTTAAAAATGTCAAAACAACCTTTACAGCAATGTCTTGCATGCCTTGTAGAATAATAATCCTGGTTCTTTAATCCTGAAGAGACCAGGTATATATTACATAAAATACACACAATGAAACTAACAATGAGAAGTAATTACAAATATTGCTCTAGATCTCGCTAAACATTGAAGACTAATAACATTTAAAAGACAAACATTGTAAAAAAAGAAACCCTTTAAGGAAATGTATAAAGTATTCAGCATTGGCTTTAGAACACAGCTCCATTTTTTGTTTACTAACAAAGTATAAAAATTAGACTTGTCAACTGTCAGAAACTTACATACACAGGCTGCAGACAATACATAT
Organism: Acropternis orthonyx; assembly: GCA_035583155.1. Taxonomy (NCBI): domain Eukaryota; kingdom Metazoa; phylum Chordata; class Aves; order Passeriformes; family Rhinocryptidae; genus Acropternis; species Acropternis orthonyx. The sequence continues at coordinate 49,999,522 of JAWWEU010000125.1, forward strand.
AGAAATTAGATTTAAATTTAACTGAAGTATTAGTTTTTAGAAATATACAAAGAGATGTTTGAAATTGAAATTATGGGGGGATTATAAAGGAAAGTTTCTTTTTTACAATACATGCATCTTTGTGTTAGGTTTATTTTCATAAAGCATCTCTTACATTGTGAAAAATATTTGGGTTTTTTTTAAAGGTAAACAAAATTCTATCTGAAGATGGCTGTATGCAGCCTCTAAACTGTTTCTTTACCTCACTCTTGTCCAGAAGAAACTGATTTTGGAAATCCCTGGTGCAGAGGAAATGGGATTCTTCTTTTTCTTCACTATGTAGTCTAGAATTTAACTGAGGTTGTTTCCCCAAAGCGTAGAAAATTTGAGGAAGGAATTATCCTGTCAGATAAATGAGCGTAAAGGAATGTTTAAGACATGGAAGAAAGAGTCACTGACAGTAGGTGCAAGCCCTGGAAATACAGTGAAGAAAAGAGAGCAGCACAGAGCTAGATGTTGAACAGGGACAGGCATCCCAAAAAGGGTCACAGATTTGCCTTTAGAGAGAATCTGCAGTAGACAGATTAAATTGTTAAATTTAATGGTTAAATTGTTCCAAATTGTTCTAAAGTGAAAAAGAACTACACTTGGATTAAATCAGTGTGATGGATTTGATAAACCCCAAAAAAATTCAGATTAAGGCATTAGTATAGGTCTTCAGCAAGCCTCAGTTTTGGGCTATAGGGCTCTCCATAAATTCAGAGGGACAGGAATCGCCTGACTTAAGTAACCAATTAGGTATTTCGTATCATATGATGTCAGATTAAGTATAAATCCAGGGAGGAGTTGCCTCCAGGTCTCTTCTGCCTGTGGTGGTGATAGGGAAGAGGACACCCTGTTGTTTCTTATGGGAGTGATAGGCCCCGCTGCTCCTTGCCAAGAAATTCACAGCAGCTTTGGTTTTTGAGAAGTAAATACCTTTGTTTTGTTTTGGGGTGCTCTTTCGCTCTCTTTGCTGGGTATTCTTCCTGGGAAACATATTTTGGAGTGTGTTTTTCGGTGGTTCTGGGTGGTAGAATCTGTGTGGTTTTGGGAGGGAAGTTTCCGGTAAAGTCATTGTTGGTTTTTCTTTTATATTTGTACATATATATGTTGTAAATTTGTGTAAATATATGTGTATATATATATGTTTCAGTTTTAAGGTTTTTTTTCCCCTCACTCCTTTGTTGAAACTCTGCGCGGCTCTGAGAGGCTTGGCATTTTGCCAAGGTCAAACTAAAACAATAACAATCAGAGAGAAGCAGAGACAAAGAGAAGAGCTAAAAGTAGGAGGTGCTGTTGAAAAGCTGGAGTTAGGGAGAGCCAATTTACATTATTGCAGCAATTACTGGCATTAGGAAAAAATCTGTCTGATGATGAGGAATTGGGTCTTATTATTCTGACTAGGAAGTCTTTGTCCTATCAAAAAAAAAATTTGTAATTGTCTCTTATCTAAACTGATACATTTCTGTCCTTACTTTCATGTGGGTCTTTTGCTATTGTGGTAAAATTCTCAATAGACTCTAGTGAGACCTCAGAGGAGGTCAGAAGTGGGTAAATTCTGTGATGAGCAGCATTTGGTATCCTACAGTTCTTAGCGTTGGGCTCAGAACTGGAGTGGGAGAACAGGGAAGACAAGAATAAAAGAAGACTAAGTGGACTGATGTGGCTCAGTGAAAACAGGGGATGGTTCCTACTGAAGCTGTATGGTAGGAACTTGTTCCTTACAAATCATTTCAGTATCAAGGAATGAGCTGCAAGATGTTTCACCTCTCACGTGATGTGAAGGGCCTGTGCCAAATCAAATGGTGCCAACGGGAAGGGCCCCTCGAGGTACAATAATGGACACTCTTGTAAAAGCTGTATTAAAGGAGCAGAAGAATGTTCTTCTAAAGTTACAATTGGAATTCTTTAGGTTACTTCTCACTCATCCTTCTTATACAGTGAATAAGAGACTGAGTTGATAACAAAATACCAAATGGGAGGCTAAGGAATGGACAAAAGGGCAAAGTATTTGCTGACTTCCTTGGACATTAAAGTCTTGATGTACCTAATGATTTTATCTGTGAAATGATGTGGGATAGCAGAGGATTCTCATTATTATCAATGCATATCTCAGAATTAATTTCAGGGAGATAAAAAATAATTTAGACAATTAACTATGGAGTTAATATAGAACCTATTCCTAATAAATTACTTATCATTGCTATGAGAAAGAATAGCAGAGAAATAATGAAAATGCATTGTTTTTCAAGAACAATGCATGTTTTTAGCTGTTTGGAGTACCATTATTCTCATTTTTCAGCTTGCAAAGTACCATTAAGAACAGGCACTATGTGGTGGTACAGTCATGACACTAATGACTAAATTGTCTAATAAATAGGACTTTCAGCTTTGTTAAATTGTATGAGATTTATCTTAGCGAAGGACAGAGATCTTTATATTTTACAAAAGAAAAGAACAATAAACATTTAAAAACGCTATCAAAACTTTGAAGGGACTACTGCTAGTTGTTGCAAACAATTTGTGTAAATGAATAGAATGAAAAGCAGCTCTAAGATCTACAGAGTATTAAACCAAGAATAAACAAACATACCAATAAGATTTAAATTTAGATTCCAGGATAAAAGGGAAAAAAAAAAAAAAAGGTAAGAATTAAATCTTAGATGTTAAAGTTTCAAAGTTTCATTTTCATCCTTGTAATACTCTGTATTTCTGTTCTTATCTCATAGTAAATGAGGTGCACTGCCACTTTAAAGATACCTCTATCTTTATAGACTGGAAAAAGAAAGAAACCAGAAGATTACTAGGTTATCAGAGTTATGGCACAGAATATTTTCAAAGAGAAGAAGCAAGGCTGATCTAGTGCACCACTTGTTTTGATACACTTATTTCAACATCATAGCAACACGGATGTTGACTCACGCATCCAGCACCTTAGGAAGTCTTCCTGCTGAACCAAATTATAAGAGACAGGGACTGTAACAACTCTGCTTAGTAGATTTAAGAGGCAGAGAGAGTATGATGAGGAATGGCAATTCGACTATAGAGGTAAACCTTCAGTGCTGTTTAATAGATGCCTCTAAGAACAAGACCTGAATTCTTAGGCTTGAGTTCTGGTTATGTTTCAGAACAAAGCTTTAGAGGTACCTGGAAGAGATAGGTGCCCTTTTCTCATCTGAGCACAATGTGAAAGCATGCAGACATGCAGAAGGAGGATGCTCTTATTTCAGTGCCTCTCCCTTGCAGTTCAACAACTTAAGCACAAGTACATCCTTCTGCTCTTCATGGTTTCTTTGTTTTTTTAGAACAAAATCCTCACAATGTGCACACAGTTTGAGATTGTCATGTATAATGATATAAAACAGTTAATAAAAAGCTAGGCTATAGTGTGTCTTTCATTGTTGAGAAAAAAATGCCTTGTGAATATAAAAAGTAAAAGAAAAGTTGAAAAAAACCTGAACAAATGAGACAAGATAAAAAATCCCCCAGTGTTCAAGAATGACCAGAGGCTGTTTTATGTTTTAATTCTTGGGAAAAAAAAGAACTGTCATTGCAGGGTTAAGAAAGAACGTGAAAAGCTTTAGTCTTATTAGAAACATTTTGATTATGGGTAAATATTTAAAGCAGAATCTCCATGTGATATCAATTCTAGAACTAATCTGACCATGCTGTATGTAGAAAATGTAATTCATTGCAGTGTAGCGACTGTGTTATAGTTAAGATTTATTTTCCTTTCAGTTGTCTCTGCAGGTCTCTTGGCCCTTCTTGGGAACAGTTATCCGTGGGTAGTTTTTTCGCTTTCTCCTTCTTTTCTCAGAAAGGAACTGCACAGGGAAAAATGATTTGGATACAGTAAACTAACTACAGGAGAATGATGGTGTTCTAAACAGCTAAAGATATGCTTTGTTCCTCCTGTAGTTAGTTTACTGTATTCAAACCATTTTCCCATTTTGGAAAGATGGCAGACATGTAAGTTGTCTTTGGTTGGGAGGAGGTACCTCTTAAGTACCAACCAGCTCTTGATTCACTTCCTCTGTAAGGACCAGAACTTACATGCTAAAAATTTTAAAGTTGTTCACAGCAATAGAAGTTGTGTTTCTCAGAGCCTCTTTTTAGTCTCTCTTTTTACTGTTGGACATAATTTTACCCATGTTGTTTCCCTAGACCCTACTAGAAAAGCAAGGGCAGTAAAATACACTCTGTCCTGCTCCAGAGACCTCTTCAGCAGCATTCCTAGGTATTTCTCATTCCTGTATTACTTTACATTAAAGTATTAAAGGCCTGTCACAGAGTTCCCTTGCATGCTTTTGCATTACCTTGTGTGATTTTTACAATGGGAGTTGTTTCCTCTTCCTTTTGGTGTTTGGTTTATTCATTATATGGTGTGATTATTTGACCTTTTCCACAGTGTCAGATCTTCCTGAACTTGTGACTCATTATTTAATTACCTGCCTTAAGTGATTAAAATTGCATGGAACACAACAAAACATCACCTGCTGTTTATTGGTCTCTGTGAAGCTACAGTCTTAAATGACCCTGGCTCATTTCTTCTATAGTCTTTGTATGATAAAGGTATGTCTGTGAATATTCTCTTGTGGCTCTTGGATATCATACTTGGCATAATGTTGAGGAAAATTGTGTTGCTCTCCAGTCAGAATCATACAGCATAACCTTCAGCAAAACGGTAAATAAATAAAACTAAAATAAATAAAAATAAGATATTGTGGTGTACATACTAATACTGATCAAGATTTAAAAAAAAGGAATAAAAACTCACTTCACTCTGAAAACTATTCTGAATAAAACAAGTGTCAGTTTCTTTGAAGAGAAGAATGTGCCTTTTGGGCCCATATATTTTAGCAACACATACGCTAAGGTAAAATAATAACATTGGTAGATGACCAACAGTGTTTCTTATCTGTGTTGCAGAGTTCCTAATAAATGCAGTGGATTTGACTACTGTGAGACTTTGAATTATTACATTAATTATTGGCACAGACCAACTCAAGAGCGAGTGTGTGTGGGCAAAGGGGTATGTCAAATTTCACAAAGGTGAGGTGATGCCCTATTCCATATCCCAGCTCCTTGGAGCCTCCTTGGCCCATCCTGGAGCAGCTGTCAGTCACTGGACAGCGGGAGCACTGCCCACACCACACCCCCTAACCCAGCCCCAGATTGGCTGGCACACCAGGAGCACTGACCCTCACCCTACCCAGAGCCCCAGAGTGGCCAGTGGGCCAGAAGTCCCAGATGGGGATGGGGAGGTGTAGCCACAGCAGGGACAAAGCAAATAAAAGCAACAACATGTGCTATCCATGCTCTTCAAGCCATGCCATCTTTCTGGAGTCCTGTAGCTGCATCTGTGCTTGATCTAGCAGTGGTAGCTATAATTCTCTCTTACTCTCTCTCTTTCTCTCTCTTTTTCTACTTCTTCTCCTAATCCCCTTTCTTGATATTTAGGGTAACTTAGGGCCAGATGGGTTGGATCTTTCTAAGTTGTATGGTTGAGCATGTACTAAGTCAATGCTTTGTGGAATGTTTTATTTTGGTTGAACGTTGCCCTTTAAACTTTCGCCAAGTTCCTTTATGTTCTAGTTTATCAGTAAAAGTACCTCCCCAGAAAATGTGTGCAGTGTTTCTCCTTTGCAGCCTCACTTAAGGTTTTAAGGGAACAGAAGGTCCTATTAAATTTGGCAGGCAAATTATTGGAGCCTAGTATATTTTTAAGGTAAATCCCTTTGGTGAGCTCGTAGCCTGGGGTCTTACAACTACCAAATTCAGTTCTGTTTCAGTGAACATAAATTCCTACACTTTTCTTGTCACTTTGATATTTAGGCTTCTTACATATTCAAATGCTTTGTAAGCAGAAGAGATTGATTGCATAAAACATACAAGGAGGGAGAAAAGACTTTTTCTGACGTTTTTAATTTACACATGGGGGAGCAGATAAAGGAATTAAAGATCCCAGAGAATTTATAGTGAATGTACTTCACATCCAGGCCTGTATTTAAACTCCTGTGATTTGCTCCTGATCAGTTTCACACCTTTCCTTCAGAACCATGTGGGGTAATAAAATAAAGCCATAGGTGACCAGAAGGCATCAGGTAGTTGTTTATGTGATGCTGCATGGCTGTGCCATTTCCATACATTATATGATTTGCATATCACTGCCTGAGAGGATTTTTTTAAAAATGCTTTGTGTCACTAAATGCAGTTTTATATCTATATGTCAAATATTACTGTATTACTGGCTTATAAGATGGTTTTCTTTCTCTGACATATTTCCTTTTCCTTTAAGATATGCTGTTTCCTTTGAATGCAAAATGTCTTTGAAAAATGTTGAGATTCTTCAAGGGAAGTTCAGGGTACTTAATATCTTTCCAATTAAATTACAAAATTTGCCCTCACTGAATAACTGACCATACACAGAACTTTTAATAGGATAAATGCTCACCTCGACAGTTGTTAATTAGAACTTTCCATTTACGGTATTCATTGCCACTTGTGCAATAATGATCATTATAGCAAGCAAAACAAAATTCATGGCATTATATTTTCAATTTCTATACTATACTCCTAACAAAATTTGAGGTCTAAGTCATTCCCATGTTGCCACAGAGAGCTAGGTAATGGTGCACCAGCTTCCGCAGTGTGCTGTGTACAATTTAGTATATAAGTTCAGTTTGAATTTCTTATGTTTATGAATTCAGGAGTAACAGTTAAGTTGACCATGATGAAAGTGTGACTTCAAATGATTTATGAGTTTTGCAAAGGCTTATATTAATTCAAAACTTCACTAGATTCACAATGGATGAACCTAACTAACTACTTTATGCTTGCAGAGCTCAAAGAATTACTTCATTTCAATTGCACGTGCTTCTTTATATGGCACTGGAATGTAAGAGATAAGTATTTTTTTTCATTCAAGGATATGTAGTTTTCAATTCCAGTTTTTCCAGTGAGTTTGAAAATCCTCAAAGAAAGATTGTACATGTATAGTAGGGATACAATCTTCAAAATTACAGTTTCAGATGGTTATATAGTATATATTTTTTCCATGGTGATTTTATTTTCATTTATATTCATTACTTTGTTATCAGTGTAACCAAGACTATGCTACAGTACATGGCTGCCAAGGAGGTCTCCCCCAGGAGGCTGTAGCTACGAGAAGCTTGTTAAATCACCCTCTGCCTGGGACTCTCTGAGTACACTGCGAATTCCTAAACCTGGGACACATTTCCTCAGTTCAGGGCTTGAAATCTACACCCGGAGCTGCGGCTCAGAGACGAAGCAGCCTCCTAGGCAAGCCTGTGTGCCCTCTAGTACTTACCTGGAGGGATGGGAGAAAGTTACACAGAAAGTGAGCTGGAAGGGGAAGTGTTAAGCAATTTAAACAATTTCTGGGCTGTGTAATCTCACTTCCATCTCTAGTTTGGAGGGAACTACCCCTTTTGGCTTTGTGCAGATGAATCATAAGGAAGGAGGACTTGGGCAGGTGCCTAAGGCTTTTGGCTAGGAGATGGCAGCTAATAGGCCTCTGGCTCTCAGCTCCTGGCCACTGTTTTCCTGTTCAAGAACACAGTTGCATGAGTACAAACTGGAGCGTACCAGCAGTGGCTTATGTGTTTGGCCCTGTCTGCAGCCTGTGCTTAGAGCCTGGCCGAATGCTCGGTACAGGAGCAGCTGATGCAAGACAGTACTCTCGCCTTGTTTTATTTCTTGCTACTCTACTCCGATGGCACTCTTATTTTGCTGCCTACCCTCTCTCTGCCATTTCATTTTCCAGTTGATCTTCACAGAATGCAAGCCTAATAATTTTGTGTTAGTAGGACTCCAATTCAGGCTACTCATTTGTAGGCTTATTGATTCATTAGATTAAAAAATTTAAGCTTATTAAAATAAGTGAACTGGTCATCTCATGCTTAGTGGTTTCAAATGAGGAATAAGAAAAGAGACCTTCAATTTCCTGTTGTTTTAATTTTCTAAGCTAAAAGCTACCTGATAATTTTCCTGAGGTTAAATGACTTTTTCTTTTCAAACAAAACTATTCCCGTTATTTTTAACATTTTATTTTTCATGTTAATATCTTAATTTCCAGCAATGTAACAACAAAAGATAAAAACTCATTTGTCCTTCTCATTACTTTCCTTGCTAAGATGCTCAGTGAAAATAATTTTCTAGTAATTAAAATGACCAACTACCGCAAGCAGATGTATAAAACAAAGATGTTCATTCAGCTCTGATTCAAGTAATGGTGAACTCATAATTCAGTGTTAACAAATATTATATATCGAATATAAGTGACAAAAGAGCAGAGTTTGACTCTGGAGTATAAAAGACTTCATTCAGAGAAGTAGAAGAAAATCAGCAATAGACTGCAGGAGGAAGTCTGCACATCCTCTTGGGTAAAATGAGCCAAGCAAAGAAATCCTCTCCAGGTGGCTGTGCAAACTGATGGAGTGATTGCTTAAAGACTTGTAAGGCTTCTTGTAGGATGCAGATGGAAGGGAATGTTGGGACTATGTAACATTTATCTTGAGATATTTTAAGGATATTGTGGAAATGAGATGTTTAGGGAAGGGACCAAAGGCAGTGAAAGGGAGGGATCAAAGTGAATTAAGGAGGAACAAGAGAAGGAAAAGAGAGGGAAAAGGTACAAGTGTCAGCACACTTGCCTGACTGAGGATCCTGCTTGATGTTCTTATTAAACCCTACTTATCACTGTGGATCATCTGTGTGCTTTCTGGGCACGTGGGACAACAGGAGGGTAGGCTGAAGTGGCAGCTGCTCAGAGGAGCACTCAGGGCTAGGTGCCTGTGCCTGTGGGAGAGTGCAGATAAACAATAGGGAAAGGAGGCAGCCACTCTGTCCCTGGTAGCTCTGGGTGTAGTTTGTGTTTCTATGGATGCTGGTAGAGGTACTTCTTTCTGCCTCAGTGGAGCTCTTGGTCACCTGATGCTTTTGGGAACATGTGCTCAGCATCAGTAGTGACCTGGGAAAGTGCAAATGCCTCAGCCTGCACAGAAAACAGCACTGGATCCAGCAACTTCAAGAAGTTGGAAGGCAGATTTTTGAAAAACAAAACCAACCAAACAAAAAACAACAACAACAAAAAAGGCAAGAAACTAATAAGAACTGCAACTGAACTCAAAGTATTTAGGACTGTATATTGCCATATCTACCACTGACAATTGATTTAGTATCCTTGTGAATGTTTTCAGCTTCTCATTATGCCAAGATTGTAAATAATACAATTGAGCTAACCTGTGTTAGGTCTAATTTTACAAAATTAGTGCTCAACACAACCTCTAAAAGATATAATTCCAATGACAACATTAATCAGGACATTTTTCTCACCTTTCCCAAGGTTTCTGTTTAATGTAGTCTACATGTTCCTCATCCTTCCAAACACATACCTGCTGCTGGATTAGGGTGTTTGCTTTGGGTTTGCATGATTTGTCCACATGCCCAGCCCTGCATAGCCACACCATTTGGATCATTCCTAACTGAAGTATCTGAAAGTTATTGACTGTTTTCCATTTGTACAGTCTTTAATGTCCAAAATGTAAAAAGGACTGTAAAAAGTCCCTAATAAGGTTTGTAGGAATGATTGCCAAATAGGCAGTTCACACATACAATGAGAGGTGATATTCAACTGTGCCCCCTGTACTGTGCCCCTCTCTAGACATCCAATCTATGAGTTGCCATTTGTACTTCATACTATGTATTTTCGATGATAATGAGATTTCTAATGTATATTCTTTATGACAGGCATTATTTTTTTTTCATGTTAACCAGTATGTTACCTAAATTTCTCTGTTGACATCAGTAAGACTTCCAGTAAGCAAGGTACCAAACAAACAGAAAAATCTGGCTCCTTGGGAATATTTCAGTTTAATTACTTCCATTCCCCTATGGTAAGAGCATAAGGGAGTGCCTGGGAGCAGAGTGGTGGTGGTGGTGGGTGTCCTCCACTGGAGTTGTGATTCTGCATAGGAAACTGAAAGATGAGAGTCTATATTTATTTGCTACTAGCGCTGAAAGTCATTCTGAAATTCAGTCACTGATGACCACAGTCTGTGGTCAGAGGAATAATGCCTTTGCCTTAGTGGCACGGAGACTAAGTGCTAGGGTTAATGTGCCAGATCTAAACCAACAGGCTATTCCCATAAGATATTTTGCCATCACCAAAGGAAGGATTAAATCTATCAATGCAAGCAATGTTCTTGAACTACCATAAAACATCAGTAACTGCATATATGGAGAGTGTTTGAGAATATGAAAGCTGTCTTGATGTAGAACAATTGCCTAATGTCCTCCTGGGGAAGGGATGTATCTTATATATGCTATTGCTTTTACAAAGGAAACACACAAATCTGTGTTATTAATAAAACACCTACCTTCTGCTCTTTATTTTCATTCTAATGGTGGTGCACCTGTTCAAAAGATTTTACTGCTCTCACAGGTTCTTCTAAAATGTGATGTTATCTTTGTATGAAGTTGCTGTGATATTTATGACTCTCTCCAACAAAGTATGTTTTCACATCCTCTGTGCCATCTGAAAGACTAAAAGGCAGACAACTAGTACAACTTCAAAGACCAAAAGAGGAAAAGAATGATGAGAGTTCTATTCTCTGATGTGGATATGAAAGGAACATTTTTCCTGCTCTCATGCCTAGAAGAAGAGGAGCAGGATTATCATCATAGGTACTTTGAAGTAACCCCACTATGTCATGGCATTAGCTATGTTAGCTAATACTCAGAATCACTAAAATAGAGATTATTTTAGCCTGCAGATGGATCCTAAACCATTTTGCAACAGAGCAAAAGACCACATAGTTGCAGGACTTGAGTTGTTCTCATAGCATCTCTCATACAGAAAAGCACTGAAGTCCTTACATGGGCAACATAATAGAGGCTCTAAGGACTGGAAAAGAGAAATAGCTGGTGCTGTCTCCATTGGAGACCAAGGTATGGGTATTAGCAAGGCAAAAAATATTATAAAGAAAAAGCGGCTTACTTCCCGTAACTGTGTTAATGCTCATATTGTGATAAAACACGAACTCTCTGTTCTTGAGTATTTAACAAGAGAACTACCTGTGGGGGAAGCCATACATGGAAACTTTGGATTTGACTGATGTTGTGTGATTTCTTTCTTGGAACCACAGATGTGGCTTCAAACAAAGGACCATTGAATGTCAAGTAAGCTGTACTTTGCAAACTTCAATTGCAGTTGTCTGGTGATGCATAGTTTGCAGCAGAGTAGAGAAGTTCTGCCATACTTTTCAAGAATAATATTTTGAACAATACATTATTTAGTGAGCTTTGTAGTCTGGACTTTGCCATGAAAAAAATGGCCAACACTACATCACAAATCTTTCAGTACTTTAGCCTAGGAGGTTTTCTTCTACTTTGCAGCCATTTCTATTATTAATTAACTGAAGTATTTTATATGTAGTAGAAAAAGGAAAGCATTTCTCATTCCCCTTTGACAACGCTAATACATTATCTCAAAGGAAAGACAAGCATGTAAATTCTCGAAAGAAGATTAAATAATTTTAGTCTGAAATTAAAATTAATAAGCACTGTAAGTCCTTCTGCCACCAGTAGAAGCTGTGCATGGATAACATCTCTGCATGTACTCAGGCTGTGTAGCTACAGGTACTGAAGCTGAAATTTTGGGCCTTTTTTTCTACTCGTGTAACTGAGGTATAGTCTGATATTGGCAAAAATACATGAACTAGCTAGTCAGTGTTTGGCATGATAATAGCACTGGGTCTCAGCTTAATAAACCTCATCTGAAGCCTCACTCTCAACTAGGCTCTAAGTGCCTGTTTCAAACTTCTCACAATTGCAGGCTGGACTTGAAAGGCTGGCAAGCAGCCAAGTGTGCTGTGAAGATGGCTCGTAGCTCAGTGTAGAGATTCACCTTGGAATGGACAGAGCTCCATCTCTAAGAGCAGAAAGGCAGAAATTAGCTTTGTCACAAACACACCAGAATGAGCTAACAGATGAAAACTTAGCCTGTTTCTCCATTAGTAGTAAAATGGAAGAAATAAGGAACATACTGTGTTTGTGGATTTGCTACCTGTGTGTTTTCCATCCACGCTGCTGCCAGGTCATAGCCAGCCATCCAAGAACCCTCCCTGGTGTTTAGGAGCAGCTAAGCTTGGTATCGCTGCTTGCAGCTCAGCGGCGTATGGTCAGGCTGGCCTGAGCCCTCCAGGCTCAAGGCTCAGTGCAATGGCCCAAGCTTTCTTTTCCAGAAGGGCTTGAGTACTTGGTGAGCACTCAGTCTGGGCATGGTATTGATGCCCGTGCATGGTGGGCAGTGGGCCCTGAGCGCACATCTGGAGCCTCTGTTTTTTCTGCAAAGTAGCTGAGATATGTGGGCCTGACACAGAGAAACCCTGAAAAATTCATCTTTTAGTCTGTGGAGATGCTTGCAGTGCACTGATGAAAAATATTTTAATTCAGACAGTTTTAGCAAACACAGACAGTTCTAGAGATCTCCAAAGGCAAAACAACCTTCCAGGCTAGAGGGCTGTTTGGGAGGTTTAGCTGGAACCTGGTATTCTGCTCATGCTCAAATGGCATGGAGCAAGACAGTCCTTTTCATCCTGGTGGTTGTAATTGCAGGGGAGTGAGAAGGTGTGTCTTATGTCAGATCTCCTGGCTCTGTGAAGTTCAGAAAGGGCCACAGGAGTCTGGATGTCCAGTCCCACTACTAGAGACCACTGATCTCATGGATAACCTCTCCTGTAGCAGCATTTTAAACAAGTCAACATATTGGATAATAAGTATTTATAATTAAAAAAAAAAAAAAAAATTTTTTTTAGGCCATTAGTAGATTGACAGCTGTGCTTACTATAATGCGGGTCATGCCTTAAGATGAGGCTCAGCTCTCTCAGTGCTAATTATTAGGAAAGCTGTTTCTGCCAAAGCCCCCATTGCTGTTGCCTTTAGATTGTTAAATAAATCAGTCTTCAGGGAGGAGCAAAAAGGTCACAGATTTGGAAAAAAGCTCTCAAATGTGGTTGTAAGGCAGGTACTGTGCAGTCTAACAATGTTTTAATGCATTTAAGAGTATCCAGGACTAAGACTGTTATTTTTCTATTTTGAAATGGCTGGATCTGCTAATATTGCTGTACAGCTATAAATTCAAAGGAATAATACTACATATTAGGTACCACAGAATGCTCAAATCAGCAAGTTGCTATTTAAAATTGCTAATATTCCAAGTATCTTTATTTATATAGTTAATAAAGAGGATCATAATATCAACTTGCACTCCTAATTAGGCAGTATTATAAACAGTTCTTAACACCTTAATCTCTCTCCTTCTAGCCCTTGTTTCTGCTATTCCCACTGAATTAATTTTAAAATCCTGTCAAAGGCTTCTGACCGTGAGTCTCCAAAGTTGCTTGGGTAATGATCTCCTGATCTGACTGCTTTTTTTCTGAGCGCTATGATACAAAGCAAGATCACTTCATTACTGCATGGCATGCTGTAAACGCATATGATAATTTTCCTCACACTTAAGCAACCGAGTTTTGGGTGGGGGGAGGGGGGTTGTGATAAGGAAATTTTTATGTATTACATATGGCTGTATAGTGGAAGATGATGAAGGTTTTCATTTTTCATCAGGTTCCAGAATGGTCAGGGAAGAACCAATAACTAAAATCATGTTACTACTGCTAACTTTTTATAATTTAAATCATTACAATCTCATCTGAAGTCCAAAGTACAGAGACTGTTTCTCTGGTGTATTCCCTCTTAGGCTCAGATGTCATGTCTTATACTTGGTCATATCCCTATGCCATTGGTGGGAAGATGAGTAATGTGATCAAATCCCTTGATTCACCTTATGTATAAATAAATGTGTTCTTTATACTTATTTTGAAAGAGGAATGTCATTATCCTATCTTAGTTTCTAGTCACTGGAAATTCCAGTATGCTGTGGATTATTATTATTTTTTTTATTTTTAGAGACTTAGAGAATAAGAACTATTTTTCTGGTCTTAAGCAGACCAAGAAATAAAATAGTATATAGCTAAGCAGTTGTGATGAGTTTGATAAATCCCAAAAAACTCAAATTAAGGTTTTAGTTTTAGATAGGCCCCAATTTCGTGGGTCATGTGGTTAGGGACAAGTATCAGCTGACTTAAGTGA
>JAWWEU010000125.1:50013814-50030159 GCA_035583155.1 Acropternis orthonyx
ATATTTATACATATATATGTTGTAAATTTGTGTAAATATATGTATATATACCAGTTTCAGTTTTAAGGGTTTTTTTTCTTCACTCCCTTGTTGAAACTGTCACACTGGGAGGTGGTTGGCATTTTGCCAAGATTCAAACCAAAACAATAACACTAGTCTCTCTCAACTGGGTTTAAACACCTTTCATTAGTTATAGCAAAGTTTTCACCTAGGGCAAGTGAAAAAAAATGCAGAGACATCTCACTTTGAGAAGGCTGGGAGTTAGGACTCTGTTCTCAGACCCATGTAGCTCAGAATTAAAATTCCCTCTATTCTATCTAGGGTCATCTGGAATAAAATTTACTGGACTGCAATCTGTGTAATTTCATCCCTCATCAACAAAGGTGCACATCTCATCTGGTAGCACAGATGCTTTGGAAAACAGTGCCAGAGGAGAGGGATGAGATCTGCCGTGCGTCTTCAGTGATGTCTGGTGCTGACTTAACCACTGAGAATAACATTGTTCAGGCCGTGTAGTGGTACACTCAAGAGGGAACTGTAGCTGAGCTGCAAGAAAAAAGAAAGCGTCAGTCCTGAGTTTCCTGGAGCAGGTACTCTAGGGAGTTTGATTTTGCTTTGAAGTTGCCTCCAAGAACATTGCAAGAGAAGTGTTTGGATACAGCCCTTAAGTTTCAGTCACAAATTTCAGTCCCCTCTTGGCTGTTACACACTGCAGGCGCTAATTACAGCCTCTGAGGTGTCTTCAGCAGAACTTGTCAGTGCAGCAGTCTAGCAGTACTTTTCTTTCCCCTACCATATTTTCCGTTTCTGTTCCCTCCCTAACCTACTCCTTAGGGTCCCAACTCTACAAAATCTCTCAGTTGCCCCATTTAGTATCATCTGAGTACATTTTTCTGCTCTGGCAAGAGACAGGATCAGATCCAATAACAATAAATATTGCAGGTTGTGCATAATAGGTATTCCTTTTCTAAAGTACAATAACTGCCAATGTTTAATTCAAAATCATTCAAATTCAGGTAATACTGAATGAGATCATTTGTCATTTGATCCGCTTTCTCCATTCTCAGCATACACAACTTTATTACCAGTCTGAGCAAACCAGAGAACCTTTGCATCATCATAATCATAAAGCACCTTCTTTTGTCATTAATTAACACAACTGGGCAGGAAATAACACAGAGGCCATAAAACCCAGTGATTTATATTCAGATCAAGGCAATAGATTTTTCCTTCGATTTCCAGAGTCTTTTAATAGAGCTCAAATAAGACATGCTCTTTTTTTGCAACAAATACCTTTTTTTATACCTCTTTGCCCTACCTTTCTTCCAGCTTTCTCTAGTCCATGAAATAAGCCACTTAGCTGGGATGAGGAAGGCAGGCAGCTGCAGGCAGTAACTTATTTTAAAGGCACTTCCCATACGTACTAGAAGTCGTGGTGACAGTGTAAAGAGTGCATAAAATATGTCCGTGTTTCAGACCTTTCCTTTTACAAATTATCTCACATTCAAGAATGGTGTAGGTGGTCCTGCATGGTGAAATCTGCATAATTTGATGAATTCAGCTTCATGCTTGAATCTAATAGGACAGCTTAATATGACTTCTTGGTTGAAATGGCTTGATAACACTGGGGCAAGAACTGGGGCATAGGTGCAGGGGACAAGAAGTAAAATCCTCAGTAGAGGCTGTTCTACACTGTTTGTGGAGAATAGCTGCCATTTGGTACATTACAAAGCAATGTATGAAATAGGCCTGTCAGGAAAATTTGACTTCTGCCTGCATTTGGACAGCTTGCAGCATTGGCAGAATGTATTTTTGCTATGGACACAGGATTTCTTGAGGTGAACCTCCTGTCCAGGATGCCAAATTTCGGGGCATAATTATTGATAGTCACATGTATGCATGTGATATCAGGAATTATACCAGAACATATAAATTAGTGATTTGACATTGCTATACATTTATGAAGGCTATGAATACAGCCAGGACAAGTGAGAAGCCCTTCACAGGATAGGGGAGAATTCACATCACATTCAAATATATCATGTGCATGCACACAAAAATTTAATGATTAAATCTGTGCTTGTAGATGCTTCACTGATGTAGAGCCACTGTTATTTTGAGTAAAAAAAAAAAAAAAAAAGAAGTAAAATAATTTTTATTACTCTTTTTTAACCCAAACATTTCCCCTGTAAGGAAAATAGTACAGCTGAAGACCTTTAAAGAATATGGCAAAAGCCTAGATCATAGTTGTGATAAACTACTTTAAATTATGAGCTTTTAAGAATTAGATGAGAGGACACAGAGTAGCTGCTGTACCGAATTTCTTTGGCCAGACTTTGGAGCTTACTGGAAGCAAGCTTCTGTTAAGACAAATATAGGTATATTCATAGTGTGTCTGCAAATATGGTAGAGATATATTTTGACAAACTCCTTGGAGAACTCATTTTTGCTTTATGTCCTCTTGTACAATACATCAGATTTTGATTTTTTTTCCCAACAGGATCAGAGACAATAGAATTGAGTACCATGTGATTAGAGGATATATTGGATAGTTTGAAATGGACAAATATGTAACAACAAGAGTATCAACAGATAAAATGTGAATAGAAAACAAGGTTAAATATAGAAATCAGCATTTCACAGTAATACATAATGGATCATTCTACACAGATTGTTACTGCCAGTGATGCTTTGACTATTGATTGTTTACTGTACACAATTGATCCATAGTGTCACAGAACACTGATTCTGATCAGACTAAACAAGTGGAAATGGTGTGCATACATGAAAGGGAATTTTATTTTCTGGAAATTCTTCTCATATGAGTTTTTAAATGGAAAACAGAAATAGATTAATATCTTTCTTTTTATTTCAAAGTAATTTTTCAAAATTATTTTCAATATAATTGTATTTCAAAGTTATTTTTCAGTGCTCATTCTGCCCTGGGTGAAAACAGTAATCAACCTTAGGATTTGAAATAGCACTGCAAAATTATGTAGTCCTAATAACTTCTATAATTCTACTGGTATACATTTTCTCTACCAGAGAATGCTAAAATGAGAATGTTTGCACATTCTATTTGTAAAGTAATTAGGTTGCTATTAGTTTTGACAGTACATGAAGCACAGTGCCAGCTAACAAAAGAGAAAGAGAACAATGATAGTGGTACATTCATCATTGGTAGTGTCTTTATTGCATTGGTCCACACATTTATTTCCTCAAATGAGAGGTTCTGTTATTGTCCAAAGCATCTCCAGTTAACCCATGAATATTTTTAATTAATACACCTCCTGCTCCTAAACTGGAATTGCCACTTGATTGAGCACTGTAGGTGTGATTTTATCATTAAATACTGAAAAATAAAGATTGCAAAGTGGCAATAAGACATTTGCAAACATTGTGCTAATTAAGGAATGACATTTCACAATTATAATTGGTCAGTGTATATTTCCAGCTCTCACTGAGGTGAGGAAATTAATTCATTTTGTACAACTAAATATATTGCAGCTTATCTCAAGCATTTTAAACTTTAAAAATATAAAAAGGAAGGAAGAAAGGAGAGGAAATTACTTTAAAAAACACCCTAAACTGCAGTTCAGGAAGTAAGAAATCTCCCTGTACTAATGATAATCCAAAAATATTTAACTAAGATAATAAAAATGTCTTGCTTGCTACCATAACTTATTTTCATGACCTACAATAGCTGTTATGAATGTTTCCCATCAGTACACATATATCTTTTATTAGTCCAGAATATATGAACAATGTTTGCCAGACAACGCCATTAAAGGAAACTGTAATAATAGAGAACAACTTGTAGGAACAATTAGCCTTACTAAAAACAATGTAAGGAAAAGCAGGAAGAAATTTAAATGTGAAGCAAGTGAACATGCACACCAAGAAATAAAAATAAGGATTCAAGACAATTATCTGATTCAGCATATTAAGTAGCTTGTTTTATTCAACAATATTTTCTGAAAGCAAATTGAAAAACTTATTAAAAAAAAAATAATCCTCTAGCACCAAGAGGTTTACTTGCAAAACCAAATTAGTCAAAGAAGTTTGGTGTTGCCAAGAAATATTAAAAAGTATGTACTCTGTTTTTAATTGCCTGCAAACTGTGGAAAGCAAACAAAAAATTATATGAAATAAATTCTATTAATGTGGTGTACAGAAAAGGTTAAATAAATTATGTGGTTTCTTTCTTTTTATAGACCTGATTGAGAAGAATTTTTAAAGCACAGCTGGTGCGTTTCTTTTAGTTCTTCCAATATTAGCACTTGATCTACACTCAGTTTGGGATGGTAAATGAGCATTTTAACCTTCAAGTGGTGTTATGCCACTTTTCTTTTTTGTCACATGAATGTCAATTGATATCATGGAGTGAAGAGAGCACATAAACTACCGTAGTCAGAGTATTAGGCATATGAGAATCATGTTCATTAAGTCATAATGGAATTCTGCTGATACACAGATATGTGGATGCAAACAGGAGTAAGACATGTGAAATTATATTTGTGAAAGTTTAAAAAAAAAAATTGGAAAAGCTTCAGCTGGTCTTGAATTGTGTTTGGTTTAAGAAAGGGATAGAATTGGAAAATTCAACATAAAGATAACATAAAAGCCATATTTTTTAATGAAAAAAGCTTGAAAGAGGAACATAAAGATCTTTCTTTTTGGGAAGAGTTTCATACAGACAATATTGATCAGTTACATTTAAATCTCTTAGAGATAAGATGGCTGATTGGCTTACTTGCACAAAATAACTCTTAAGCTGGATTTAGAAAAATTTCAAAAGAATTGGTACCTGGGTCCCAGGTCAGACTCTATAGACATATTATGGAGTGTTGTTTGTTTGAAACTGCAAGAACAGGTAGGGTATGGGCAATGAGTATTTGTCCTTTCCAAGGGATAAAATGTGTATGCATACACACATAAATAAAAAAGTGATTCTCCAAATTAAGCATGTCATAATATCTTATAAACCCCAGAGAACAGGAGCTAAAACTGTCAGCTTCTCTTCTCCCTCATTAATCTCAAAATATAACTCAGCTTCCTGCACAAAATTACATGCTACAGATTCAAGTGATGATTTCTGTCTAGTTAAAGAGAACAATAATATATTTCATGCTTGTCAGGCATAGTTTCAAAACAAAGCAGATATATTTCAAAACTGAATTCATACTTAGTTTATGACTGATCAAATCAGATCTTTATCGTCAACAAGACAAACTAAGTTAGGACATATTAAAATTAATATTGCTCATTTGTTTCTTGGAATTTTATACTAGCAATTAAAATATATTCTGCAAGGATAGCTTATTTTGCAATTATTTAGGCACTGAACAAAACAAACCTTAAAAAGTAGGAATAAGCCTTGTATCACATCAGCTAACTTTGGTGATGACCGTGTCAGTGTGGTTAAGAATGAGTGACTATATTCTCAGTGCTAGAGAATACTAGAGAAGCCCTGTAGAGATTTGTGTTAGAACCTGTGCTATGATTAAGAAATAATATTTTAAAAAGGTATGACTACAAAGGCCGAAAGGTTTCTAGGCAACACAAAAATAATGCAGGTAGTGAAGAAATGAAGCTTTTGAGAAGTGTTGTAAAATGTTCTCATGGCTCTGTATGAATGGGGGGTGTGTGAAGAGGGTGGAAGAGGGGGGCAGGGAAGAAAAATGGCAAAAATGGCAGACTAGAAATTGTTAAATTCAGTGAAAAATCCATGGAGTAAAAGAACTACATGTACACCATGATGTAATATAAACCAGCAATTACTATGCAGGTAACGGAATCTGTGGTCTTTATAGGAGGATTTAAAAATATCTGGTCAATTCCCAATGGCAATCCACCAAGGAAATAAAATCTGAAATATATTAAGAAAAGAGTTGAGAGTAATTCCTTCCACTGTTAGGTCACAGATGAAACGTTGTTCACCTGCAGCCTCAGGGCTTCTAGATTTTCTTATCTCATCTGCAAAATAACACAGAACTAGAAAATGGATTGATAAAGGCTACAAGGGTGGCCAGGGGTATACAGCAGTTTATGTATCTGGAAAGACTAAATTAATACTCTTCAGCTTGGAAAAGAGGAGATACTAAAAAGAAGGCTAGCACAGCAATTTGCTAAGACTTATAGTTTCTCTTGATGAAAGAACTGAGGACACACAGTGAAATTATCATACAGATTGTAATTAAATTAAGTAACTCATTGCCACAAGGTGTTGTGAAGGCTGGATTAGAAGCAGGCTCAGAAAGAAAATTTCAAAACAAGTTAATGGAAGAAAGGTCCACTAGAGACTATTAAGTTCACCAATTCAAATGCAGTATCTGGCTATAGAAGTCCCTAAACTGTAGATTGTTGAAAGCTGGAATGGCACACCAGGGGAAATGTCAATGTGTAATTGTCCTATTCTTGTCCTTTTTTGCTAAGCATCCACATGTGGTTGCTGCCAGAGTCAGGACCCTTACATAAATGGATCTTTGATTTCATCAGGAAATCTGTTTCCAAATTCTTATCTTAACAGTGTTGCAGAGAAGATACAGTAGATCACAGCCTAAAAAAAGTATACTCTACAAAGTATACTTAAAAACACTGAAGCATTACCTAATTAATAGCTTACATTAACAATAATAATCATAATAATACATAATTTAATAATCAAGTTTATTGAATTTGTTTAAGTACATGACCAATATTTTCTATATTTGAAACCATGTCATCCACTAGATATTGCAGAATTCCTAAGCCTGAGATTCTTAAAAGTGCCACAGGAGTTTTATAGTCCCTTCAAGTTTTGGTTTCTCCTGTGTGAATGATAACTTCTGCTAGTTGCTTCCTCTCTCACCTTCAGGGAATTTTTCTCATTAAAGTAGTGATTTAGGAAACATATAATGCCTGATACACCTTCAAATGCAAACACAATTCTATCTACAAAATGAATATGACAAATACTATGCCAGGTTTAAATATAAACTAAAAAGATAAGATGATGTTTTAACAGAAAGCAGAAAGAATCTGAGAGTTATTTGTAGGTATCACATTTTACAGAGGACAAATAGTATGAAAAATTTCAGTTCCTTTATCTCATCTGTTAGAAAATTCTTAGAGAGCATTTATTTTTCTACCCAAGGCAGCCTAACAAATTTCTATCTTCACCAGGAAACAGACACATTTCTTTTATATAAAAGTAAGAAATGATTTGTTCTTGGTATCTCCCCTGTTTCACACCAAAATTGCTTGTTACTGAAGTCTATTTCACAGTGTCTGAAGGTGTCTTGTCAGTGGGTAATTTTCTCAATAGACAATGATGGTTTCTCCAGTATGATTTCATGTCCAAGCAATCAACACCTGGAAAAGTACCTTCAAGAGCAGTTTTCTTGCCTCCTGAAGGTCCCACAGTGGTGCCAGCAGAGGACAAGATGTTTTCCACAAGTTGCAAAGTCCTTCCTAATGAAAAGCCAGTAAAAGCACAAGAAAAAACTGCCGTTATGTCCTCAAGCTCTTGTATCATAAGAATTTGGGACACAGTCCTTTGACTTTCCTGTGGACTCCATTTAGGGTTGTGATTTCTGAGAGTCACCAAGTAGGTGAATGTGGCCACTGTACAGCACACACCCAAGTGTCCAGGCATAGTAGTCAGCCAGCCTGGATGACAGCTAGGGTGGCACCCATCTGTAATGGGGATATTATTGTAAGGGTTTCTCACATCCCAGAATTGAGTGCCACTGAAGCCAAAAGAAGTGTCACCTTGAACTAGGTTGTAGAAGGGGAAAATACAGCTGCAACAAAGAGAAGCAGCCCCATGGTTAAATAACAAATGCACCACTGTAGCTTGGTGTGGGGAGTAGGGACAAGAACATTGCCAGCACACTACACATGAAAGGTAAATTTCATTAAAGTATGTTGGTAAATTTTGAGTGTCTGAAATAGAATTAAAAAGAAAATAGCTTTTGCTAGACAGCTGACCATCCTCTTCTCAAAGAAAGTAACTGATCTTCTAGTAGGAAAATAAGAAAATCATTAAAACTTGTAAAAAAATAATTCAGAAGCTGCTGACATAATAAGCTGCAATTTAGAAAAAAAGGATCCTTTTTTTTGTTTCTCCAGGGCACTAGAGTTCCTCATCCATTTCTCTAGACTACATATGTTAACTCCATTTCTCTAGGCTACATTTGTTAACTCTGAAATAACTCAAAAGACCTGGAGAATTTTTAAAGCATTTACAACTCTGCAAGGAAAAAAGTGAAACAACATTTTTATCTCTTTCCCACCTGCTGTCAGCAGGTGTGTGCAGTCAGACTATGTAGCTTTTATGCATTGTGAAGCTTGTATAATTCAGAAATTCACACTCTACACATTTCAAATTGGTTTGACCCCTTCCCCTCTCAGGCACACACAAGCACAGAAATGGAGTTTTACTGTATTTTTCAAATCAGTGTATCCTCTAATTTATTCAGGGTTGTCTTTTAGAGTTATAAAAAGCATTTTAATTAATATTTTGGTCAGAAACCTTCCTCATAATTTTGTGGTGAAGAACCGAGTGCAAAAGTGACTCAGTGAGGATATTGCATACTCTGTTGCAATGCTCATATATTGTACATAAAATGACGGCCTGAAAATATGTTCACACCTCAGTGACCAAATGGATGCATTTATTTATTAAATTCTGTTTTATTTGTTGATTTAAAGCAACATCCTTGTAAATAAGAAGCCACAAAGGAATTCGAGGCTTTTTTCTTCCTTTCCAAACAATTTCTTTGTCCATCTACCATTTCCTATATACAAGGGGAATTCTCAGCTGATTATAGCAGCTGAGGACTGAGTCATCTTCCTCATGACTAATCTGACATACAGAAAAGACAAGAACAGAGCAGAAAGCAGACACACTCCAAGAACTCCTGGCTAATCAAAGATTTATGCAGTTCAACTGAAGCTGAGAAATCACACAGCTCTTGCATACCATTTTGATCCAACTTGATGAACATTTTTCTATAAAGGGAAAAAAAAGCTGTAATCTAGTCTACCATTTGTTCTTTGGAACCAACCAGTTTCTAAAAAGATCTTGGACCAATAATTGCACAAGTGGTCTTGATATACCTTACCACAAAAAAAGAACATTTCCCATTAATTTTGATTAAAAATTACTTTAAATAAGAAGAACATACTGAATAAGCGGAAATTGCTCAATGTTTATCTATATCCACACCTCTGAATAGAATCATAGAATCACAGAATCCTATAATGGTTTATGTTGGAAGGGACATTAAAAATTATCTAGTTTGACACCGTCTGTAATAATCACAATCAGTAATTACATTGATTTTTCTTATTTCTTTTTCTGAGATAAATAGAACAACAGTAAGTAACAGTGTGCAACCTTAATTAAGACATATAGGTCTCTCTTTTAAGTTGGTGGCATTGTAAAAGGTTTGGTTTGGCTGAGGAGACAAATATCTAAGTCTTTTTTGTTAGTGACTGTGGTTGAGAAAGGAATGTACCTCAAAATTTCACATTTTATCAAATTTTAATGTCATTAACTTTCAGTATAAAACTGAAGGGGGTGGGGGGGGGGGTGGGGGAAGAGAGAAAGAAGTTAGAGAAATTCAAGCTGGAAGGAATCCCTGTGGGTCCAGCTCCCTTGCCAAAGCATTTCTGAAGTTGGTTTCAGCTTCAGAGTTTTATCACATACCTCAGCGTCACGTCCTGTAAAGTTCTAAATATCACTTTGAACATAATTAATGAGAACTTAGAATCAGTCAATGCAAATAGAGATAAATTGGTCAACAGAAATAAAGTAAAAGGGTAAAGTAGAAGCAAACAAAATAAAACTACTCTAGAGAAGAAACTGTCTCAGCTTTCAGACTGGACTTGGTCGGCATTGCTTTTGAAGGCACAGATCAGAGTCAGACTCAAAAAGAATGTTTCATCTGAATTAATTCTTGATTAGTTACTAGGTTTTTAGATTTGGGCAGGAGATTACTCAGCAACAATTTTGTGAAGCCTCATATATATATATAGTTGCAGACGGGTTGAGTTTGGAAGGAATCTCTGGAGGTGATCCAGTTCAACCCCTCTGCTCAGGAGGACACCTGCTATCATGGTTAGTTGACAGACAGGAATGAATTTTATACTTACTGTGGAGCAACTTCAGTATGCGAGAAAAGAAATGGATACTAAATCTGTTTTTTAATGTTAATGAGAACCTAAATCTAGATGCATTCTCCAGAAAAATCACTGGAAAAACCTCCATTATATTCCAGGAGAATGGATTTGGATTCCAAGCAAGACTTTTTTAGAATAGGAATCTGACCTTAGATTCCTATATAGAGGCAGTGGTACTTTTTCTTAGAGTTTTGGTCAGAATTGTTTTGCAGGTTGAAGCAGATAGATATTGTGATTATAAATATATTTCTCAGTTTGAAAATGGAAAATGTTCTAATAACATTTGTAAGAGGTTCCATAACACCTTGTAAAAGAAATAAGATTTTCAGATGGGGTTTGATGAGTTTACTAACGTGTTTTACAGTCTATGGTTTCCAGTTGTAAACCCTTGGTAGGTTGTGAAGGAGTTGGTTCAAGTTCAAAAAATGTGGGTAAAACATTAGTGAAATAATGAAAAACATCATTTTGGCATTGTTTAAAAGAAAACATCACGAGGTTTAATTTTAATCTCAATTAATTTATTTCAGAAAAGTGATTTCTAATGGGAAAATGAGGTGTTCCAGTTACAAAAATGAGGAAAAACACTATAATGATCATGACCTGGATCTGATGTGAGTTTTATTTTATTTGTGACTTTTGTCTCAACCAAGAGATTATTTTGAAATTTAACAAAAACTTTTCTGAACTCTTCTACTGCTCCACACATGACCAGAACTTCCCCAGATTTTAGTAGATGAAACTGCTGCAAGTTCCCCACTGAAATATTAGCAGAAGCTGAGCATACATGGCCTGCAGTGTCAGAGCCAAAGGGACAGTTGCTGGGCGTAACCTGAGTGAACTATATCAAGGATGAGGGCAGTAGCATACAGCGATAAACACAGATATTGTTAACAGGAAATGTTACACACCTTTTGTAGTACCTGCTTTTAGAGACGGACTTTGTTGCAAAAACAGTTTGTGTAAACAATCCTACTATCAATTTCAGAATAAAAATGAAAATATTGAAAAGATTTCTTAAGTGTTCCTTAATACTTTCCATCAAAATATTTATATCAAAAAGAAATACAAGGCAATACACCACAAGATATATGCTGACTTTTGATTGTCAATACATTTCTTTGTATTTAGAAAGAATAATGATACAATTTTTAGATTGGGAAGTTTCTCTGCTACTTCAATGGAAATTATTTTAATTTCAAGCCCAGTTTTGTGGGTTTTGAAGATCCTCACTGCAGATGAAAACTGTCAGCTTCTGTGAAGGCATAGCTTGGGACACTGAAGACTCTCTCATTAAGAATTTCTGCCTGTAGCATTCTCTTCTCATTTCTTGTGTTTCTAAAGGCTGGTAATGGCCAGATCACCACTATTTACATTTGACAGAGCTCTGCCTACCTTACTTTGGAGGTTGTGACCAGAGGGCACAGCTTACAGCTCTTCTGAGGAGCATCAGTTCTCGCTGCCCTGTGTCAGCTGCCTGCTCATTTCTGTCCATTAAGGTTACCTTCTGCTCACTTTCCAACAGGGGATGTTAGAAAGGCACCTTGTCATGAAGATTTTGCATGTTTGTTAATAAAAGAAGTTATCTGAAGTCTCTGTACAATTTCTTGTTTTCCTGAACCACCTGCCGTGAAGGCACTCTATGAAATTAAAAATATTTAATTACCCAAGCTACATAATTGCAATATAATGAACTTCAGTATTTTTAGGGCAGATTAATGTAGTATACAATTTTACTAACAGAAGAACATTTGAAAATGTTAAATAATGGATTAGAGAAGGAAAAAAAAGACAATAAAATAATTTAAATACTCTACTCTGTATTAAATTTTTAATCATCCGTTAAAAGAATTTTACACAAAACCTTGTTGTTCCCTCAGTTTTAAAAAAAAAGTATATTCCGTTGTATCTATGTAGGGGTAATTCAGGAATGTTTCCTTCCTGTTTCCTTTCTACTAGTTCTGGAGATTCACTCCGGGATACGATCCTGCTGAGCATCAGCTGTCTCTCAGTTAATACTGGGACTCCTGAGTTCACAGGACAGAAGTAACCCGAGGTGTATTCACATGGATCTCAGAACTGAGTGACAAGTGGGCCAGAGCTGAATAGATGTGAGCCTCACAATAAAAAAACAAGCAGTAATGTTTGTATTCATGGTGATGGGAATTAAGTTAGTACATCTAAGGAAGTGTCAGACTAGAGAAAAGCAAAAAACTCATTTTGACTGTCTTTAAACAAATGACTCAGTCTTTTCTAAGTCTGACTGCTAGTCGTGTCTCACCTTGCTACTAAAGCCCAACCTCTAAGATTTCATTAGGTGTCACATCTTAATTAAAAAAAACTCAACAAAGTCAGCGAGTGCAATCTGCACCTTAGTATATATCAAATCTCCTTTCTCTACAGAGAATGTAGTTGTTTAGTACTCTGGATATACGATTCCAGAGCAGATAAGGCACATAGTAGGTGTGAGGCTGTATGTGTTGGTTGTAACTGAGGAACACATCATGGAGACACACAACACAATATCACATTAGGGAAATTCTCTGTGCATTACACTGCACTGATAGGGAAATGTTGTGGCTTAGGACAATCAGATGCTTTAAAAGAAACTTTAAAAGAAGCTTGAAAGTCTTTACAAGGGCTAAAAAAAAAGCAAGAGTACAGATAGCTGTGCATCACTAGTCATTGAATTTATTAACAAGCATTTATGGACATAGCAGTATGGCACTACACATATGTAAGTTAATACCACTGTTCTATGAAAGGTCATACTCCGCTCTTGTAGGTGGGTATTATGGTCAGTATGTCTTTCTGAGCCTTTTTTTTTTTTTTTTTCCCCCAAGAGTGTCCCAAAAAAACCTAGGGATTTAATATATTCCGTGGGTTTTATAGCTTTGATTTCTGCTTTTCTCCCATGACTCTGTGTGACATGAATGAAATTTTATCTCTTAATAGACAAAGGTGCAGCAGCTAGATATTGCTGGATGACATTACAAAAATACACTAACTGCAAGAGGGACTAAATAACCAGGTGCAACATCTCTTCCCATGCCCTAATTCAAGCAAAGATAGGGGTGGGTCAGCCACATACTTATTAAAGTAACTGGAAATATATAAGATTAGTCTTTCACAAAGTTCAGTTAGATTCCCTCAAATAAATATCATCTTCTCCTACTTACCAAACAACATAAAGTTTGTCTG
Source organism: Acropternis orthonyx (assembly GCA_035583155.1). Lineage (NCBI taxonomy): Eukaryota > Metazoa > Chordata > Aves > Passeriformes > Rhinocryptidae > Acropternis > Acropternis orthonyx. The sequence goes on from JAWWEU010000125.1 coordinate 50,027,180, forward strand.
TTGTAGAAGTTGTCAAAACCACACAATGAAGATTTATAGAGATCTCTCTGATGTAGACCCTATATAAAATAGTGTATGACAGGCCTTCTGGTACTGCTCCTAAATGGGGACATCAGTCAGCCACAGCTCTTCCACAGAGAACAAATCCACAGAGCTGATAACACAGATGAAATCCTGGAGGAGAAGACGAGTGTTCAGTTCATGTGCCCAGGTCAAATGGCACTCCTGCTCGCAGGCAGATGCCTCTGTGAAGGAAGATACCTCCTTCACCACTAGTCATGGGTGGAGGGTATGTAGGCAGACACTCATGGAAGAAAAGTGAACGGCTAAAAGGGGGAAAACAGTGTCCAAAATCCACAATAATTTGATGTTAGCTATTTAGGGTTCTTACACCAAAATTCAAAATATGCTAAGACTGGCCACGTAGCAGAAAAAGATATTAATACACCAATGCTTTGTCTTAATTTACTGCAATAACCCTATAATACTTTCTTAGAAATAGAATTGGTACACTCATAGGGAGTTATTTTTATTGGGGTTTTTGTGGGTTTTTTTTCTGGTTTGGTTTGTTGGTTTTGGGATTTTTTTAAGTAACAAGTGTTGCAAACTCCAAGGTATTGAAACTTCTTGCTTTCTGTGGTACTGACCTCCCAGTTACTCAGCCTTTCATCTGGTACCATGTTAGGACCTGAAGTAACAATTACATCCCTCATGGAATTTAGAACATAGCTATATTTTTAAACAAGGTATAACCAGTAGGACAGAGACAAGAACCTGGGCAGAAACCACTGGATTTTCTATCTTTTCTCTGCAGAGGCAGATAATGACATAAGAAAAGGTATGCTGTAAGTACTCCATCTCTTTTCCTGATACTTTACATTGGCAAGATATTATATGGCTTAATTTACTTATTTAGTCAGAAGACTTTTCCCATCAAACTGGCATAGAGCAGTGTTGTAGTAGTAGAATATTCAACATTAGAGTAATGTAACATAGAACAGCAAGGTGGCTGGATGGGTATGAGTGTACGCATGGCAGTGTGTGTAATCTTGAGCATCATTCTGTTGAAATGAACTTTGGTGGAACTGGCTTATTTGAATTCTTGGAAAATCATTTGATCCAAGAGCCCGGAAAAGTAGATAAAGTCTTAATGAAATCAGGGCAAACATCATTCATTTAAGGTAGATTGCAAAGAGAGTTATCCCTGAAACAGCCTCAGAATGCTAAGGAGGCAGCCTGAGTGTGCTGTTCTGAGTAAACTGCTCATGTAACTGAAGATGACTATATTCACTTTTTGCAGGACAGACCAGTGCTGAGAACACCCTTTGGGACACTTCTTCAGGCTGCAGTAACACTTTCAACTGCTACTGTATTCTGATATTGCAGCTGAAACAATGCAGCTTCACTACTGAGATCTGAAGGGTTTAGATTTGTTATGTAATCCCAGATGTTGTTTAAAAAACAAATTGCCCTCTCCTTTGAAAGAAAATCAGTTCCCATGGACCTTTTCAATTTCTTCTTTCCCCCTAATAGGTAGCTTACCTTGAAACACAGTTATCTTTCCCATCCCGTGGGGTGCAGGGCAAGAGTCCCATGGCAAGTTTCCCCCATGACCACTTTACCCCTTTCAGTTTCTCTTTGTCCATTTTTACCTTGTTTGTTTCTAAATACATGAAAACAGGTAGTACTATAATTGCAGGTGTGACTGAAAAGGAAAGGAGAGGGAAGAGGAGATCTCCATGCAGAATATCAATTTTGTCAAGCTTGTAAATTTGCCCTAAAGTGGAGTTTCTAAAATTGTTTGGACAATCAGGTTCCATTGAATAAAAAAAAAAAGAACTACAGAATAATAATAAAAAAAAAAAAAAAAAAGAAAGGATAAAGTGAAAGAATAGTACCTATATTGGTTTTCAGGGTATTTCAACTTTTCATTTCCTAGCTGGCCATTTCATTTCATTTCATGACCAAGCATTTCCTTTGTTTTTCAAAATAGAGGCTTTTAAAAGTAGGAACTAATAGTCAAATATTGTAAAGAAATATTTGTTTCTAGTGGAACAAAAATTTCATATTGACTTCTATAAAGAACAATAACATTTCAGGTTGGCCCAGAAAAAATACTTCATTTTATTTGCTAAGTTGTTAAATCCAAATCCTATAATTTAATATGTGTAAGTAAATCTCCTGTCTCTTGCTGTCTCCTTGAGGTATATTAATCAATAAAAACATTTCTTAACTGTTTTGTTGCCAGTTTTCTAAGGTACCATAACTGAAATAAATTAAATAAATAGTCTTCAATATAATAAAATATCACCATCTTTAATTCATATATTTTCTTCTAGACGTTTTAGGGATTCTGTAAATTATGAGTGGTTTTTACAGGGGAAAAAAAAAAAGGAGTTTTAATTATTTTTGCTTGCTGGTTTTTCTAGATTTTTAATAAAATTAGCAATCAATATCAATATTTTAAAAAACAAATAAGCCAGCTGTTTTATAATAGTTACAAATTGTTATGATTGGTTTTCAGGCATGTGTCACACACTTCAAAGAAAAAGAAAATTAGTTGTTTAGGATATAGTCAAATTTTATTTCACCGTAGCAAAGAGCTAGTAGCCTGTATTTTGACTTTCTACAATTAGTCTTTTCTAAGTCAATCATTTATCTTGTTTGATTTGGTTATAAATGAATTTAATAGAGGTAAATGTTTACAAATTCCAAATTAGGTTCCTTAGAAATACACACCAAAGAATTAACCTTGCATCAACAAATCAGAAGTCTGTGAAAATATTGTTTCCCAGTTTTAACTAGAGGCCATGTTGAGGAAAGGGAGACACAACAGAGGTAAAAGTTAGAACAATCTTTCCCCTGCCAGCCCTGCACAATTTTGGAAGAAAGTTAGACAGTGATCATATTATCTCTTTCCAGGGTATCCAAATACAAAGAGGCAATGAAGGAAAAACAAGTTATTTTTGGCCAGGGATGA
>JAWWEU010000125.1:50030259-50051469 GCA_035583155.1 Acropternis orthonyx
ATATGAGGAGGCGGGGGTGGGGTGGGGGGGGGGGGGCGGGAGTCATACCTCTTTCTGCAGCTGACAAGACAAATGTAGAAACTACAGATAGAAAATTCCACAATTCAATGGTTTGAAGTGTTGATTATAAGGGAGAGTCACAGGTGTTCAGATGACTTCTGATCTGTCTGTTGAAGTGCTCTTTCAAGTCTGTTTTTACCCTTAAAGGTGTTTTCTGCAATAAGCTCTTTATCAAGATTTCAGTCAGCACAGCAGAGTAACACACATATTCCCCAGCTGTAGCACTATGAAAGGAAAAGGTTCACAAGAGCTTTTCCCTTAGTGCAAGGGAGAAAGCTGAGACAGAAATAAACCCATCATTTTTTCCTGATCATTCATACTGTGACCTTCATGAGATCATTTAAGCTCGAGACTTTCTCTATAAAGCAGGGATAACATTCACTGGTAACCCAAAATGTACTGCTAATTCACTTGCCATGAGTTACTAAAAAGACTGTGCCCATGAAAGGGGTAGACTTAACAGGAGTGAATAGAAAGAGAAATAAATTGTTAAGAGGATTCTGCCTATCCACTAATGCTGGCCAACTTGGCACAGTGTGCCAGTGGCACAGCTGGACTGCCTCCGTCACGCATCCCTGAAGGGGCAGCACTGAACTAATACCTGCCTACAAAAGCACGTCTAGCTTTCTAATGATGTTCAGAGCGGACATTAGACCTTACATTCACATTAATTCTATTATAGCTATATAAGGCAGTTTCAAATTAGTGTAATTAGGACATAAGGTGGGAAAATCTATCTAAAGCATAGTATTACAATATAATAGGGAGTTACACTTGTCTGCATTTTATAGTGAAATGCTATTACTGCAAAGGGACTGCTCGCTTTTAGTTTGCTTTAGGCCTCTGAGCAACATATGAGTCTGTATCATGAATGAACTAACCTGGAAGCAAAAGTGTGTTGTTAAGACCTTTTATACTTTTATTTAGGAGCCAGAAACTGTATGCCCCAATAAAAAATATCTTCATTTCGTTATCAACAGCCAGAGAAATATAAAAAATGTGAAATGTGTTTGCGCCCCTGACAGTCCACAGTCATTCTAAAAAGTAACATCCAGTTTTGGAGGGGCACCTGTCTGTAGTCCATCATATTAACTTTTGTCAACTTCACTTGGAACATGGAATTCTTGCCTTGAAGCTGCTAGATCTATTGGAATTAAATTGACAGGAAGAAATCAGTAAAGAGAGTCTACAGGAGATAATTTCTTTACCTCTTTTGATGCTTTTAAACAAAACTAGACTTGAAAGAAAAAGAAAAAAGAAAACTTTTTAAAGAAAACTGTCCTTGAAAGCAGACAGCCCATAGACAACTGTCTTGTGAAATTAGAGCCAGTCAAGTGATGCTACCTCTGCACTCTGCATTATCCACGTGGGATCTGATCCTGTGCTCATCTGCAATCATCTTTAATCCATGTTCCTTAACCAAAATTTCATATGCGAAGGTTGGCACAGGGCAGACTCCAGAGCATCTCCCAGAGGAAAAGTTCACACTCGAATATGACATTTTAACATAGTCCTTAATTTGAATTCATACAATCTGAGTAAATCTTGGATGGGCCAAGACATGTTGAAAGTCAAACCCTTTAAGTCACCAGTAGACATATCTGGGTTTTTTTTCCCTTTAAGATTGTTGTGCAAACTCGCCAACAACACTGAGAATCAAAGTATTCAGATCACACATTTTGGCATACTGCCTCTTTCCAATCTCCAAAATATCTTTTTTCCCCCCTCTGCACTTCAGTATCAGCATATATATAGTCAGAAGATCCCAAAGTTTGCTGTGTCTTTAGCAAAAATGAAAAAGAAAACCAAATCAGGACAATGTTGGGCATAAATCTGAAGCAAAGACCAAGCTTCTAACAGTTGGGCAAATTGCACAGATTCTTCAAGGTTTCTCCTGCTTGCCACTCAGACACATCAGTGAGCCTTTGTAACCTCTTCTCACATTAACCAGACAACTCTTTTTCCAAACATGGCAGTTCAGAAAGCTTTGCAATCATGCTATCACTTGGACTGCTGAGATTCAGCTTCTCTTCCAGCAGATAACAGATGTTATTCCCTGTACATTTGTTCCTGCCTGGATATCACCCTCCATTCCCATTTCCCATTTATTAAAAATCTTTGAAGGAGACCATTTGGAAGCCCAATATATAATACCAATAAATAAAAGGATGCTCAGAGCAGACTGGAAATCTGGGATCTAAGTCACAGTTTGACCCCTTCCTAGCTATGTGTGTTCAAAGAGCATTCAAATATTGAGAGTAACACAATAAACACATATATTGTCAAATGAATCATAAGTGAAGCACCATTCTTCAGCTGGAAAAACCATTTACTCATCAGTTTCCCAAGAGAGCTTTTCTCTTATTTTTATCATATTTTGTGATATCCTGCTACAAATGCAGAACTACCCCATTTGATTGAGAATAGAGGTGATTTCAGAGTCAACAAGAACAGATTTGTTAAAAAAAATTATATTAGATGAAAAATTCATGCGAGCATTTTATTTCTGAGGCATGGAGGATCTGGTTCATTTGACCACACATATTTTGATGTAGCATGTTGTTGGTCCTATGCACAGTCAGGCACTGTGAGGTTTCAAGCTGTGGTTGTTGTAAGCAGGAACTAAAAGTAAAACTGTGCTGAGTTTCAAGGCAGTTTCCAGCTTTCTATTTCATTTTGGTGTTTTACACACATTACTGCTTGGAGCATAAAGCACAGTTTCCCTTGCATTACTCAACTTACTGGTCAGAGTTAAGAAAACACATATGTGAATCCTGCAAAGAAAAAAATTAAAGATTCACCAATTTTCCTTGCTATAAGTGTTCTGGGCATTGAGTGTCCCTGTGCTGGTATTCACTCTGCTCCAGATTTTGTGTTCCTGCCAATTCCACAGTCATTGTAGCCACCAGGCTCATACAGCCTTATACTCAGAAAAAATCCACCCAGCATCTGAATCTACAACTCCAGCTCTGACTAAACCTGAAGGCTTCCTCCTTCATAAAATTTCCAAATTTTAATATATTTTTGCTTTCTAATCTGCTGAAGGCTCTTCCTGAAGCCATTTTCTTCTTCTGACAGCACAATGCAATTTCAGTCTCACCGGCTTTTCTAAGATGAGCTACCTTCCCTACTTCCCCACTGAGCTTCCCACTGACCATAACTGCTTCAGCTTCCTGTCCCTTGCATTTGCTGCACTGTCTCCTCAACGTCATCTAGGCAAGGATTTAGCTTTCAAAGCCCTTAGCCTATCAGCCGACAGCTTTTCTTTTTTACCAGGAACCCACTGAGACAAGATAGAGACTTATATGCGTGAAGCCTCTCAGCACTATTTGTAATTAAAAAGTTGTACAAAACAGAAATGTCAGTAACAGTTGGTTATGAATTTTTAAGTCATCCAGGATAAAGAAAAAAACTGAGGGAAAAAAGCATGTAAAATTAAAAACCAATACACGTCTCTAATTCTGAGACCTGCTTCTTTGTTTAAGTCAGACAATACCACAGTACAAGGCACAGACAATAGAAAAGATGTCTAAAACTTCCCTCATTGCTTGTCTCTGCTTTTTTTATGAAATGTTTGGAAGGTAAAATGGATGTCTTTAGTAATAAAAATTATAAAAACAGATTAAGCTGGGGAATGGCAGGAGAAATCTCTCTCCTCTGCAGGTGTGTGACCTCAGATAGGCCTTCCCAACATAAACATGCTCCTTCAGATGACTGTAAATCTTCTTGAAAGCCACCTCCTGCTTGTCCCAGCTTCCAGATTTCCTCAATGAAACACAAATAGCTCATACTGACATAGCTAGCTGAGCACCTCAAGTAAGTCCCTCTGTTACACTACCATAGGTTCAGCAAAGAGCCTGAGAGATTATGATCCATGGAGGCAGGAACAGATACATCCATCCTAAGTGAGAATAAGAAAGGAGTCATAAAATAAAAGAAAATATACTCTCATATGATAGAAGTTATTAATGATACCCAGGTCATGAGAGATACAGAATAGGAAGAATGGCAGTAGGACTCTCTCAAGCATGTTCTCTTCAGAAGAGGTAGAAGTGGTTCTTGAGTTCAGTATCAATAAATTGCAGAGATGGCTGTAGTTGAAAAGGATATGTATGTATGAAAAGAACATATTTACATTGCCTCTATGTATGGCATATTGTGGGGTATAGAAAAGTACGTAAGATTTTTAAAAAAGAGTGGTCAGTATCAGCATATGTCAACTAAAAATTTTTTTCATCAGAAATAAAATACACATTCAGCCAACTGTGCATTTCCTCAAGGGAATTGAATCAAAATAGGAGGAAGATAAGGCAGTACAAAACGCTCTGAGTTTTCAGTCTTCTCTGTGACATTTTTAAGTCTTCTCTGCAGCCTTGCCTTGCCATCTCCCAAACATCCAATTCCATCTTTTTACTAAACAACCATAGAAAAGAAAGGGAACTGCAGGCAAGAATAATCCATTTTCTGCCTCAAATCAGGTAATATCTTTGCACCCTGGTATTCCTTCATTCAGTCTTCCAAATTCTCACACATAAACAGTAATACACATAACACCCAACTTCCATCTGTTAGCATGGCTGTTACCAGCTGACAATCATTTTACATAAGATATATTGTTACTGTCATATGTTCTTAAATGAAAAAAAGTTAGATGAGAAAAGAATATTTTGTTTTACTCATCTCTGTTTGGTCTTTATCTGTTAAAATACAACCGTTTCTCTTTTCTCAGGCTCCAGCAATTAGATCCAGTATCTGAAATGCTGAAGATTGTTTTCCTCAAAACTTTTATTGCGTTTAGTTGGGTTTTTTTTCTATCAACATCCAGTTTTCTTGCACAATCCTTTTATAAATATGGAATAATCTTGGGATTTTAGAGGAAGCAATTCTGCACCTATCATGCACATTTTAGCTTATAGACCAATTTGGGGAAGCAGGAAGCATGTGTTTTGAAGAATAACAATTCTCCCATTGCTAACAAAAGATATCTAATCTAAAACACATTGACTTTTTTATAGTTACATAAAATAAATATAAAATTTAAACTTGCTGCTCTAAATAGCTCAGATAGGCATATTCTGCCTTTTTAATTACAAAATCATTAACACTTTATTTATCTCAAACTATTTTATTACACTGTTTTTAGGTAATATAGTAAAAAATATAGAGAATTTTTTCCCTTGTAGAAAAGTTAATTTTTCAGTAAGTTTCAAAGAAAATCCAGATATATGTGGAAAATATTTTCCCTCATAAAAAGACAGAATACTTTTTGCATCTTAAGCACCTTCTTCGAATTTTAGCAATTTCAGATAGACAGAGGCAATCTTGTCATTTTCCAAGTTGTCTGCATGTATTGTACTGATGTTTTTCTTCTTTTTTAAAAAATATATTCTCATCCTTTGTGCTTCCATAAATTTGATGCTTTTGTCCCCTGTTATCCAAAAACAGATGGTCATCTAGGATCTCAGACAGAAATTGATTATTCTGTGGTAGTGTAGTTATTTCCACTTCATTTCCCTTTTTTTCTGCTAATGTCAAAAGATAAAGCTAAAACAGGAAACAATATTTTATTTTCACCTGTTTCTGAGCAGATTGTTGTAATTTAAAACCAATTCTAATTTAACTTTCTTCACCCTACTACTCTCAGTTAAAATAAGCAAACATATTTTGGTTTTAGTTTAACATACTACAAATAGCCAAGTTCCTTGCAAGATCCAGTTTATTTTTAGAAGGGAAATGAGTGTCTGTTCTTATTATTAACATCAGGCAGAATAGCAGAATCTTACTCCATGTTGTCCATGTGTGAAAGTATTTCACTTTGGTAAGGAAAAACCTTCTGGATAGGTTATGTTTATTGTCCCCCAGTTTTTGGTCTTTGGTTAGACTGCCATTCAAAAATATAGCTGTAATATGCCTGTGAAAATATTAGGCATTTTATGGATACTTTAGATCAAAATCTCACAGTCTGATCTCAGTAGACCTGGGGATAGAACCTCAAGATCCCAATGGTGGTCCTCATCCAAGACAATAAATTGTTTCTAAAAACTGTATGAAGTAAAAGAAACAGTTGTTTTCTATTTTAAAGATAATCAAGAATTTGAAAAACAAAACCAAGAATGAATGACACAAACTAAGAAACGAAATTATGACATCACTCCACCCCATCTCTCCACCCTATAAATACTTTAAAACTTACAGAATACCTGACAACAATGAAAGTATTCTCAGTCTGGACAGCTATTTCACTGCAAACCATCAAAGCCCTCACATCAAGAAAACAACTCACCCCATAACATCCTTGAACTTGAGGAAAATCTTAATTACTTCTAAAAAAACATAGCAGTTGAGTAAGTCTCATGAGACATAGTTCTTGATTTCAGAGCACTTACTGTTTCTTCCTACTAGCAAAGCATTCAGGAAAACTCATAGCACAGAGAGAGATACCCTGGGTCAACACCTAGTTGTGTACTTGGAGTCAACAACAGGAATGTGATTTTTATTTTCTCTGAGGATCAAGGTCTGAAAGGGAGAGACAGCCAACTGCATGGGACAAAAGAATATTTGGCAACCAGCTGGCTAGCCCGGTGAAGAGAGCTTCAAACTAGGGATAATGTAGGAGGAAGATGATAAACAACAGTCAGATGAGAAAGCAGTGGACCTGGCTGGCAAGCAACCGTTCTTCATGTGCCTCAAGACAGGTAGTCAGTCTTGAAAATTACTGCAATACTTTCTCTGGACCAACAAGAAAAATATATTTATTTAAATGAACATTAACAAAACACCACCAACTAATTTCTGTTAAATGCTGATAACTTTTTTTTTTCCTGTCAGCCTGAGGTGGAAATGAGAATGTGTGCTGATGGACCTCAGGACATCTCACTGCAACACTCGAAAAATCATGCCTGCAACACATTACTGCAAATCCCCAGAATTGGCTCATTGTCATGATGTTGCCAGGGACTGAAATTTCTAGAGAAATCTGCTAGATCAGGTACACATCTGGTCCACAAACTTGCACTCCAAAAACCACTAAACAGTCTGCAGGTCTTATGATCCCAGATACAAGATTGCTTGTTTTCTCATTCAAGAGAAGAATCCCTTTCTACAGATAAACTGCCATGAGGCCAAAACCAAATTGCTTCTGCAACACCACCAAAGTCCTTCAATTGCAGCAGCTTCCACAAGAGTATGGGCATATGGATGTAGCATGGCCAGGATGGCAAACGTTGGCAAAGTGCTCTATCTGCATCTGGCACCACTGAAGTGCCACAATGAGATAATTGAAAGCCTCTACATACAAATACAGCTATGCCTGAGAACTGAGTAAGACCATATATAACAACAATTAAATATGAGACAAGATGCAATTAAGCAGTTCCATCTCTCCCTTCAAAACTCATTTGCTTATTGGTTTAACATCAAAGTGCCAAACTCAGGTAAAGCATCACTCTGTTTGCTGTGTAGAGAGGAGAACAACAGAGGAAACAAAAAGATTTAGGTACAGTTCCAAAAGCTCCAGGTTACAGTGCTGGTGTCTTTCCTATCACTGAAAAAATCTAACCCAAAAGACATACCATATAAATTTACATAGACATGGAAATTATTGCATATATTTCTCACACTAATGCTGATACACAAACTTTTTTGTATATAGTTGCTGGGTAAGTTATTTCAGCTAAAGATTTTTCATGTGCCCTCTTTATTTTTCATATGCTTGACTTGTAATATTTGTCTATCTACTCCCTGACACTATTTGAAACCTGGCTCTTGTCACCTTGTCATTTCAGTAAGATTGTCTCCCATTCTAAGCAACACATGTGTTATCCAGGGAGTTTATTGAGATCACAGTAGAGATAAACTCCCTGTTAACAGATACCATATGAAAGTCCAGTTTTACACCTGTAGCCCCGGACTTGCCTAATTGCTCTGTGAGATGGCAGATGTGCAATCCAGTCACATGCATAAATCTTGTTCCTTACTTGAGGTATGAATGGCTTAAGTTTTCTTAGTGAAATCTTATGGTTTTGGCTGTTTAACTGTACAACCATTCATAAACTGTAATTTAAAAAAGCTAAAATTATTTTACACTTGATGAACATGGTGGTACAGAGGCTGAACTGGAATGAAAGCAGATATGTCCAAGCTGTTAAATTTTATTAGCCCCCAAAACAGGGCAGTTGCACACAAAATGCCCTTGGTCATGGTCCCTGTTCTGTGCTTGTTGAAACAAGCCAAAATCATTACAGAGAGCATTCTGGTTTGAGTTTAAGGGATCAAGTTGGGGATGTCTCCTGACACAGCTTAAGTTACTGCTGTGGGAGGAACCTCCAGTGCCTGGATTTGGACCATTATTTCCAGGACAACTGAAGACAAACTGGCACCAGTCCACCTCCCAGATCATGCCCTCTACAAAACGGGAAATCCTAAACTCTTCAAATCAAAATTGATCAACCTTATTTGTAGCATTGCTAAACACGACTATATTTTTCAGCTTCTTTCTCAGAAATGAAGAAACCATTTATATGCAATTTTTCATTCAGGGCTACAAGCTCAACAAATGCCATTGAAGCACTCTAGAGGATACACTCAGCATGCACATATTTAAAGTTTCCAATAGGACGATCAGCTGAAAACAAAGAGTTATAATAGACAGGGTCAGGCAAATAATGAGCTGTGCTGCAGTTCTGTAACTTACATTACTAGTTATAAATCAATTATGATGATTATATTTAACAATTTTCCTAGACTACTAATATTGCGAAGGTAGGGTGTGTTGACACATGTCAATAATGCTGTCATTTTATCACAAAGATGAGATCTAATTTATTTACAAATCCCTTAACTTCTATTGACTCACCAATAAGAAACAGACTTCAACACCATCATCTGGCATTCACCATTCCCTTGTGGTCCATTCAGATAGACAAATTGATTAACCTTGATGGAACCCCACATTGTCTTCACATGAAATAGTAAATTAATGAGTTTCATTTATTCAATTAATTCTTGTTATTGCTTCAGCTATGTCCTCAGAAGCAGCTTTGACTTTTAATCTTTTATTGTTGACACATTGTGAAATGTTGTATACAGGGAGTCAAGCAAAAAGCAAGCCAAAATAGAGCCATGAACTGGCACTCAAGTCTTCTCCTTAAAAACTCCAATAAGTACAATGAGACTTCCATGTTACATCCATCTGACACATTTATTTTCAACTGCACCATAGTAAAAAAATCATATATTTGATTTTTTAAATTTTTAGTACTTGTATCTCCAATGTTCTTTTTTCTTTTCAAGCTGATATGCTTAATAACTGTATTGTTCTCATAATTGTTCTTTAAATGTAAATAAGATCCTGGAAAACACTTATTTTCATTTCCCTGCTATATGACAAAGAGTTTCTGACAAGCTGTAAGCACTGTTCATCCACAGTTTCATCCACTGTGATGGACAAGGTTCAGCACATGTTAAGACCTCCTCTGAAATTGTATTTGAAGATTATCACATTAGCAAAACACTAGTAATGTTTCTTTATGTACAGAGCTATGGGGTGATGTGGAGAGATGTGCATGTGCATATATTGTCTGAGCAATTAATGATGATGTTTTCAACTGCAGCCTTGAACTATAATAGGTAACATCTGATTAGGTGTTCTCACTAAACCTGAGATGAGTATGTATATGTATGATACATGAAGAACCTTTAAAATTAAATATAGACTCTATATAGGTGTATAATAATAGTTATAGATGTACCATTAGTTATATAGGTATATAATTTACTTAAGCGCTTAACTGTTGGGTATACACATGCCCCTTTCAGTCTTTACCTGCTACAGCTGTTCAAACTGGTGCCACCATTGCCATGTATTTTAGTGTATTAGATTATAAATATTATAAATTCCTATTTCACCCTGTTAAATTCTGAAAAAAAAAAAAAAAAAAAAAAAAAAAAAAACGCAAAGGTGTCATTTTAGAATCTAGCAGTTCCTAAGGAACGGAATATCAACGATTAGTTTTCCTTGCCATTCTCAAAGAGCATTGGGCTGGATGTGGTGGGTTACCCTGAGATACACAACATATGAGCTATGGAAGAGAAACCCAAAGATATACTTTTCACTTCTCTCTCAATAATAGAGGATGTGCCTTCACTCACTGCAGCTAGACCAGGAGCCAGGCATCTGTATTCTGTTCTTAACTGTCACACCACCTGGAGTGGGAAAAGAGACTTTCTCCAATTAAAAATGGTACTTCAGAAGACAGAATAGTCTTCTTGAAACATTAAATAAAGATAAAGGCAGAAGAGATTGGGAGAGTGACCCAGAACAGAATAATCCCTGTAGAGACACCACTTCCTTAAGGTCTGGAAGATCTTTGAGCTCAGCTTCAAGTTTTGGCTTTAGGTCACACAAAGTGGAATTGAAAATGTGAATCTGGCAGCTAGCAGCACTAACTGGGCTATGCACAAAAAATTCTTTTCAGATTTGAGAAAGCTTCGCAGTAACATTCATTAGTTCTTGCTGACATGAATATAAATACAGAGAAAAAAATACATTTCTGACTAAAAGGACATATAAATAAATTCTTAGCTTAGTTATAGCAATACTTACTAAGTGATCTTACACTCTTTTTCAGATTTGTCAGCCTATCACACAGTTCAAGAAAAATCTCTGATGTTTAAAAAGGTTTCTAAATGAAAAAAGAGGTGAAATTCTGCAATTATTTTTAATCCTTTCTTTTTGGAATGCACAACCATGGTGTAAATTTTCATCTGAGTTTTGAGACTCAAAAAGTGTTTATGAATCATATAAAATACAGAAGTTAAATTATCAAATGACAATCTGCAGACAGATCTACGATTCGAAACCTCTCAGAGCCTGTGTGAGTCACCTATTGTTCTTTATCTTTCATTGAGATTTTACTTTTTCTCTCAGATTTACACTCCTCATAACATATGAGGAACGTGTAGATGAGTATTGAGTTGGAGATGAACTATCAGTCCTATTTTTAAAAAACCTCTTCTGATTGTTTCTATCTACATTCTATCAAAATTGCTTAATAAGAAGAATTTGCTGCCAGATGACCATGTAAAGCTTTACTTAAAAATTAAAAATCTCTTGCAGAGATCAATGGGTAGGTAATAACGAGTTAGGCAGAAACTGTGACAGAAGAAAATTACCTCCCTTCAACTATTTAACTGAAAATCAATTTTTTTTTGACAAAAACATTGATTAAAACAGTCAAGATAAATAATTTATCATTAAAAATGTGAAATACTAAAAATGCTAAACATATTCTCATATTGCTCGGGCCTTCATGGTTGGATCTGAACTGCTGAGCAAGCCCACTCAACATTTCATTTAATTTTATTGTTTTGCAGAAAGTCAATTATTTTTTTAAAGTTCAAAACTTTTACTGCTCCTTTGCCTTATTACCTTGCCAGTTGAAACTTACATCAAAGCTCTGTATTCTGCACTCTGAAGGGGAGGAATTTTCAGTATAAACTGTGTTGTTCTATTGCAGTCTATGTTAAAGCCACAATGCAAAAGGAGAGGCAGCAGAGCAGGAGGGAAGGGATATTGCTGAACATCAGACAGGAGAAAAGCCCTTGTTTCTGAGCAGCAGCTCATTCCCTCAGCAGATGGCATCAGCAGCAGAAGGTACCAACTCACTACAGAGTCTGAAAGTTAACACCTAGTTTTCACTGTATTCCCCACCAGGTCATGTTCCTTAATCAGCAAGGTGATTATGTCTTTCATTCCCAATGAGTGTTCAGCTTTCCTTGTATGAAATACTGATGGCCTCTTGCCTATCACAGCAGGTTTATGTTAGGCTACATGCAAATGCCATTTACATAAATAAAAAAGAATCAGAAGATTCCATATCCCTGGAAGTGTTCAAGGCCAGGTTGGATGCAGCTCTGAGCAACCTGGCCAAGTGAAAAGTGTCCCTGCCCATGGCAGTGGGGGTTGGGACTAGATGATCTTTGAGGTCCCTTCCAACTCAGGCCATTCTATAAAGGGAATTTACATTCTTAGCATACAGACTGGACAATGTACTTTGAACAAACTGAAAATCTGCACACAGGAATAAACTTAATATAATAAATATGCTTTATTCATTAGGATCTAACACATTCAACTTGTTAGAATTAGTTTACAGTACTGAATGTCAGCAGAAAAATTTGGAGGAAGTCTTTATGCCTTCTTTATAGTTTTTATTTTTTCTTTCTGAGTGAAAGCAGTATATTTTGATGGCTAAAGTATTAATATTTTCTTGCTATTGAAGTATGATCATGACTGTAACAGCTCCACTGTAGACAGCTCTAAATTTGTCTTATTTCCCATAACTGATAATGACCAGAGTCAAATGAAAAATGCCTATCTAGAAATCTGATATTGGCCAATTGCATACATACAAGAAAACTGTAAGTATGGTGAAATTTCACAACATAAAGCTTTCTAGCTGCCAACAACCCACAGATCCAGACATTCTACAATTAATTTTCCTTGAAATTCCTTTATTCCCATGCTTTATTATTCTTAAACTCTAGCATACAATAACAGTCAGTGTATTTCATTAATTGCTGTCATATTATTAATCACCCAAACACACTGAAGGAAACTGCAGGACTTCAGTCTCATCTGGATTCAGAAAGAAAATAAAATGGTCTGATTCAGTTTTGGATAGGAAAATTTTCCACAAGAAAGCATCTTGCTGGTTCTTATTTTCTCCATCCTTTCTTCCCTAAGGCATGGAAAACACCATCAACCCAAATAATAGAAAACAGTACATTTCTACAATAGGTTTTGATCCTTGCATCCAGTAACTCAGAAAACTATGTCCCATACGATGCATGAATGACATAAAAGAGCCCCATTTCACTTCTAATCTATAGCCTTGTAAAGAAAGAGCAAACCATTTCACAAAGAAGCCATGGAGATGTCTCCAGAGATGAAAATCTCCCAGAGAAAAGGTTTTTAAAGTCCTTAGAAGCCAAAGAAACGTACCCATCCAGTTAAGCCTCTGTAAAGTATCTCCATTTCTTCATGCGTCTCAAAACTGTGCATAGTTAAACATGCTGAAAGCTTTTTTAATTATCAGGAAATCTCTAATTTTCTCAGTCTAGGTATATGTATTTACTTTTATACAAATGAAGTCATAGACTTTTTCTTAAGAACTGTATTTATTAAAGTGGGTCCAGGTTATCAGGAGTGTTAGAGGATCATTCTGTAACCTATAGGAGGATAGAACTGGAGGAGTATGTACATTACAGAAAGGACAAGGCCTGACACTGATACACTTGTGTTCAACTGGACAGCAGAATTGTTGCTGCTGAAACCGAGCCCAGTGGAGACAGTAAAACTAAAATTAAAATTCAATTATTAGATGCAATCTCCTGGATTTTAGAGGAGAAAATCTAACGTTGGGGAAAGGTTTGTTGTTATAGCTGGGGAAAGGGTTCCTAGTAATTTTTATCCAGAATTTCACAGAGTGGCAGCAGTTAAGTTCATGGCACTTCAGCCATTGAGATCTACAGCACTAAATCCACCTTTACTGAGCCTCCATGCTGTACAGTTACACCACAACAGAAAGTCTGCTCTCATTCCTTAGGGCTGATAGGAGCCTTGTAACCATTTTAGAGAACTACAAGACAGGGTGTCACCTGAGGAGAAAGAAGATTAGACGTTTACAGTGGTTTTTTGGAGGTCAGAAAGTCCTGTGAGCCAAAAACAGCTACGCAATGCAATGCTCTGCCTCCATGTGTCCAGTGAATGTTTATAGTAGAACTCATGTGCGCTTAGAAGACTTAAGATAGAGCTGTGAGTGTTTGCAAGAAAACAGCAGGGAGGAGCTGAGACACATAATCAATGGGTAAGTATTCAAACAGGAATCAGGCAGAAGTGTTTGCAGCAGACTCCTGAATGGGAAGCTGTAGCAGTGCCAAAAAGCAAAGTAGAGCCTGGGTGTGCCTTAACCTGTGGTAAAGACATTTTTGACAGCTTTGGGATTAAGTTTTATGGTTTTGGGGGGTGCATCTGTGACTTCATACATTTGTTGTTTGGAGGATGGGCTAAAAAAAGTGCTGCCAGTTTCTTTTCCCAGGACGATGAGTGATGATAATGTGGAGCACATAAAGCCTCTAGATGGTTTTATGCATATATGTTGTCCTAGAAAGAGGAAGTGCAGATCTCTAGCTTGACACTTTATCATAGGGCTGTGTTTCCTTCTCCTCATTACCCACTCTTGTAGATCAGAGATATTTGTTACAATTAACACCATTTCCATTGCATTACTACACTCTAAAAACAAGCTTCCTACTTCCTCAAGAAGTTTCCATTCATTTGTTTCACAAGTAATGTGTCATTTCTTGAAGGGCAATACAAAGCAGGAAAAAAACCCATTGTTTTAAGGTGATAGGGTCCTTAAGAGCTCCAGGCATGAAGGTTTTCAAAATAGCTATTTTATGCACTGAGAGAAAGCAGTTTAAAACTTTAAGGCTCTTCTTTCCTCTCAGTAAAATATGCCTATTTCTCTGTCTGCTGCTGATTTATGAATGGTAATAGTGAGAGCATTATAATGGCAATGAAACATACATGATGGGTTATTGACAGGAAACTCTTTGTAGATGAAATCAAATTTTGAGCCTCTTCTTTAATGGCTATAATTAGCAACAGGAGATAAAACTCAGGAAGAGTTGAGATTTTCTTTCATTCACATGGGGACTCACATGCTTCCACAGCCTCTAACTGTCTTAAATAAACTGAGGATATGTTTTGTATTACGAAAAAGTTGGAGAAAAAGAAGAATACGACACCAGGCCCAAAAGAATTGGTCTGGTTAGAAATTTTATGTTCTGGTGAGTAGGAGGCACCAGATGACCAGAAAATCCACTGAGGGTTTTCCCCAATGAAAAGAGAAAGGCCACTGAGCTTTGTTCACTGCCCAGGAAAAGCCACCCTCCACTGTTCTTTTTGAGAGTTTCCATAAACAAGGTTATGCCTTTGTAATTTTGCTGCTGTTTTCATTCTCCTGAAAATCAACACAACAAACCAAATGAACACACACTGAGTCTTGTAATGCTGAACTGACCCACTTCTAAGCCTACACACTTTTCTTTGTCAGCAGCACTCATGAAACAAGAAACACTCCTTTTTGATTGTTGTTTACATCAACCAGTATACAAAACACAGTCATATAACAGTTATTTGCAATTACAGCTTTTTTCCTTACTACCACAGAAGAACACAAATAGAAAATTCCAAAGAAACAAAAGCAGTGAGGTGTGCATGTCAGCTAAATAACATTTGCTTATTTAATTCACCAGCAAAAGAATTTTATATGAAATTAATACAGAATGAAAGCTCAAGAAGTAAAATTTTAAAACTATTGCTTTTTGGCTGAAGGTTTTCATTTTAGCTCTGTCATACCATGGTGAATTTTGTAAAGAAAATCCAAGGGGTTTGAAAAGTTTGTGAATGCAGTCAGTTATTACATACTTTCATGCCTGAATTTCTGATCTTTAAAATCCAAAACAATGTGCTTTGCAAGAGGAGGATGGATGCTGCATATGTTGTATGGGTCCCATTTAATAGGAAACATCAATAAATGACAGACTGGGAAAATGATGACTGAGAAGCCTAGAAAAGTGCTTAGATGAGTTTGCATGGTAAATGCATCCTGTGATAGGTAGAGTATCCCTTGTGCAAGAAATATCTCTGCATTTACATTAAGTGTGGAAATAGCTAGGTACTTTCCCATTTTATGCTGTTCTGAGTATACTACTCTGACCAATGTAAAGCAGAACCAATCTTACTCCTTTTGAGACTTCTCACAGGATAGCTTTGACTATCCTGTGAAATATAATTTTCAGAGGCCACCTCTGTAACCTGGTGATAGGAAACAAACCTTGAAAGACAGAGTAAAGTCAAAGTATGAATTCTGGATAGAAGAGAGAAAAAGGGCAACAACCTGCAAGCCTTAAGAATGAAGGAGAAATAGTGTAAATGCTGTTTCACATATGCTTATCTTCTCTCCTGACTTACTACAGAACAATATATGAAAGGTACATCAGTGTTGACCCATGTGGCTTTACTTGTATGCAGTTTAAGAAATAAGCTTTATTTTCTCCACCATTTCACCCTTTCTCTGCCCTGCTGTACCTTTCAATATTCCCCACACTCTTCTTCATGACAAGACCCAATAATAAGAGTTAAAAAATTGTTACATGTACACTGATAATGATTTTGGACAGCACCGATTAACCAGTTCTTTAAAACTGCCAGAGTTACTCAAAGCTTGAAGAACTTGAAGCCTGGTTTGCAGCTGATTATCAATATTTTACAAAGGTTAAAATTTTAACAAAATGTGTGTGATTTTGTGATATATAGACACAATAAGAAAATGAAAGTTCATTTAGTTTCTGTGAAGGGAGGTCTTGTGAGTTGTTTTGCAAGGCCTAAATATCTCCAAAAAGTCATGTATCTTTATCTGAAGTCTCTCATTAAGCTACCATCTATTTCCTAAGCATAAACAAGGAATCAGCATTTGTGCTTTGCTAAATCAATAAAATAAAGCAAAGTGTTATCACAAACTGCTTGATGTCAGGATGCTATAGGTTTCACGCTGAACCAAATTACATTACCCAGGGAATGCAGAAAAGAGCTCTATTCATTCTCCAGCATGAATGGGAACAAGGTGCTCCATTTACATTCCTGCAGCAATCTGAACCAAACTAGCCCTGCAGCCAGGGTCTCTCACAGCTGCAAGATATGGCTGATGAGCTGACTGGCAGCATCTGGCTTGTAGGGCAGATCAGTACTCCTGAACCACACGTCCCAGAGGGCTCCAAGATCTGTCCGTTATCTTTTCTGGCCACAGCAGGGGGTCTGTGATGATGTTGGTGCAAAAGAGATGTAGGACTTTGCCTTTGGACAGGGGGAGACACCTGATTTTTATTCAGTATCAAGTCCCTTGCTTCCCTACCAATCTAAGTCCCTGAAAGAAATTACTTCTCCAAGATGCTGTCAGTAACTTGAGAGTGGGTACAAAAACTGTGTTTGGCCCCTCCATCCTAGATCCATGGGGACATTTTTAGTGACTGCAGCTGAGTGACTTCATGGAATTTCTTCCCCTATTTATTTCTTCTCCTTGTTTAATTAGAAACTGTATACTCATAATTTCTCTATAAAATTTAATGTTCTCTGGAGGTAATTGAGGTTTATGTAAAATTTTATGACATACTAATGGCTTGAATAGAACAGAAACTAAAGACTATTTCGTAAAGGAAATCAAAGGCTGCTAATGAAAGGTCTCTCTAGAGTTAGCATGGAGAGAGACAAGACTGACTTTCAGCAATATAATGCTGAGCTGAGCTAGTCTAGTCTCAAATATAACATTTACACCTTCAGCCATTAATAAAAAATATAGTATATATCTATTCTCACCTACAATTCCTGAGCTGGACTGGCAGTAGGAGTAAAGACTTCAATGCATTAATTTTCTTCAACATTCTGAACTTCTTCTGTCACAATATGCTTAGTCCATTTGGAGTTTTAATGCCTGGAAATTATGACTTTTAAAAGTGCCAAAGAGTTGTGGAGAATTAATTCCTACTAGAGCAGTGAGAATACAGTACCTTTGGGAAATATAATGTATAACAGTGCTTTGCCTTTGGGCTCATCTCTTCATAAGAAACCCAGCTGATCACCATCGTAACATTTTATTATAAAGTAACTGCTCACAGAAATTCTTATTCCTATGCTTCATATTGCTATTGAACTGATCAAGGATCAAAAGCAAACACTTTTAAAGGAGATGCAGTCATTTCACTTCCAAAATATTTTATCTGCTTTCTCTTTCTCCTTTCATCTCTCATTAAAACACTATTATTGTTGGGTTTTAAAGTCATCAGGTTTCAACTAAGTAAAACTATGTCTTTCATTGCAGGAAACTATTCTCTTCAATGACCTTAAGTATTTTATGATGATTTATCCATCAGAAGGGGAGGAAAGGCAGGAAAAAGGTATCCATCTAGATTTATAAAAGTGATGATACAGTATTCTGGACAGTATTCTCTTCTAAAAAAATTCTCAACAGAAATATTTCCTTTCTTTTGATTTCAATAAGTTTTGACTAAAGCCCCACATGAGCAACAAATACATACTCTATATTTCATTATTTTTTAATCCGAGTCTTACTGGAATCAAGAACCTTTCAGCTTCTCCTTAGGATAACTTTTATAGGGAATGAAAAGTTTTCTCTTTTGCACTTCAAAAATTTAGTTTACTTGTCCACACAATTGCTTAGCAGCCTTCAGTCTGTGAAGAAAGTTGATAATGCTGACATTGACCCCAAGAAGAAGAAAGACTTGAGACCTGTCACAACACTTACAAACTACAGAGGTAAGATAAAGATAAAACACAGAAAGTAAAAACAGTCATTCAACGAGCAATAGTAGTTCTGTAAACTAGCTAAATTTCTCCTTCTACTGGAAAAATTCCCTTTGAAGCTGAAGGAAGCCATATCTGTATTCACTGGATGGAAGGGGGCAAAAATGCTTTGAGTGTCCCAGAGACCTCTGAATCAATAACTGAGTATTTGTGACCATTACAGGGACAGTGCTCACACTGAAATTGTAATGGAGCTCTGTGTTTCAGATCAGAGCACTCCCAGGTGGTGTTATAAACCCAAGAGAGGCTTTTCTGCTTCTCCATAGTTAAGCTATTTCCACTTTAAAACTGACAAGACATGGAAAATTGAAACGTATAATTTGTTTGCAAATGCATGCAGCCAGGAAAAATGTCAACATTTTACTTCAGAAAAATTCAATTAACAAAATAAGTAAATAAAATAATTAAAATACAGCAAAATAACATCAGGTAAGAACTTTCGGATTTGTGTGTGTGCAGGACTTATATATATATATATATATATATATATATATGTGTGTGTGTGTGTGTGTGTGTGTGTGTGTGTGTGTGTGTGTGTGTGTGTGTGTGGTTTTGATTTAAAGAAAAACATTTGGGCAGGAACTCCAATAAAATGAACTCCTTTCCCTATTCATTCCCACCAAAACAGGGAGGTATAATGTGAGGAGGTATAAATGAAAAACAACAGATAACTGACAGGAAAAAAGCAGCAAACACAAAGATACAAAGGAAAACTGCTTACCCAAAAAGAGGGGAATTCACCACTCCATGTTGGCACCCCCAGGAACAAGGGGGAAAAAAACTAAAAATGGTGGAGGGTCCTCCCCACCAACCACTCTCCTCTGCCCAACTAAACAAAAGAAATAGTGGGAAACAGAGGCAAAAGCCAAACCCTGGGCAAACTGTTATTCACAAGGAGCTATGAACTGCCCACTCTACAACACCTGGAGTTCAGAACCTCTTTGTTCTCTGCAACCTGTTGCCTCCAACACTGGTGCTGCCCCACTTGGCGTCGCTGGGCAGTGAACAAGAGCTGTGGCATTCCTGACATAGTGGAGTGGTGAGGGGAGAGTTACCGGCAAGCTCTCCTGGAAACAGCTCCTGGCACGGGCAGTGACAGAGGCCACGGTCCTTGCAGCATGAACCAGGTCAGTTTGGCAGAGGTCTGGGCAAGGGCAGGCATTCCTGGCACTGGCTGCACCCAATTCCCCAGGCATTCCCTATGTGGTCCAGGGGAGAGACAGTCTCTTCAAAGCAATGTTGAAAAAGGGAATAAAATATAAAAACCTTTTGTAACTATTGTCAGTATGTATGTATATATTTTAATTTTAATATCATAAATTATCATTTATATAGGAACAGATGGGGTTTCAGGACTGGGCTTGTCTGTGTTGGTTTTTTATGGGGTTTTTGTTTTTTTTTTTTTTTTCCACAAGCCTCACAGAAATTTAGTTTGCAAAAATGTTGGTTTCTGCTTAAGGATTCTCCCAGCAAAGAAAGAAATACTGTCTCATGCCTGTCAATATGAAGAGAAATTAAACTGATACTTTAATAACAACACCAGGTTCCACTTAAAGTGTTTCAGTGAAAAAAATTATTTTCATTTTTACATTATTCAGGGAGGGATTTTTTACATTACCAAAAGAAGTATTTCCTAGCTTTCCTGATTAAAAGTATGTTTCACCAATGAAATGAGGCAAGTTCTCAGAATGTCAGTACCTTGAGTTGTTCCTGAACACACAAGCACAGTTTTTTCAACTTCCTTTAAATTTGAAAACCAAAGCTTCAACCAAAATTCAAGACACAACAGTAACGAAACCTTACTATTTCAAATTATGAAGGCCACTAAGATTTTTTCCTTTATGATGAGGTGTTCCCACGTGGCCGAGTCTTGCCGGCAGTCAAGGTGGAAAAACATGAACACCTGTGTGATCCCTTGCCTTTGGCATATGTTTCATTGCTTCTGCTCCTAACAAATCCCACTGAACCACATACTGGGCTGTAGGCAGTAAATCCCTCAGCAGATGTAACCAGCTGGTTTCTCAGAAATTATCACCTAGCTGAGTTGGTTTGGGGGCTTTTCTTTGCTTTACTGGTATGACATTGCTACTGATTAACTGCTAATCTGAGTGCCACAAGCAGATTAAAGCTGGAAAGTTATTTCAGAGTTACACTCAGACCTGTTGCTGTCGTTATACTTCTGTTAAGTGTGGCTGGACTTGTTTAACATAACTATCTGAGCTGTTTGGCTATTTTTGTTGATTTCCTAAGGTTTGATTGGTCCTTCAGGCAGTTAATAAGGTCTGTTTAAGGCCAGTTTTGCTACAGATACACGGGTTTTTCTTGCTAGGGTGACTTCAGAGTACCTATACCATCTTAAATACAGAGGTTTTGGGAAAGTCTCTTAAAGAGGGGGTTTTTTAAGTGGTAATTTCTTGGGATGAGTGTGGGGGGTTTAAGTGTTTTGAGTATTTTATAGTTCTGGACTTCTACTATATGATGTAACTGAGGCATATGGATTATAAGGCCTGACGAATATTCTGTCTATGAACATGATAGAAGTATTGTTTGTTGCATCAGTTTAGAACAGAAAAGGATTTTTTTTTCTTTCTTGTGTAAATCCTGTACTATCTCTATGAGCTGTGATAGATGATGCTTTGTGTTTGTTCATGAAACCGGGAAGATTAAGAAACCACTGTGCAGAAGTGGGCAGAGTGCATTCTGTA
>JAWWEU010000125.1:50051569-50070014 GCA_035583155.1 Acropternis orthonyx
CTGCTACGCCTGCTGCTGCTTGCTAAATTTGTAATAAATCTTCTTTTATTTTAAATTGGTCTTCATAATTTATAACATTCTAATTCTAAGCTTTCTTTCTGGGTTGTACTAGCTGAGACCAAGTTTATTCAACAAAGAGTTTCTGTGATACAAAGTATGCTTTATGCAATACAGTAGCAGTTTTTTTGAAAGTTTTTCTGAAACAAGGTTTGAGACTTGATGATTGTGATGGATTAGCTAAAGCTGCAGAAATCGTTAATGCAGAGTGATATAAATTACAGATAATAAATTTTATCTGTCTGTGGCTTTTACTGTAGCATTCGCTTTGCTACAGGTCAGTCAAGAGTTTGCATATATGTTTCAAGGACTCTTCTTACAAGACTTAAAAGTCAGTCTAATAATTTTTGCAATGCTACAATAAAATCTTCAATTAAAAGTAATACTCTGTTTTATGAACTAATTTAGACAATTCCTTGTTTTCAGCTGACTCCTACATTATGGACAGGGCTTACATCATGAGTTGTAATCTAACAAAATTACATGTCTGAATTTTACAATACTGGCTTTTAGCACTGCTGTAAACATTTGAAAACATTCAAGACTAAATCTCATGTAAGAATTACTGATCACAAAACATTTATAAAAGGGTCTATTCCAGGAGCATGTAAACAGATCAGATTCTCATGTATACATGTTGGACATAAGTAAAACTTCTAGTTTTGTTTCTGAATTCTTTTTAGTCTGGTTGACTCTAAGTATCAACTGCCATTTTCTCCATGGTTATCTATTTGAAGTAGAACTATGTGCCTCCAAACTTGTTCTATGTGAACAGAAATCTCTAGGATTTCAGATGATCCACCCATAATTTATGTGCTCTCATTTTAACGGTCTGCTAGGGATTATCAGAGAAAAAAAGGCTTGTTACCCTGAAATTTCCAAGGCTGGCTGTAGGAGGCACAGGACACCGTTACCAGTAATCTCTGAAAGAATCCTTTATGCAGTAAAGGAGAAAGAAAATGAAGTTTAAAAGCTGTCACAAGAGTTTCTCTGAAGTGTTTATGGATGCTAATGGTGTAATAACATCACCTGCCTCTTGGTGACAATGGAGTGGATTGGCCTTTTTTTAGAATAATGCAGTGCATGCTAAAAAGGTACACGTTTACAGCTTAACTGGGAAAACATAAGCTGCATAGTTGTTCAATATGTGAAAACCTGTTGGGTGCACAGGGACAGATAATGTTCTCTATACATAGTTTCTGTTGCAAAGAAGATCTTATTTCTGCTTCTACAATAAAAGAGCTGAAGCACTTTCATTTAACCATGCTAGGAAGTACTGCAGCAGAATATCCAGAGGCAGCCCACCGAACGGGGGGGAAATCGAGGACTTAAAATGAACAGCTGGCAACACAGCAGACCATTTTGATGCAAGAAAGAGCAGGATGTCCATGAAGATTTTGGGAAAAGGAGAAAGAGCAGACCATGCAATGACTCCTGTAGAAATAAGGGCTTTGAAGGTCCTCTAGCTGAGGTGTGTTGCTGAGTTAACTGATGAGTCTCACCCTTCCTTCTGGGAGTAGAAATTAGGTGATGTGTGTATTATGGGCTTGCTTTGGGGTAGATGGAGAAACCATGGGATGTTTCCTTGACCTCTTTGGATAAAGAAGCCATTTGGCCATCTCTTACTGGGAATGTAATATAGATGCTGAATGAGCAGAGACATACAAATAGTTTAGCTGTTGAGAATTTTTAATCCCTGTTGTTTTCAGTATTCAGACAGTTTAAACAGAATCTCAGCTGACAGCCTGATAAAGTTCATAATTCTCATAGTCTGGTGAGTCCCAGATAAAAGAACAGCTGTGACTTTACAGAAAAAAAAAATAATTAAGAAGTCATCAACATAAATTACAGGTAGTGTGTAAACATATGCTGGAAATCCCCTTCATTAACACTTACTCAGGTATTCTGGCTAGGAGTTTAACAGAATGCAGAGAGGAAAAGGAGATAGAAACCCCATGAGATTATAGTAGACAGTAGTTTCTTTCCAGTCAAACAAACAAACAAAAAAAATGAAAACAAAACAAACAAACAAACCCAAAATACCTATTACTCCCTATATAGAGATATTGTAATTCTTTCGAGCAATCAGTTGTCTTTTTTGTTTAGCCAAAGAATATCAGATTCCAATGCATGACTACAAGTTCCCTGAAGGGGCAAGTTTCTCCAAAGAATCATTTAATGCTGTGTCTAAAGTTAAGTGTAGAATGAAAGTACACTGGCAACTCTTAGACTTTGAAACTCAAAATAATTTTGGCCCAAAAGTCTTAGTTCTCCCTTCAGGCAATATTTGGAGATATATTATTTTATATTATTGTAAAGAATTTTGCAGCATGTGCTTTGCTACTTTAGAGTCAATAGTTTTTTAATGAATACCCGAGAGCTTAAATACAAAACAGCATAGTGATATTTTACAGACCTTTTGATACATTTGCATGTCCTACCTCCCGCTGCATAGGTAAAATTTATAGGAGTTCATGATAAACAGTAAGATAGAAAAGAGCAGTGGACAGAATACTGAATAGCTTTACAATGCTAAAAAGTGATTTTAAAAAAAAATATTTTTTGTTTTGTGATGTGGAGAGAAAAAACAGGAATTTTGTTTAGTTGAAGTTCGTGTGTCCTTGGTGACTACTTGCTACTTGTTTTCAATTTTTCAGACTAGCATGAAAAATGAACTCCCTTGGGTGGGGCGCTAGGGAAAGAAAGGTCAATAAAACAGAGCTGTATTTTACTCTCAGCTGCAAAGACAGAAAAAGAGTTCTAGTATCATGGTATTTTAATTTGCTCATTAAGCCAAAGCATCTAAAGACACTATTTCAGAGTTCCTTTTCATGCTGTTTATGAGCAGGAAAGTTTATTTGTGAGGAAAGCTTATTTTTAAAACAGAAGGGTTGAATGATCTGCATGAAGAATGCAAGCAGTATGTTACCTCATTCAGGAACTCTGAGTTTATGCACAATAGAAATATGCACAGCAGATGTGCAGTCATGGAAACTGCATGGGTCAGTCTGGGATGAAATTATGCATTTTATGTGGGGATGGTGACTTTTGCATTCAACTGGATAACAAAATGCATTATCAATAGTACAGGACATCGCATTTATCTTGTCTCCTCATTATAATTGCTTTGTTGGCACAAAGTAATTGGTTTCCATTTTGAAGTTTCCAGAAACTATTTAGCATGTATGTATTACAAAAGAGTCTGGTACTACTTTTCCTTTGGCGTTTTTTTTTTTTTTTCTTTCAATAGGGTTACAATAGTTTCCTGAGGCTGATGTTGAAAGAGAATTGTACTTGCAGAAGAAATGTTGAACTAATAAATCAAGACATTCAGCAAAGATTTGAGAGGGCTGAATTAAAACATAGATCTGAATTTGACAAAAACGCAGTGCTAGCTTGGACAGTAAAAGAACATACCGATGTCTTCCAAGTTCCACAGGGACGCAAACATTGTGTTTTAAACCAGTTTTCACTTTCTTGAAATAGCACATGATGTTTTTTCAGTGGGAATGAAGAGGCAGAGACTATGTTCCTCAACAGCATTTGAAATCTGTGTTCCTCAGACTTGCTTGGTGAAGAGAAAAGGGACAACCCTCCCATGAGCCTTTATAGGTCTGAGGTGACACTGACCCTGTGCATCCTGGCCAGGTATCTTTCATTCATGGAGTCATGCCTGTCTTTAAAAAAGTCATGGGAAAGGGGCTGGAAAGTGAACACTTCTCCAGAGATGTTCATTCAGTTAGGTCTGTCTTCTTCAGAAGTAATTTGGTATGGAAAAAATACCAAATACTTCCTTTTTTTTTTTTTTTTTTTTTTTTCTTTCCAGTTAATATAAAAGAAAAAAGTATTGAAGAAGCTTGAGAATTTCAAATTGTTTGGATTGCATATCTTGAAAATAATTTTTCCCATTTGTGAGAGACTGAAATGTTAAGGGTTAATGACTCAAACAATTGGCCATTTGCAAAAGTAACAGCTGCTTTGCTGATGGTGTGCAAGGTAACAGCCCAGGGGCTAGGGGAGTTCGAACCCAACACCAGAAGTTACCAGCTGTGTTTTGTGCCAGATGAGGGAAGCCATTGAGAAGCAGATCCTGCTAGGTGGGATAATGCTTTTTATCATGCCAACATCCTCCCTTACACAACTGGCTCAGGTGTAAAATGCACCCACACCTAGGGAAGTACTGGGACATTCACACATAAGCCTGATGGTATTCATTCTGTCTGATGAATCATAACTGGCTCAACTACACTGATGTGAGAGGCACCTGTCTTGTCTCAGCAGGTGTCATAAATGATCAAAGATCCATGAAGTGCCCACAGACTCATTTCTGGGGCCTTCCACCAAGGAACAGCTCATGATCCACAGTGTTGTGACAGATCCACAGTGTGGCAGCAGGCTGTGTAAAACTATGCCTGCCCAGGGGGAAGTACCTGGGCATTCCCACCTGAACCTAAACATATATTAACCCATCAAACTTTGTGTTTCATGGGCTTCCCCCAACCCTGGCAGATCAAGACTGAGACCATTACTTCAACAAATGGACATTGAAATTGCAACTATCTAGTCTCATTTTTTGATCCATGGGTTGTGATATCTTTCTACTCTTATCCTCTCTTTCTCTTTCTTTCTTTTCCTTATGCATTTTCTGAAGTGCTATTTTTGTTCTTTTATACTGCTGTATTTCTGCAGATAATAACCAAAACAGCTGCAGACTTCCTTTCCATTGCAAACAAATTGTTCTGAAATAAACCTGCCACATAATATATTTATAAACACCAGTCATTTAGTGTCTTCCACTCTAATCTGCCCCAAGGGACCTATTATTAACAAAAACCTCAGTTACTCCACCTTTAGGAGTGGGGAATAATACCATCTCTTTTTCTGGATGTAGATTATTTTCCTACTTTTTTCCTTTTACCATGAAAAGCCTTGTAACAACCTAGGCACTTACATCATATTAACACTTTAGCATTAACACTTTAGCATAGTCTAGAGCCTATGCTTTCATAAAGGCATATATGTTTACTAAGTACCTTCCAGAGATCTCTCAGCAGGACAAATTAGAAGTTGAAGAGGCTGCTACACTTAATTAGCTGTAGAAATTGAGTTAATTTTCACTGTGAAGGTGGGAAAAAAGACTAAAACCTGACACTCATCTGAATGCATGAAATTCTGCTCTAAAAGCTCTTCATGGAACAGGTTATTATTAGTAATTATTGGTGATACTTATTAGGTGCAATATTCCTGTGGTTTGACGGTTTAGGAACAGAAGCACATTGCTCGCACCTCAGCTACTTGGGAGTTTCCTCAGGAAGGAGTACTCCTACTGGTTCACCAGTGAAGAGGAGGAGCCAGATGACTCGTAAACTGGTTTCACTAAAATACCATTGGGGCTTGAATGCTGTACATCACGCTGGACAATGAGCCAAAGTCCTGTGTTCAGTGTCAGTGAAGTCAATGTTGCAACCTTGGCAACAAGCAGAGAGCAAATTCCACAAATACCTTTCATGCCAAGGACAAAATAGGGGTGTGCATACAATGGTTCTTCTGCAATAAACAATGCAAAAGGCCGCTGAAGTGAGAAGGCAAGGTGGGGGCCGGGGGCAGGGGCAGCATGTTAGAGGAAGAATCTTCTTCTGGTAAATTTTCTCACAATGATTTGCTTTGAGTCAATTTTTATATATTCACAAATATTTGATAGAAAATGCAATAGACATGCATCACTTCAAGACTCCATGGATAACATTAGTATTTTTCCCCTAACAGTTTCATTCCTGGTGAAGAGTTTCCTTGAAAACTGTAATACATTATTTTCTCAAGTATGTCCTACATCTAGGTGTGCTGATCTTGGAGAGCGTAGAGTTAGCTTTCTTCACAGTGGCTAGTATGGGACTGTGTTTTGGATTTGTGCAGAAAACAGTGTTGATCGTATAAAGATGTTTTTGTTGTTGTTGAGCATTGTTTACACAGAGACAAGGTCTTTTTTTTTTTTTTTTTTTTTGTACTGTCATACTGGTGAGGAGACTGGAACTGCATGGAAAACTGGGAGGAGACACAGATGGGACAGCTGCTCTAACTAGCCAAAGGGATATTTCATATCATATGGTACCAAGCTCAGTATATAAAAAGGGGAAGAAGGGGGGAGCATTCTGAGTGATGGTGTTTGTCTTCCCAAGTCACTGTTACGTATGATGGAACCCTGCTTTCCTGGAGATGGCTGAACACCTGCCTGCCCATGGGAAGGGGTGAATGGATTCCTTGTTTTGCACTGTTTTGTGTGCACAGGTTTTGCTTTACCTATTAAACTGTCTTTAACTCAATCCATTAGTTTTCTCACTTTTACTCTTCTGATTCTCTATCACTAGTGATGGAGTAACCAAGTGGTTGCATGGTCACCAGCTGAAGTTAAACCACATGAGTAGGTTATTGCTATGTGCCTGAACGCAGCTGTGATTACTACTTGTGTCAGTATAAATAATGAAATAAATATTTAAATTCAGCTAGTGACAATAGTAGTATTCAGCTAGTGACAATAGTAGCAATGCTAGCTTTAGCTCACTGCAGCATCCAGAGTGCAGTTCTGGGGTCCATGCAATTTGTTTTGCACATATGAAAGTTGATGGTACTGTACCTTCCCCACTTCAGCTGTTTGCCCCTATGCTGTATGGGGATTCCATTATGTGTTTCACAGCACAGGTGATACTCAAGGACCCAGACCATATTCTACAATGTGTTCTGTCTCTGTACCTGTATATTGACATGTGTTTACAGGTGTGAGACAATTCAGAATCAAAGCCTTTAATGTGTCAGGCTAAATAGCCAGCTCTATGATTCTAGGATTGCTTCCTTCCCTTTAGCTGCAAAATGTTTGAAAGCAGGTGGCTAGATTAGTTGCACTGAGAAAACCAGTGGATTCATTTGTTTGGGTTGCAAAATGGGATATCTGCTACATAAAAGTTGCTAATCAAGGATTGTTAACTAGTGCATTTATGTAATTTAAATCCTAATACATAATTTAAGTAGGAATAATTTGTCTAAGAATCTTACCTATTTCTTTTACAGAGCATTAGCAATCACAGTAACCTTACCAAACGCAGTACTGTTTGTCTTTCTCCAGCCTGTTTAAAATCTCCCCAAGTCACAGCTTCTCTTTGTCTGAAATAAGAATAATAACTTAGGATTGTGAAAATAAAGAACTTTAGAGGCCTCATTGCTCTTGGAGGTTAACCTTTGAAAAAAAAATTAGCCACTTATTTATGCTGATGGATATTATACTCAGACTTTAACAGTCAATTGAAAACCTGAATACAGGCATACTGCACAA
Organism: Acropternis orthonyx; assembly: GCA_035583155.1. NCBI lineage: Eukaryota > Metazoa > Chordata > Aves > Passeriformes > Rhinocryptidae > Acropternis > Acropternis orthonyx. Next base: position 50,058,951 of record JAWWEU010000125.1, read on the forward strand.
TAAATAGGATGATACCAAACTAAAATACAGTCAATTTAAGAAAATTACACTAAAGTATTTTGAGGGGCTGTATTTTTGAATGCTGCTACCAATTTTTCTGGTTTTATTATTATTATTGTGCTTTTGTGGCATTTTCTTAGTTTTAAACATTCTCCTCACTCCTGCAGCTTTATGAAAAACTCTAGCAAACAAGGCAGAATATTGACTGACAGATCACATATGTAAGAGAGAAATTGATGGTGTTTAGATGGTTCAATCGATTGTGTAAGGGAACAAAGTGAAGTAATAGGGTGGGAATGTTATGAGTGGTGTGGTATGGAGAGGGAAAAAAGCATTACAGACAAAAATTATGATTGTTAAGTTGATGGTTCATCATTGGCATGGTCTTTTTTCATCTTTGAAAGAGTATTCTTATTTCAATATTGTGCCAGGAAGACTAGGAAAGAAGAACTGTAATTATTAAAAAACCAAGCAATGGCAGATAATCTTGTATTTCAAAGTTAACAGATGTACTTATTGTTTTCTTGAATGCACAGAAAGTAAGTTTCAGTAGTGGATTAATTATGTTGATTTTATTTCTTGATTTTTATATATATGGAATTTATTTATTATTCCTTTCATCTTTTCCTTGTATGCACTTGGTTTCTGCTTATACTTTATTTTCCTTTGGTCCTCAGTCTATATTTTGTTTTCTCATTTAGGCCACAGTATTCTTCTTGGAAGCATATTGCTCTGGGATGTGTTAGAGCAGGGATATAGATCTGACCTTTGCTGTCAAATGTTAAACTACTGTCACCTGAAAAGAAGGGATGTAATTTAAAATGTTCTAGTTAAAGTCTGTTTGAAAACTGGATCTTTTGCACAACTATTCTTTATTCCATTTTTTGTTAAAAAAGGTAAATCTTTCTAAAGTTCCCCTTGTTTAGATCACAGTATAGATACAATTAAAAACATGCAAGCAAGTTTATGAACTTTCTACACTTTTATTTTTAATGCTTCTCCCTTTATGTTATGCCAAACACTATTAAAAGAGCACTTCCCCTGAGCAAGAGCAAAATGCACTATATTCCAGCTAGAAGCTCAGAACACTGGGTAATTATGAGGCCTCAATAACATGAAGGTTAAATGATCAGTCATTATTGAAACATAAGGATGCTCCTGTTGTTTAATTTCTCCATTTAGGGATCTGCTCAGCAGCTAAAAAACCCAGCTTGCTTATGATTATGAGCCCTGTAAATGTAGATCATAAGCATAGTTAAAGAACAGAGATTTAATGCATCTCTTTATCCTACTGGAAGAAGAAAATTTCTTTCTTTAAAAAGGTTCTTCTTATGTCCCTGAATTGACACCATTTCCTAGGTTCTAACAATGAATCTCTGAGTCATATTACAAATATCATAGGAAAGAAAGAAATCAAGCCTTTTCATATAATTTAAGTAGAAAAACAATTTTGATACCCACCTGAATCTCAAGATTATTTCATGTAAAGCCAAAAGATTTTTTGACATGGTGTAGATTACAAAGTCTATCCGGAGTTATCACATTCAATCTCCATGTCTGAACAGGTGTTAAACCTTCTAGGCTCATTGGGAGATCTTTAAACTAGATTTGAAAGGGGACAGGGACACAGCCAGGCTCCTCAGCCATACAGTGTGAGAAGGGGAGAACTATAGCAACGACACAAGTAGCACAAAGTTTTTTAAGACAGGATACCTCCAGCAAGTAAAAGCCTCCAAAGATGTAACCACAAGACAGGACTATGAGGCATCCCACTACACCGGCTGGGATATTGACACAAATACTTCTATGAAGTGCCTAGCAGGAGAGCTAGCATGACTGGAATGTGATTGTGAGGGGCTGCATGCTGTTTGGGAGAGACAGAGCAGGAAGGCTTAGTGGTGGAGTTGCCATTCACGTGAGGCATCCTGAAGCAGCCTCAAAGTCACAGACACTGGTTCTTCTGGGGGACATTAACTACCCTGACATCTGTAGAGAAGCAACACAGGAATGCACAAACAGTCCAGGAGGTTCCTGGAAAGCATTGATGACTACTTCGTATTACAGGTAGTGGAGGATCCCATAAGGAATGGTATACTCCTTAACCTTATACTAACAAACAGGGAAGGAAGGCCTTGTTAGGTATGTGAAGGTTGGGGGCAGCCTTGGCTGCAGTGACCGTGACATGGAGTTCAGAATTGGGCAGAGGAGGCAGGGCAGAAAGTGAGATTACAGCCATAGATTTCAGGAGAGCTGTCTTTACTCTCTTTAAGTATCTTCTTGGAAGAATCACATGGAAACAGGTCCTAAAGGGAAGAGGGATCCAAGAGAGCTGGTTGATATTCAAGGATCACTTTCCCCAGGCTTAAGAACAATGCATCCCAATGAGCAAGAAACTGGGTAAAGGGGCAAGAGACATGCAAATGAACAAGGAATCTCCTGACATTGCTCAAGTGTAAGCAGGAAATACACAGAAGTTGGAAGCAGGTTTGAGCCACTTGGAATAAATACAGAAAGATTGTCAGAGTAAGTAGAAATGAGACAATGAATTCCAAGGCCCACCTGGAATTAAATCTGGTCAAGAATGTCAAGGAAAACCAGAAGATCTTCTTCAAATACATCAATAACATAAGGAATAATAAGGATAATGTGGGTGGATTACTGAATGAAGGGGGGACCCAGGTAAACGAAGATGCAGAGAAGGCAGAGTTATTGAATTCTTTCTTTGCATGGGTCTTCACTGACCCATGAGACAAGATAAAGGACTTTCTCTTGATCAAGGAGGATTGGTTAGAGAATATATAGGCAAGTTTGGCATCCACAAGTCCATGGACCCTGACAGGATGCATCCATAACTGCTGAAAGAGCACTGGCGGACACCATAGCTAGGCTGCTCACAATCATCTTTGAAAGGTCGTGAAGATCAAGAATGGTGCCTGAGGACTGGAAGGAAGCAAACCCCACTCATCTGAAAGGGCAAGAAGGAGGACCTATGGACTATCAGTCAGCCTCATCTCCCAAAAGAGGATTAAATGCTTCCTGCTATGGGAATGACAAAAAGTGTCTTTACTGGAAAATATGTCAATCAAAGGCAGAGTACTTTAAGTTCTTGACAGTAGTTACTCAGCTCACCATTTCAAATGCTAAATCCAAACTCCACTACAGCACAGGTGTTTTATAGACATTCTCATTGTCAGTACAGCAAAACAGTCACTAATAGAGGTTGATTCTGAGATCGTGCTTCACCTCAGAGCTACTTCCTTGCCTTGATATCCCTCTCAGCACTGACCTGACATGCGTCTCTCACACCACAACAAATTCTTCAGGCACAAACAAAATAATAAATGTCTTGTATCTGGGTTTGATTATAATCTCACTACATTAACTGTATAGTGGGCTTAAGTGTATCTGATCTCTGTAAACCCATATTGGAAAAGACTCATTCATTTGAAGTTTGAGAGGAGAGTTATAATGTACTTAAGCAACTGGTGAAAGGGGAAACATCAGGCACCTCTGCTGGGAAAAGTTGGGCAGGAGGTTAGCAGTGGAGCACTTCAGCAATTGATTTGAGACCAATCTGCCTAATGACATGAATGATGGTATGAGCTTCTTAACAACAAAGAATAATTATAAATGTGTTTACGTGCTGTCAACCAATACTATTTCACTTACAAAAAAGTGGAAGACTTTGAGAGTTCATAAGAATATTTGAGACAGAAAAGCCCAAATGAATATTAGAAAGAACAGGATCCATTTCTGATAAAGCCAATATCTGATTTTTGAGGGACTGAACTCTGGCCTCTGCTCCTTCTGGAGGGCTGTTCCAAAAGCTCACATCCGTCTTTAAATTTCTAGTCTGTTTTACATTGCTTTAAAACATTTGGTCTAATGCAAATAATGTCTGATAATCAAATATTCTCACACACACACACACCCGCATTTATTTCTCCCAATTATCTAAGGCAGTAATCCCCTTCTGGTTTTGTTTTTGATGGACTAAGACACTGTTTATTTTCAGGATCATCTCATAGTTTTCTGTGGTCGTTGAAAGTTCACTCTGTCCTTTTCTGACTTTAGGCAACTAAAATATGTTGCAGTGAATGAGGTTGGCACCATTGGAGAGTACTTTAATATCTCCCTTATTTCTGCTGAGATGCCTCTGCTGTTATATTCTAGGAAAACATTTGCCTTTCTCACAGCTGTACTGCATTGAGGGCTCATAACAATCATCTGATCAGATAGCACATGTGGATTGTCTTTCTCCAGAGATCATTAAAATGCTGATAAATAGCCTAAGTAGAACATGGTAGCAGCCCAATGATTTTATGATATGTATGTGTAGCTAGGGACTGGAGAAAATTTTATTAAGACAGTTTCTATGAAAATGTAAACATTAATGAAAACACTATGGAATGCAGAGTTTCAAACCATATGCCATAGGTTTTTAAGTGATTTGTCTCTGATAATTCTTTCTAGATGTAGATTTTGTTAGTGATGCCTAGTTGTTTTTCTGGTTTGGTCACTGTTTTGGGGGGGATTTTTTAAATAAAACAGCTGAGCAATACTAACTTCCCTTCACCAGTGTTTCAAAGCATGGCAAAATACCTTGTTTGGAAGCCTGGAAAAATACACAGGCAGGGTGCAAGTGAGACTACCTCCAGCTGTATGGAGTGGAGCCAAAGAGAACAGGTTGCCCAGAGAAGCTGTGTCTGCCCCATGTCTGGAAATGTTTAAGGCCAGGTTGGAGGAAGCTCTGAGCAACTTGGTGTAGTACAAGGTGTCCCTGTCCACAGCACAGGGAGTTGGAACAAGATGATCTTTAAGGTCCCTTCTGACCCAAACTATTCCGTGACTTTGACACTGATTTTACAAGGAATGATAAATGGCACTGCATAACCTTTATCTCTTCTCATTAACAGAAGTCAGGAGAATAGTAGCATTTTTTTGTTACATATATTTAAGGTGTCCATAACAAACTACATCTTTGTCAGGCTGGAACTATGGTTCCTAGAATCTCTGCATTTCAAAGGGAATCCACAGAACCTTGAAGAAATGTGTGTAGTTTTATCCTGTGAGCAAGTGAAACTGAAGGAAAAACAGAAAGGTTGAAATAGGGGATGAAAGGTACAGGAGCAGGACTGTCTGCCTGCACTGCCCAAAGGACCTCCTGCTTCAGGTATTTGGAAACTTTTCTTTATTCAGAGGAGTATTGGAAACAGAGGCTCTGTCCAAGTGGCAAAAACCTTCAGCCCAAAGAATTTAAACTTCATCCTCTTTACAAAAGCTGACAAGATCCTTCCTTCTGTGTTCAGTATGGACTCCCAGAGAGGCTGTGTATGACCTCCTTGCCTTTACATGAAGGTTCTGTGAGATTTATGTTCTTCTATTTGTTCTATTTCTCTTTTTCTCCTCAAAATTTTAGTAGGTGGAGATGACTGATGAAAAACATATTGACTGACAGTTCCTTTAAGTGTGTTACATTATTTGGATAATTGTAATAGATACCTAACTGTTAAAGAATCAATAACAGGTTCAAGTTTTAGGAATAGAAAAGTTGGATTATAATACTTTCATTTTGTCATTTCACAGGGTTTCAATAGAAGAAATCAGCCTGAAAAGACTACCAGAACGCAGACTATCTGCAATCATAAGCCAATAGAAAACACTAGAAAATTGCTCTATTGGTAGACCTATTTAACAAGAGCTCAAATTGAGAAGAAGGTAGTGTTTTTTAAATCTGATACAGTTGAGCAGTAAAACCCCTTCTTTTCTAAAAGTCGTCTCCTTCATAATCAGAAAAAAGTGACATAGGAGTTCAATTACATGATAATATCAGGATCATCAAATGAGATGTAATCAAAAATGAGAAAACAGTAAAATGTAGACAGGGCATGTGTTTTGCAGAAGTGAATGGGAAAATAACACTTAATAAATGAATGAATACTTCTCTTTCCTCCCAAGAAAATGAAACAAAAATCTCCACAAAGTTATACCCATGTATGTGTATATGTAGCTTACCCAATTTGCAGAAATGCGGCACTTTCTCAACTGCCTGCAGTCGTACTGTGTTACGATAATTTCTCGCATATGTTTGTTTCCCAAAATTAAATGAGTCTCCTTTCATCTCTATAATATTTTCTTTTTACTAATTTGTCTAAAACTTTAGAGTTTCTTAATTTTTAGCTGTTATTAATGGATTGATTCCTCTTCTGATTCTGTTGTTCAAGTCCAGGATTTAGGTTTATGATTAGTTTAAGAATAGTGACAAAGACATGATGAAAGCAGTGAGACTAAAATAAATTTCTCTTTAAATAAAAAGTTATACTTCCACCAGGGTCAATTACATACCTTTTACTTCTAAATACTATACAAAATATTTAAAGTACTGTACTTGTTTTCATACATAAATATAAAAAGCCTCCCTAAAATAACTTATCCATAGAATTCAAAGTCCCATAAAATGCAAAAAGACAGAGACAAATCTTAAAGATATTCAGGAATCTCTTAACTTCTTTAGCTGTTCTTAAAAGCCCTGGATTTTTATTCCATTCACTGCTGTGCACTGTCTAGTTCTGAGTGAATTTGGTATTGAAAGATGTAAATATGGTAGAACCATGTGAAAACTGCAGAAACCCATGTATTAAGCATTCCCCCTTGCATCCTGAGAAGTTTATCTCCCTCCATGAGCAGCAGACTCAACTGCCACTCAGGTATTAAGGCAGAAGATGCTGACAAAAAACTTTTTCAAAGACATTGTAGACTTTCTGTTTTAGAATCTTTGCTTTAGTTTAAGCTAACACATGCGATATCTTCACCACTTTTTCCTAAGAAATGTTATCTGAGATCTAAGAGAAAGGGTAAAGAATGGGCCATTGTTGTCAGTCACACATTAAGAGAATGATATCTCAGCTACTCTTTAAAGTACTTCACAATGCAAGCAAAGGCAGAAGTAATTATAAATGTCTATCCAGTCTTTAAGATTTGGGGGTTTTTTTCAAATGCCTTTGGGACCGTAATTGCATTTTAACCTTGATGTTGTCCTTGTATCATAAACATTATACCTCTGCTTGATCCCAGAACAAGAGTTGGACATCTGTAAAAATATCTTATTCTATAGTTTTGGCATATGGCTCACAGTGCAGAGCTAGCAATGACTGCTATCCTTTAGAGCCTGATGCAACTCCTGTTAATGTATTACAACCTTATAATAGGTGTTTCACTAGCTGTATGTGTTTAGACATCTGCTTGGGAATATATCTCTAGTGACTTTTAGACAGGAAGAGAAGGATCAGCTGCACCTGTGTTAATCTTATGGCCAAAAGATCAGGCAACATTTTTTTAAGCAGGGAGAGGACTCTTCCTGTTAACAAATGTTCATGGGTGTGTGAAAAACCAGTAGGTTCTTAACCTGAGGACAGAGCTTATACTGTGATAGGTAATCACATTTATTACTTCTCACATCCTTTCACACATAAAGGCCAACTAAAAACAGATTTATATTAAAAAAGCAACACCATAAATCATTAAAAAACAAACACACCCAACCAGAAAATCCCCCAAAAGAGTGTGTCCCTTGCCCCTGGCTTAATGTGACAGGGTAAATGCAGGCACAGTGGCAGAAAATTAGGTTCTTATGTGAAGGAGGATGTCAGGAGCTTCATGGCATGTTACCCCATCCATTGTCATCTGTTTTCTTTGTGGGTTAGGTCTAGTTTAATGACTTTTTGCAGTCCTGATTTGCAGTAGTTTTTCCCTGAACAGTTAGATGATGTTTTCCTTTAGCTAAGAAAGTGAATTAACCTATCTGACTCCAAAAGACTGTCTTTTCCAGGAAAAAAAGAAAGAGACACAGGAGAGCTAAAACATATCGTCCCACCCCAGGAACTCGTAAGTTGTATTGAACAGTAAAATTGCACTTGAAAATAAAATTTTAAAAAAAAACCAAACAAAACATAATTTGAAGCTTCCATGTGTAAACATATTATAAATTTTTAGTAACCCAGCATTCACACTATCCTGAGGGACAACCTAATTCATTGCAACAATGGGCAAAAGTGAATTTGATGAACTAGAATAAAATACTGAGGTTGTATGAGCTGAGCAAAGCTGTGTGGGTGATGGCAGCAGGAGTAGTGTGCAGGCTGCCAGGGAAGCCATACAGACAGGAGCTTGGAAGGCAACTGTCCTTTCCCCATGGTGTTTAGAACTACTGATTAATGGAGAATGAAGTTAGTGTTCTTCAGCTAACTTTTTTCAAGGTAAAAGAAGTCACTTTCAAACAGTGTTCTTTGTTCATGAATTCGTCATGCTTGGGGATCTCCATTAGCAATTCTGTTTATACAGTTTGGTTTATTAAATATATGCACCAAGGGAAATTATTTTCTTTTACTTGCAGACTAGACTCAAGGCACTGTAGAATGATATCTTGTTTTAAATTCAGTATGTAAAAATGAGGTTTCTTTATTTTAGGAACCAGAAAGTCCCATAATTTTTATGCAACGTGTTCATAACTTACTTCCATTTCTGAGGTGTCTTTTTTCAAAATACAATAAACTCAGCATCCCTTTGAAACCCATTAGGGAAGGCCTTTCCATGCACCAAAATGTTGCCTTAAGCATCCTAAATTTAATGGGGTTTTTATACAAGCATCTTATCACTGAAGTAACAACAGCCAGTGTCTGCTAAGCTACAGCTAAATAAGGATGGGGACACTGCTGTCAGTAGTCCTAGCAAACTCTAAACCAGACTTTAATCATGTGTGGCTGCTGCATTCATTCTGTTTTCCTGCAATCTGTTCCCCTAGATTTGATTAACCTTTCTAGTTGGAAGTCTCTGCGCAAGAGAAACATTTAGTTCTTTGGAATGAAAGCAATACAGATATGCAGAGTATCAGGCAACCAGCAAGGTGTTCTGCCAAACTGTTCTGCAGTTACAGCTGACAAAATGTATTTGTTTGTAACTAGAATTTGACAGGAAAATGTGTTTTTGCCGAAGAAACTATGCTTTTCCATGGCTAGAAAAGTATCCATAAGATCAAAATTTGGAAAATGTTGATGTACTATTTCATCACAAATAATGCTTAGACACTCACATTTCCTCTTTATTTGTATTCATCAAACCTCTCAATCAGGATACTTTTCTCATGAGACATTGTAATAGGAGCACTGGGGAAATATTTTGATGGCTCACCAAAGATGGAACCCATTGTATAACTTGTGGAAAGCAATAAGAAAGGGCTATGAAGTGCTATTTATTAATGCATAGTTCTGGTTTTAAATTGGAATTTTTAGCTAAAATTTATCTATTTCCTTCAGGAAAGGGATCCTCTATATCCAAATGCCTGTGCCACACATATCAGGTCTAGGGTTATTAAAAACTATCTTCTAGTGAGGATGCATAGGTTTAAGTATACAGTCCCTCTGGAGAGTTTTGCTAATACATGCCAGTATGATTCACTTCAAAAATTTAACGAATTAAAATTAAATTAAGCTACTGACATTTCTCAACCTCTCTATTATTAACTGCTAGAAGACATAACCATCCTTTTATTAAAAAGCATTGATGCATTGAATTATAAGAGCTATTTGTAGAGCACTTGGAGTGTTACACTGAGTATGTACACCTGCACCATATTTTGTACCATCTCTTATGCTCTTTGTTGTCACTTGCAGATGTGTTTTCCTTCCAAGGTTACCACCATTTTTTCACGGTGGCGTGAATAAACCCTAAGTTCTTCAGAGTGCATCTATGAACCCTATATGTTCCTCTTGCCACTTCTCTCTCTCACTTTCCTGTGTGCAAGCCACTGGGATGTGCTAAAAGGCAAATCTTGTCCTCACTTCAGCATGTGTGAAGGACTCCAGATATAGCCTAACAGTGAGACAGTGCACTGAAGCAGAGGTGTTTCACCAAGGCATATATGAGGAATTCTTTGTCCTTGCTCCCTTTAGAGCAGTGTTGGTGACCCAATGCATCTTGTGGTTTAAAGGAATTTAGTGTCACTGCAAAGGGCACTGGTGTTTTTTGGAGGGAGAACATCACCCACTCAGTGCACGTATAGGAGACTGCTCCCTAGTGTATTTGCATAATGGTCCTTGTTACTGTATTGATACAGTCGGTACCTGAAGATGTGGCTCAGCAAACATCCCCACCAAAAACCTTGATATACATTTCTGTTTATAAAATTTTGTACTTGGCTAGGAATGGATTTAAGCTATAAAGGCTGGTAAATTACATTAATTCTACCCTGTTTTGAGTCCTGTACTCTAAGGACAGCAACTATGCCTGTTTGTGAACTTCCTGACAGTGTGGAATTGCATTAGGGAAAGAGAGCGGTAAAAATAATTATTTTTTTGTGGCATCAGTTTTCACAACCCTTCTTCTGAAGACAGCTTGCTCTTCTCCATGGTACACTGACAGCAGGATACCCCAAAATGGAATAATAGAATCATTGTGGTTGGTAAATACTCTTAAGATCAGGTCAAGGTCCAACCATTAACCTGACACTACCAAGTCCACCAGTAAACTGTCCCTAAACACCATGTTAAAACTCAGCAGCCAGGCACCTCCAAAATATGAGAAGCACATGGTCCCTGCCTGCTTGCCTGAATTTGTGACTAGACTTGAGCCTTGCTCTCTTATGGCCCAGGTGAGGCAGTACCCATCGGCAGTTTGGCTGCTCAGAGGGGATTTTTCAAATCCCTGACATCTGAGCTGCTGGGCCAAAGAGAGTGAGTAGCTGTGGACACTTCCTAGGATATGACAGGCAGACATCCTTCACTAGAGGCTGCAACAATTATGTAATCTTATAGACATTTCACTTTGTATAAATAACTAAAGTTCTGGATCTGGACCTTTATGTCGCATCTCACCTAACCTTTGAACTATCTTCACCTTCACCTCCCTCTTTGGGAGCATAGTAAAATGTTTCTGGTTCCTACTTTTTTTGGAGAAATTATCTCATCCCAATTCAGAACTATTGGGCTGCAGGGGGACTGTTTGCTTGTTTTGTTGGAGGGGGAGGAAGGCGGGGCGGGGGGACAGGAATCTTCACCTGGCAGCAAGTGC
>JAWWEU010000125.1:50073426-50089547 GCA_035583155.1 Acropternis orthonyx
TACAAGGATCCCTATACAGAATGTTCTAACTTAATATCTCTCCCTTAGCACAGAAGCAAGCTTCAAAATATGACACAAAGGTTAACTCTAACAGGCAACAGGCACAGGACACTTACTTGTAGAAAATAAGTACATGTACTTATATAACTACAGATCCAACTGTTAAGATTTAAATTCTCAAGACAGTCAAATTATTTAATTTTATAAAAATCTATATCCTTTTTTAAAATTTTAAGTACTGCCAGTTGAACTGGGACAGTTTTATGATGCAGAATGCATGAGAGGTAATGCTGTACAGGCTATGAAAGTGCTCACTTCCAGCTAAACCCAAGTGTGAATTGTCCTTACAGCACATGAAGTAGGAGCATGGGGTCATGACTCGCACGGTGGAGCAGGTACCATCTGCAGCCCCCAAAGAGCCCACTCTGGAGCAGAAGAAAAGTATGAGGAAGAAACAGCAGAGACGAACCACCAAGTCCTGATAGGACACCAACCAGTGCTGCTCCTTACCTCACTGAAGCCACTGAATGTGACCTGCAGTGTCAGAGAGGGGGAAGGACAGGGGTCTTGAAGGAAAGAGTGCAGTTGAGCTTGGGAAAGGGAAGGTTAGATGTTGGTTTCACATCTGTCTTTTTGTTTCCCACTACTCAAGTCAGTAATCAAATACATGTTATAACTGGTCATTAACCTCTCCAAATCAGGTCTTTATTTTTAACCCATTATGGTAATTGGTCTGTATCTTGCTTTGGGGTTTTTTCCCACTATTTTCTCCCCTCCTTACTCTGCCCTCCCAGTAAGTGGGGAGGAGTGTTATGATCCATTAGATGCCTCTGCCTGAATTAAGGTGTAAACAAGTTCATACGCTTAAGTCAATAATGCAGATTGCATTTATCGATAAATGTGAAGTAGAGAGATAGAAAGAAATAGAAAAGAGGGTGGGGGAGGGAGCAGGGAGGACAGTGAGAGAAAGAGAGAGAGAAAAGAGATCAAGCAGAAGATAGTCACTGTCAGTGATCTAGGGGTGTCTAACTGGTCCATCTTCATCCTGGGCTTCTCCAAGGTGGGGGTCCCAGAGTCATTCTTCTGGGGGTGCCACCTTTATACAATCATAGTTCTGAGGATCCACAGGGCACAGGTGCCACTCCCATAACTTGGGGTGATATGTGTATGAGCAGTTGCTTCCTTTCCCACAGTTTGCCACAGCGGGAATTTTTGTCTGGATGTGTTAACCAGGATTTGATGAATTCCTCTCTTTTGTGCTTGTCTCAGGTTCCTGCTGTGGTGGCTTATCTTATGGCATGTTCCTTCTGTGACCTTGACAGTGTTTTGAGACAGGCAACTATATTCTTTAAGTCCTTACAAGGAGTAAGTGAGCGACTAGTTTCTCTTCTATCCAGGACCAACCCACCACAGTAGTATTCAGGTCATTCAAAATTAAAGCATGTTATTGAGTGCCTGGGTGATAAAAATGAAAAATGAAATTTAGTGTTAGCAGTACTAATTACTGATAACAGTACTGATTACTGATTACAGCAAAAAGACAAAAACCCAGTGCTAATAACAATATTGAAATTGTTCTTTCCTGCTGTTCAGTATTAGAGCCAAAAGAATAACTAACAAACACAAAATTTTTACAGCATATTGTGATGATTTATGACTGACTATATTGCAAAAAAGATTGAGTTGCATCAACAGGTCAAGTCTCTCAAATTGTGATCACATTTTGGAATACAAATATACTTTAAAGGGTGGAAGTTCCAAAATTAAATTCAATTCAGGATTTGTATAAGCATTTCCTAAACAAGGACAGCATTAGTTGTGTTTCTGATAGCACAGTACCCTTGTTCGGGTATGAGGCTTGTTTTCTATCTGGGCCAGATTATATGGTGAAATTATCTCTCCTGAAATGCATCGATAGTGATGAGATTCTTATGAATCACAATGCAGAGCTTGGGCAGAGGAAAAACAAACTGCATAATGCAAAATATAGTGCTTCAGGGACAGTGGCTGATAAGGGGGAAAGGGACATAAACTAGAACTAAGTCAGCAGTGAACTGGAGAAAATTGCCTGTGAATATTTTCTTAAACCAATTTGAATTTAAATATTTTATTTTGTTTCATTGGAAATATTCATTGTGCTTGAGATTGCACTAGACCTAGCACGTTTTTTCTTATTAAATACTGAACTAATTAAGATAAATATTGACTTTATTAAATATTGAATTATTTATGAAATATTAGAAAGTGCCAAAACCAAGATTTTCCAGAGAGGCAAAGAATTGATTTTTCCATTAATTTTTTACCATCAATAAAGTATTACTAAAAAACTTCTGACCAGCTTTGTAATTTGGTGTGTTAATAAAAGCAGTTTAGTATTCTGGGAATTTACAGACTAAAATACAGTATCTATTTCTGATTCAAAGTAAATCATTACTGTCTCTGGCTGTGTATCGCTACCCCTATACTGAGAATTATGCCTCCTTCCCCACCCTACATGTCACTTTACCTGTGTGACTACTGTCTTACTAGTTCTGCACAAAGTTATTTAGGTCAAAGATAGATGGAAGAAGTAGTCATCTGAACTGTGAGAGGGAAATACCAACTTGGAAGGAGAAAATAGAAGAGAGGATGTTGTATGGGGTAGTTAATCAGATTAGATGGCCTAGTCCATCTGATTGTTCCCCAAACTTCATCAGGTGCTGCATTTCTTTTCAAAGACCAAACATAAATTACTGAATCATGCAGGTATATTTAGATGTTTACTTATGGTCCAGATTCCTGACTGCTAATTAGAGGCATTCAAAAATAACTCCCTTGAGTTAGACATTCATTTAGTTAAGAGATTGCTATTCCCAAACAAATTATACTTTGTTCCTTGATGTATTTACTACTGCAAGTGTCTCACTTCAGAGTGAAAGTTTCCAATAGGGGAAAAAAAAAAATCCCCCCAAATCCCATAAGAAAGGAATTTCAAGGAAAGAAATATTGTTCTGTGAGAGAAAAAGGTGTAGAGATTAGGCTCAGTGAATTAATGTAGTATCAGAGTGACAGGTGTTTAGGAAACAAAGAGAGTAGAAGTAAACGCCACCTGTGAATGTATCAGAAAACAGACTCTGAGCCTGCTGATGTTTTCAAAAATTAAAGCTGATATCTATTGCCAAAGCATACCCCGAAATGCAAAGGGACAGAGTCACTGTAACCAAATAGCATCACAATATGGCAAACTACACAGCAGCTCTCCGGTGGCTGAGACACGTGGCTTTGAGTCCACCCAGAGTTTGGTAACACCAGTAACCTCAGTGTTGATGGGAGAACCAGATCTGTGCCAGCCTTTATCATAATGATCCTACAAAAGAAAATTAGCTATCTTGCATGGTTTGGGTGCCAGTGGGGAGGACGGGACAGGACACAGCCATGGACTGAGACCTTTTCAGGGCCTCCAGGAAAGCTACCACACTGCACGCAAAAAGGTACAAATCCTACAGCAGGAACATAAAAATGGGGTCTAAGAAGGGTGGCAGAGATGAAAGCCCCCTTTGGGAAATCTATGTTTACTGGTAAATATACGTCCCTTCTCAACATGCATTTGACTGTAGCCATGCAGCTTTTCTGGTGAACAGAGAGGTTGGGCATTATTCATCTTTTACACATGAGCACTCTCCAACTGTTACAAAAACTCTTTAATTGGTTTTCCAGTTGAATCCTTGGAAGACCTGTCTTCCACAAGAACTGATTAACAAGCAGACAAAAAGCTTCTTTAATTTTTCCTTTAATTCTAATATTTTGTTTTAAATGCATCTTTTCAGCACAGAGGAATTAAGACTGTCAGATGGTTTTCAAATGTGATTGCTAGAAACACCAATGTAAATGAAATTTAAAAAAGAAATCCACCTTCCACCAGTAATGAAGCCATCAGAAAGTGTACACTGCACACAGAAATAGGTCCCATTATGTAAATGCATTTCAGAGACTCTTAATAGATGGGAGCCCCTCCATCTCAGTCTATGTAATTATAATGTACTGCATATAATTAAAATTAACATAATTAAAACAATCTCAGCACCAAGTTCAATTATGTCACTCAAATGTTGCCTCTAGACACACCAGAACTGGCACATCAGTATTATGGAGAAGATAATCCCTATATTCCTTTAGACAAATAAACAGCTGGGACCAAAAGAGAGTCAAAGGATAAAAAAAGCAAAGTTGAAATTCTTCTTTTCTTAAAATAAAAAAAAAAAAGGTGCTTTTACTCTTAAGAGAAACTCACAACATCACAGAGATCTCTCTTTTAATGAATATATACAATAAGTAGCAGATCAAACATCTAATAGGGCAAAATCCAACAGTTTAATCCTCTAATGTAATTCTACATCAGTAATAAAAATGATAAAATAATATTCCAACTATTAGTCCTGTGAGTGAAAAAGGCAACGAAACCTATACCTTTTTGATCCTCTGTTAGATGAACCTCAGTATCATCAGCTTTACACTACTGCCATTCTCAGCTCCCACATATGTCCCCCCTCTGTCTCACTCCTTGGCTGGGCAAAAGGCCCACGTGGCCCAGGACCATAAGTGCCCTGCCAGGCACCTCCTGCCTCCTGCAGCATCACCCAGTACCTTCTGGCACCCCGCAGGAGGACAGACATTCAAGGTGAACATTTAGGATGTGAGATATGAACCCTCAAGCCTTTCAGCATTCCTTCCAAGGGGGTTAAGTTGTCCACCAGACTAAAAGATGCAAATGCAAATGAATACCATGGTTCTCTAAGGATCTTTCCTTTGGAAACAAGAGCACAGCCAAGGTGGCAAACGGAAAGCTTGTGTTTATGGGAGTTTTATGGGGGGAAACAAACCCCACAATCTGTTATTCTACAGCATAAACCACAGGTTATTAGGACACATACAGATACACTGACAATTGCAGATGTTTCACATTTCAGTGGAAATGGTAAATGGATGATCCTGATCTTAATAAAAATCTTGATAATATCTTCATAAAATATTCCTGAAGTGATTACTGTATATAACATTGAAAATGTCCTTTTTGACATTGTCTAAAATGTTTCTGAGGTTAGAAAGGGGTGCTGTAAGAATGCCCAAGTTTTTGCAGAAATAAGGCTGATCTTGAAGATCCCAATACAAGTCCTCAAACTGAAATTGTCTTTCAGACAAAATCAAAATTATGTACTAGACACTCAGCAATCCCAAAAGACTGCACCCTATTAGCCCCTCGAACACTATCAGTTTACACAAACCCTATACTTATATTACAGTGATAACCTTTAACATTTCTAAAGTCCTTCACATATTCAAAACCTTTTGCAGTTTTTTCCCTTGGCAAGTGTGTGGCAATAATTCTGATTTCTGTCCATCTTTGAGGATTCTGTGTACTACCTTTTATCTACATGATAACTGGAAATGGATTAATAGGATAAGGCTGAACATTATCAACACTAAAACAATATTTCAGTTCAGCAGTGCTGCCCTCTTGTTGTGATAAGATGAATGCATTCCTGAGTGTGAAATGGGACAATTTCACAGGAGATCTCATCATTTCACAGCTATTTTGCTGCATGTTTTATATCTGAAAATTATCTTAAATTACTAATGTAACCTAGTAATAATAAAGTCTCCAATTTTCACAAAGCAATAGAAATGCAATATATGTAATGTTTATAAATGTATATGCATTTCCATGTTGGGGGGGGGTTGTTGTTTTTTTGTTTGTTTGTTGGGGTTTTTTGGGGGGTAGTTTGTTATTTTTTTTAGGGGGTTGTCTGTTTCTTAGGGAAAATAAAACTTAAATTGTAGGGGGAAGGAAAAAAAAAGTAGGGCAGCTCCAGACTACAGGATATTTATATAGCTTAGTTGGTTTTGAATGGCTAAACCCAAAGCATTTCACCATATGAATTAAGAAATGTAGTCAGGCAATCTCATACACATTAACAGTTATTTTGCAGAAGAGGAAAAGTGAGGTAGCAGATGACACAGACTTATCTCTACAGAGAGGTGTGGGGTGGAAGCTGAGGAACCACCAACCCTGAGATTAGCTCAGTTGATTAGAACATGGTGCTAATAACACCAAGGTTGTGAGTCCAGTCTCTTACAAGCCATGCACTTAATGGAGTCACTTAATGATCCTCGTGGGTCCCTTTCAGTGCAGAATATTCTATGAGTCAGGGTAACCTTAGTCCAGGAATGAACAGCCAAACCAGTTGAAAGAGTTGTGAAGGAACTCAGTGAGGAAGAGGAGCACAGATGGGTTTGTCAGAGATAAAACACATCAAATCAATTTCCCAGTAACCTGGTAAGATTTCCCAGGGTCATTTTCCACAGTAGTCAATCTCTCCTCTTTCCCAAGAGTAGTAACATTTTGACACCTTATCACATGACCTTCCTACAAATAGGATAGGGAAGCCCAGTCTAGACAAAACTTTTACATACAAAAATATTATAGAATGCAAAATGGACTGGAAAACTTAGCATAAATTGAATATCATTACTTTATGATCAAAATGGAAAGACCTACTAAATGTGGTTTTGCAGGGTTCTTTATTTAGTCTTAATTAATATATTTGTGTTAGATAATATATATATAATAGAGACTTGAAAGGCAGATGAGAGATTATTCTCACTAAATCAATATGTGATATCTCTCTCAGACATGCCACTACTATGATAGAGAGCAGCATTAGAATTCAATACCGTCAGGATAAATAGGGAAACAGACTGAGAAAAGTAATACAGTTCAGCAGGGAAAGGTACACATATAGAGCCAAGAATAATAAATTGCAAGACACAGGATCAGGAATGATTGCTTAGACAGCAGTTCTACAGAAAAGATACACAGTTTATAATGGATTACAAGGGGAACATAAGCCAACATTGTCACTCATTGCAAAAAGGCAAACATCTATACTAGAACAACCCACGAAGGCACGGCTTGGCAAACACATTACTTTGTTTGTTGTAAAGCATATTTTAGTGCATTTGTGAACTGTACTTTTAACCTCTATGAATTGCAATGAAAAAATTATTTTTAGCATTTTTAATCACAACACATGAAACAAAATTTGTATACACATGTAAAATACATGGATTATTTTCTGGTCCATGCAGCACCAATGCACACAATCTCTTTAAAAAAATATACTACACATAATGTGTGGAAAATTGTAAAGTGTTCTTCTGTTAACTTCCATAGATGAATAAATTTGCATAGTTGTATATTTTAAAAATTCATTTTCCTGATATGGTTTATACAGAATTCATTAAGAGGCCAGGAAATAAAATAAAAACGCTAATTGTGATTGTCCCCTCCGAGCCTCATTAGGAGTAATTTCTCAAAGTATTATTGCACTCTAATTAGAATTTTGTAAAATATAGATCAGTTTAAAAGATTGGAATATATAAGTAATCCATCAGACTTATTAGAACTCCAGTTCTTTGTTCCCAATATTCACAGAATCACAGAATATGCCGAGCTGGAAGGGGATCCAGAAAGATCACTAAGTCCAGCTCCTGGCCCTGCACAGGACCATTCCCAAGAGTCACACCATGTGCCTGAGAGTATTCTCCAAATGCTTCTTGAACTCTGTCAGGCTTGGTGCTGTGACCACTTCCCTGGGGAGCCTGTTCCAGTGCCCAAGCACCGTCTGAGTGAACAACCTTTTCCTAACATCCAACTGAAACCTCTCCTGACACAACTTCAGGCCATTCCCTCGGGTCCTGTCACTGGTCCTCCTCTTCCCCTCAAAAACAAGTTTTAGACTGCAATGAGGTCTCCCCTCAGTCTCCTCTTCTCCAGGCTGAACAGAATAAGTGCCCTCATCCGCCCCTCACACGGCTTCCCCGCAAGGCCCTTCACCATCTTTGTTGCCCTCCTTTGGACACTCTCTAACAGCTTAATATCTTTCCTATATTGCAGTGCCCAAAACTGCCCACATTATCCAAGATGAGGCCGCCCCAGTGCAGAGCAGGACAATCGCCTCCCTTGCCCGGCTGGCAATGCTGTGCCTGACGGCCCCCAGGACACAGTTGGCCCTCCTGGCTGCCAGGGCACTGCTGACTCAGATTCAACTTGCCATCGACCAGCACCCCCAGGGCCCTTTCCATGGCACTGCTTTCCAATCTCTTATTCCCCAGTCTATATGTACATCCAGGATTGCCCCATCCTGGTGCATAATCTGGACCTTCCCCTTGTTGAACTTCATATGGTTGGTGATTGCCCAGTCCTCTAATTTGTTGAGGTCACTCTGCCCCACCTCCCTGCCTTTGAGGGAGTGGCACTGTATATAATAGAAGGGTTAGAATGTATGGAGCTCACAGCTGACAATGGCACAGTTTGAGAGCCAGTTGGGTAAGAATCAAGGGGCAAACAAATAATGCCAATGTCATTGTGGGAATCTACTACAGACCTCCCAGCCAGGACCGTGACACCAATGAATCATTCTTTGAGGAACTAAGGGATACTTCCAAACCAACTGCCCTTGTCTTTCAGGGGGACTTCAACTTGCCAGAAATTAACTGGGAGCATCTGGTACAACCCAGGCCAGAAGATTCCTGAAAAACCTGGATGACAATGTTATGGAACAGGTCCTAGGAGAGCTAACTTGGAAAGATATCTGCTGGGTACTACTGGATTATGGGCACCTTTGTCTTTAAGAGGACTCTGCTACAGGCATGGGAAAGCAGTGGAAAGCACTATGTCCCTGGACCAGGCCTGAGAAAGCAGTGGAAAACACCACCTGTGTCCTTGGGCCAAGACTGGGAAAGCTGAAGAGAGGGAAAAACAACTTTGCAAAACAAGAGTATGTTTTGAGACTTACCAGCATGAGGAGAGATGGTGACCACCTATCAGAAGATGGTTTGGAACTGACAGACAAGTGTGCTTAGCAAATGACATGTAGCCTCTCTGTGTGTATGCAGTAGAAGAATATTATAAAAGGATTAGCTTGGAGTTAAGAAAATGGCTACTCTTGATCATCATATTGGTGTGTTGAGTTGTCCAGGGCCTCGCATGGGGAATGAGAAACCCAACAGATACCCTCCTGGATCTGCTGCTTGTCACCAGAGTGGATCTTGTGAACAAAGTGGAGATTGGTGGTATCTTGGCCACAGTGATCACGAAGCAATCAAGTTTAAAATCTCTGTTGACAGGAGAAAAAGTGCCAGCAAAACCTCAGCTCTGGACATGAGGAGAGCAAACTTCTGGCTGCTCAGGGAACTAAGGTCCCCTGGGAAAATAATTTTGCTGGGATCCATCAGTGCTGATCACTTTTCAAACATCACCTCCTAAGGGCACAGGAGCAGGCAATTCCCAAATGTCAGAAGTCAAGCTGGAAAGGCAGAAGGCCAGCTTGGCTGAACAGGGATCTTCTCTTGGAAATAAGGCAAGAGAAGGAAGGCATATGCTCAATGGAAGCAAGATCAAGTGACATGGGAAGAGTTCAGAGATGTTGCTTGCTGTTGTAGGGAGAAAATTCATGCAGCCAAAGCTCAGCTGGAGTTGAAGCTGCCAGAAATGTGGAGGACTAAAAAGTTTTTCCAAATATATTAATGGCAATAGGCAGTACAGAAATATTATTGGCCCATTACAGGATGAGGATAGTCACCTCACAAACAGGGACAGAGACAAGGTAGAGGTGTTTAACGCTTTCTTTGCCTCTGTCTTCAATATGAATGACAGACCAAGAGGGACTCAGTGCCCTGAACTGAAGGACCGTGGCTGTGAGAATGATCAACTCCCCGTCAACCATGAAATCATGCAGGATCTGCTGCTACAGATGGATCCCTACAAACCTATGAGGCCTGATGGGATTCATCCCAGAACCCTCAAAGAGCTGGCTGATGTCATCATGAAACCTCTCTAGACTTTTGAGTGGTATTGGAAATCCAGAGAGGTCCCAACTGACTGTAAGCTAGTGAACATTCTCTCGATTTTCAAGAAGGGCAAGCAGGAGGACCTTGGAAACTACAAGCCTGTCAGTCTCACTTCAGTGCCCGGTAAAGTTCTGGAGAAGATTATTCTGGGAAGTACTGAAAAACACCTGAAAGACAACACTGTATAAGCTACATATGAAAAAATGTAAATCATGCATTTTATGCATCACTATGTAACAGAGATTACTTGAAAAGCATAGGAAAAATCTTTTTTTTTTTCCTATTTTTTACCTTAGAAACCAAAAGAGAAATAAATACTTCCTGCTACAGGAATGACAAATAGTAGCTTTACTGGAAAATATGTCAATCAAAGTCAGAGCACTTTAAGTTTTTGACAGTACTTACTCAGCTCACCATTTCAAATGCTAAATCCAAACTCTGCTACAGCACAGGCAGTTTATGGACATTCTGATCATCAGTACAGCAAGACACTGTCACTAATAGAGGTTGAAGAATTTTGATAGTGGGCAAAGTACATTTTTTCTGCAACCCTGATCATTCATCATCCTAATCTATAGATATGAATTCTGTGAACTGCACAGAAGGCCAGGGAGTGAAGCCTGAGGAACATCAGCCAATTATCATTATGCTTTATGTGTATTTATTTATACTGTTACATTGAGTCGACAGTGAGGTGGATTAAGAACTGGCAGAATGACCGATTCCAGAGCACTGTAATCAGAGGCACAGGGTCTAATTGGAGCCCTGTCACAAGTGGTGTTCCCCAAGGTGAAATACTGGGCCCAGGACTGACTTATTCATCAACGACTTGGACAAAGGGACAGATGCTTCCTCAACAAGTTCACTGATGACACAAAGCTCGGAGGAGTCACTGATACCCCAGGAGGCTGTGCAGCCCTTCAGAAGGACTTCAACAGGTTGCAGAGATGGGAAGAGAAGAACTTTCTGAAATTCAACTAAGGCAAATGCAGGGTCCTGCACCTATACGAGCACAGGCTGGAGGCTGACCTGCTGGAAAGCAGCTCTGCAGAGAAGGATCTCACGGTCCTGGTGAACAACAAACTGTCCATGAGCCATCAATTTGCCTTTGTGGCCAAGAAGGCCAAATAGTATCCTGGGGTGCTTTAGAAAGAGAATTGCCTGCAGGTAGAGGGAGGTGATCCTGCCCTTTTAGTCTTCCCTGGTGAGGCCACATCTGGAGTGCTGTGTCCAGTTCTGGGCCTCACAGTACAAGAGAGACATGGAGGTCCTGGAGCAGGTCCAGCAGAAGGGCAACAATGATTAAGGAACTGGAGAATCTCTCTTACAAAGACAGGCTGAGGGAGCTAGGAGTGTTCAACCTCAAAAAGAGACAACTAAGAGGGCATCTCAGCAATGTCTATAAGTATCTGAAGGGAGGGTACCAAGAAGATGGAGCCAGACTCTTCTCAGTGGTGGTAAACAATAGGACAAGAAGCAATGAGCAGAAACTGATTCACAAGAAGTTCCACTTGAATAAGAGGAAGAAATTTGTTACTGTGCAGGTGACGATGTACTAGAACAGGTTGATGAGACAGGCCGTGGAGTCTCCTTCACTGGAGATATTCAAGAACCACCTGGACACAATCCTGTGCCATGTGCTCTGGGATGGCCTTGCTTGCCAGGGAGGTTTTACCACATGACCCACTGTGGTGCCACCCAACCTTACCTATTCTGTGATTTAATTGATGTAGAAGAGACAAGACTTAGGAACAGTATATCACATTCTAAGTTGTTATTTATGAAAACCTATGAACAGAAGGAATTAAATTTCCCAGAATATGAGCAAATATGTTGGCAGGATGTAGTCAGTAAAGCATACTCCGGGATTCTGCTTGTCCATGAGGTGCACCCATTACAATAGAGCAACAATGGCTCAAAAATATGTAATTGCTCACACTGTGAATTTTCTTTAGATCAAATTATGCCTGCACTTGTTGAGGATGAAAGATGAAGAAACAAAGCACAACAAACATCCCCTCTTTGCCTAGAAGCTTACATTACCAGAGTTACCGTAAAAGACAGATTAACAACATCAGCCATCTTCTTTCACTGAATGGAAGGAAATATGCTATCTTCTTTCACAGAAGAGAGGCCTAATGATCCCAGACCAATAAAGAACAAATTACGACCACTGTAGTAAAACTCATGCATCAAAGTGGTCATGGACATAAAAAGACACCTCTCTAGGGTTAAGCAAAGAGACTCCATGTGTGTTAATACCTGCACGTGAACAAGTGTGTCCAGAATAGACAAACAACTCAGTCGTCACAGCAGAACCTTTTATCTCACCACTTATGCTGGAACTACCTGAAGCAGCCACAGTGTGATTCAAACCTCATGCCCAATGGACGACGAAAACACCTTCTGTAATTAGCCACATGAGAGAGATACTTCAAATGGAACTTGGTAAACAGCCTGGTCCTGGCATCTCAACCTACCCAGCTCACAAATCAGAGGCACATTGGTAGCAGGACGCACATAGATATGTGCTGATACCAGGGAGAGTAAAGTTCAGAGCAGATTACTTCAACAAGGGGAAAGGGAGACATCTTACTTAGGAATTAGTTCTTCCTCTTCTTCTAGCAGGAAAGAGTAAGCTGCTCGTTTCTGATACTAGGCATAGACTAGAGATGTTGGACGGGACCTCTATCAACAATGGAAGAACAACCTTGGCAGCACAGATCTGTGAACCCTGGATGCTGCATATGACCAGAGAACTGTTTATAACTTAAGAATTTCACTCTGTTTAAGTACTCTATAATGCTATATATTTTTTCCCTTTATTCTCTCATGTGCCTGGATGGAATTTTCCACGCACATAGCCTGCAACCCCCTCCTTACTGCCTCCTGCTGGCAGCAGTGTTACAGCCCCTATATGGCAGCTTCCTGCCCCTTTCCCCTCGGTTTTGGGGATTCATACCTTCTTGGGCCCAACCCTTCCCCAAAATCTCCCAGACTGCATCCCATTCCAGGACCCTGCCCCCTTAACCCTATATAAGTGGCAACCATTTTGAATAAAGTTCTCTTGCTTCTACCTCACTCCCCGGGGTGTGTGTCCCATCTCTCTGCCCTCCCTTTACCCCTCAGGATCACATAGAGAGGTTTCATTAGTTGTGTGTGTTCTCAGCCTCTGTGAATGTAATGTCAGGAAACCACCAAAGAAGCATCCTCCTCTTCCCTTTACATAGAGAACGGTGAATACAAGACTACACAGGTACCTTTATGCAGGTTCAGCTTCTGAAGGTGCATGCCTGTATGATTTGCATCTTTTGGTATTCCTAAGGAGAATCATGACTACTTGATACACCATCTATGCAAAGTGTGAGTCACTCACCTCCACTCCTTTCTAACAAGCCAGATGCATTTCTTAACAAGTAATAGAGTCAAGCAACATAGCTATGGGCATCAGGCAGAAAGCTATTTTGTGTTTTTCTTTTCTCCCTAATACCTTTTGCCGTTTTGAAAAGTCCTTTATTCAGTTTCCCAAAGTAGGAAACAAATGATTGTGAAAAAGTTGTGAGCAATATGCTCAAAAGATACAGGAAACTGAAAGGTTTGGTGATCACACCCAAGATAGCATAGACAGTCCAAGCAAAATGGTAATTACTGGTTATCAAACACATAAGCTCTTTCATAAACTAAATAGAATTCACCTTAAAATTAATTTGACTTTCAGCCCTACAAGGAGTACTGGAAGGTTACTCTGGAATGTCACTTCTTGTGCTTTCATGAGTCTGCATCTGTAAGTCAGTATGCAATTGCATATATAAAAGCCGTAAGAAAATACCTAAAGGGCTTCCCTTTGAAACTGCCATTTTTGCAGCTGCCTTTCCAAGGACATTATTTCATAGAGCTGGTAAATATGTGTGTTAGTTACTAAAGGCTACATTTCAGTACTGCTTTCCAATTAATTAACTTCCCTTCCCTAGTGTCTAGATAATTACCTTCTAGTTGTATCCCTGGAGTGGTGCCTAAGGCATAAATGAGGGCAGAGTCACCTGAAAAATTCACTGAGGTCAATTCCCCTTGGTGTTCTCGAAACAGAGACCTCATACCCATGTAATCCAAATGGCTAGAGGACAGAAAAGATAATATAAATGCTGAATTAATATTCTTTCTACTTTGAATTGTAGAGGAGTATTAATATTGGGTTTATGCAATAATTTCTTCCAGAAAGGAAAACACAAAAACAATAAGTGAACTTGATATTTTTTCTATTTCTTAGCAGCTGAATATTTTTAAATGTTTTTATCAATATAACCTGTTATCATAAAATATGATCCCCTCAGGAAAGTATAATATGGAATAGCTACCTTACAAAGTACATTTTTTTCAGAGATAAAGGGGGTCAAAAATTCATTTCAAATTATCATTTTGTTGCTGTTATAGGAATGATTTGCCAAGATACATTCTGCCTTGAGTCACCAGCACACGGATAGAGTCAATTCATTCCCGAGCCTTATACTTGGCTAGACATGTATGCTCAGATCTCTTTATCCCAGTAAAAGGACTTTACTGACAAAATAATGATTGTTACCTGTCTGAATGAAGCTCTGGCATAAAGATTATACTGCACGAGGGATGGAAGAGGAAGTTCTTGTATGAAATTTGTGTTCTGTAGAAGTAATTGATTGTTTCGCTACTGTCTTCACTGAAGCAAAATTTTACTAGAAGTCTCTTCTTGCTATTTCTACTTTTTTCCCAAATTTCTGACTACGATATTCAGGAAAGTAACAGTGATCTTGTGATAAACCATGTATTTTACTAAGGATTTTAACATCAGCGGACCTGAAGATAAAGTAAACTGTGCTGTACTAGATTCTTTATCAGACCAGATCATTAATAATCTAGAGGTAACTTCACCAATTTCCATGAAACTCATTTGGTCATGTGGATTAGGTTTCTTCCCACCAATCTGCCACTACTTAAGATGCCTTTTAACATATATTATCTAACCTCTCTGGAACAATCCCCTCAATAATTGTGTTTATATATTGTCCTTCGAATGACAGCAAAGGTCAATTCCCTATCATCTCATTAAAGGTGTGTTTAATTTAGCCTCCTTCTCCTACACAACTAACAAAGCCCTGATAAATCAGCTATATAGCAAGAATAAACACACTGCTTCACTTAATTAAAAATTAAATTCCTCTTGAGGGATCATTACAGTAGTTAGCTGCTACATGCCTTTGTTAAATAGATGTTTCTTCGAGGACACAACCAGAGGTATACTACTGGGAATTCTGTATCAATATAAACAGGAATTTGTTCAGACATTCAATCAGGACAATACATGTGTTCATCCACTAAAAAGAAGTGGGAATAGAAAAGCCAGGGGTTCTTTGAAGAACCCAGAGAACTGCACTACTATCTGGTTCACTTTGGTACCTGGTACACTTATGAATTATGTAATTTCAGTATTTGGATGAAAAGGAAAAAAGTGTTTGCACACTTGTGACTGGCCAATAAACCTCTGTAATGGAAGAAGGCTCAGAGGAGAAGGGCAAGGGGACTGTGCCTGTGTAGGTAGGGAGTAACACCGGCTGTGGACCGACTGCAGCTGTTGCAAAGAATCTGATTTTATTGCAACACAAAGGGGACTGAAAGGCGGCCTTTGTTTTAGAAAAACAGATACCAAGAACTGAATGGATCAATTGGTGTAAATGTTTCTCCCTGAGTTATTAAAAGAGTGTAAATGTCTCCCTGAGTTAGCCAGACCAGCAAGGGGCCTGAGGAGTGGACAACTGGTTCAGCCCAACATAGAGTATAAATCCAGACAACTAGCAAAAGTAGAGCTGAAAAAAAACCAAACCAGAGATCAGTGAGCTTGAGCTGGCTTCAACCCATGTATTCCTTCCTGGTGACTGGGGATGTCCAGTACAGTTACTGCATTTTGCTAAGTGTAATTTAGATTCATATTGTGGTTTTAGTATATTTTGTACCACTTTCTAAATCAGAAATCTTGTGTAATATCAACTATTTTCAAATAAGTAAATTTGGTATTAAACATTGCACTCTCCACACATGCAATATCTAAAAGAATCAGGTTGGAGACTACTGGACTGTGACAACAGTCCTTCTTCAGGAAGTGTTACAGGGAGGGTTCGGAGGGCGCGTTAGAACCGAAACTCAACACCGTTGTGAGTGTAACTTAAGCAGTATTTTATTACAACAGGTGGCCAAGTAAGATA
>JAWWEU010000125.1:50089647-50149407 GCA_035583155.1 Acropternis orthonyx
AGGAAAGCATAATTTCCCACAGGTGGCTGGGCAAAACACAGACCAAAAATACCAGTATTTACACCAGCACGTATACAGGAAGCGCTTGCAGTCCTCTAAAACTTCAAACAGAAATAGTTAAACTAATCAGAGACGCAGATGTCAATAAGGCTGTCTAAGAATACACTGGTGAAAAATTCATCAAAATATTTTCTTCTCAGTTTTCCAACTTCTAACACAACCAAGAGCCAGCAGAATAAAATAGACAAAACAGATTAGATGTAGCAAATGTGCTAAATGTTCATATGCAATAAAATAGGAACATACTCCTGGTCTGTTTGCAGGCCCCATGTACTTTTGACACACAGGCCATGTGAATTCTGGACTCTGATCTGCCACATTCCCACAAAACCAGGACTCAGCTAAAGACAACTGTAACTTCCACGTACAAGTCATAGTGTATTGCCAGATTCAGGTGTATCTGTTCTTTCCTCCTACTCATTGGCATTATAACTTCACACTACACAAACAAATACAGTGGCAAGAAGTCATCCTGAACCTTTCAATGACCTGCACATCTGTAATTTTCAGGATAGGTTAAAATAACTCTTCCATTCTCTTATATTTCAGTGGGTTGGCAGCTATAGCAGTCAGGTAAAACACATAATAGTATGTAATATTGTAGGTCTACACTATATACAGTTTCCTGTTACAAAAGAGGGTCAAGATTTCCTCTAAAGAAAGTTCCAGGTGTGTTACAGTTTGGTTTTTTGTCTTTTAGACTCACAGATTAGAACAGCTCTGTCTGAGGTCTTGCACTCTGGGTCTAAACGCAGACATTCAAGTTGGAATAGACACTTTAAATGAGGTGCTGAGGATTTATCTCTGCTTAGTAGTATATTCCCATGATCCAGAAATGCAAAAGTGATCTTCTCTGTGACATAATTGTTAACATGGGGACTTTTATTTATTTTCTCAGCTACAATGCATGTAAAGCAAATAGACCATAGCAATACCATTACACACACTCCTGCGCTCACTTTAGAGACAATCAATATCAATTATCAAATTCTCAGCAGGAGAGAAAGGCTGTGAAATTGCCCATAAAATAAATTTACAAAGTCATCCCAATATCTTCTATGTTCTGTTCTAAAAATGATACATAAATAATTATTTCAAAGGTACTTTCTCTTCATTACCATATCAGAGCCTATTCAGGGCAGTAGTGATGGTGACTATAACATCCTGTGTTTCACAGAAATGAGGAAAATAAATTGGATTATTGTTTCACTGAAGATCCTTATTTTGTAATTGATTCTGCCCTTTGGAACAGGGTCATTCTCTTTTACTTACTTCTCAAGCTCCCTAACAGACCAGTATTTTTTCTTCAAATAAAGGTCACGTTTGCTTTGTTATCCAAATACTGAAGGCCTTGATGTGCTTTAAAAGCCCAGGAAGAGACTTTCAGCCCTGCAGGAACTCTTTATTAGTAACCTCAGAGTTTCCTTTAGGAAGGTAGCCCATAGGTTTTTTAACATTTATGCTAGTCTTGTTGTCTTTGTCTCTCATGGAAGACCCACTAAGCAGAATGAGAGTCTTCTTACAACCCTCTAAACACTCCAGACTCTCCTGTGAGTTTCTCCTCTCTTGCTCCTTGAGAAAAAGAGTCATAGAAATTTATCTTTCTATTTTATGGTACAAGTGATGACAGTAGCTTCCAAGGGACTGGTGGATCAATATGCAGATGTTGTTACATCTATGCTGAATCACCTTTGGAAACACAGCAGAGAAGGAAAAGAAAATTTGCATTTTTAATACATATAGTTTAAATGCCACTAGTGCCCAGAGAAACTTGGCATAGCTTCCTGACCCATTTGATATTTACTGTTACTCACATCCAGCTAATAGGACAGAGCCCAGCACTAGTCTGTGGTCAGACTTTATCCTATAGTCCCTGAAAAATCTCAGTAGGTCAGACTCCTGGCAGCCGAAGTGCATTTCAGTTTAAGAGGCAGCACAATGCATTTCAGACAACAAAAGTAAGATTCCTGTAAGCTGTTTAATATATCATTCTCTGCCTCTCCAAGTGGAGGATTTCCTCTCTCCATCACCATATTATGCCAGTGGTCCTCCCTCATTTTACTGGAAACACGCCACAATGAGCATGTTTCAAGACTTAATTCATTGCAACCTTTTCTATCTATTACTTTCTAAGATGATTTCATGTATCACACCAAGGTATCATTTACTACTGTGTACTCTGTGTTTGTCCACAGAAAGTACAAAGGCATCTGTTATTTCACAATGTGCTACCAACTTAAAAGTGCCCTGTTTTTACTTTTGAACATTTCATAAATTTATTCTGTTTGGTTCTATAAATGTTGTATCCTTAATCCTTTATCTCTAGTTTAGACAACTAATTGCTTCAGACAAATTACATTATTCCCTTTCATATTTCCCTATATGCTAAATAGTGATAAGTAGCCTCCATTTATCAATGATATTCAGCTTTACATTAATTATATTTCAAGGCATGAAAACTTATTGTGCAGTAGCACTCTTTAACGATGCACAAATGAACCACATACTGAATATGAAAAAAATACAAAGAATTTAAGTGAAACCAAGTGAAATATTGAATCCTGAGCAGAGATGAAAATAACACATTCAAATTAATTCAGGCAATTTTGAATACCGTCACTTTTGCTACATCTTATGCTTTCAGCAATCACTCTCTCTGAACTGCAGCAATTGGGATTAAAGATTAGGATGTATGGAGCCTACCTGAATCTTTCTGAATAGCCAGAATTATTTTATGATTTGTAATGCTGTGCTCATGCTCTTGAATGCTAACACCAGGCACTGGTTTAATTACGAAAATCAGAAATTTACTAATGCCTTTTAGAACATTATTTTAGCTGTTTTTATGTGCTGAGTTAAACTGACTACACATGCAGCATAAAATTAGAGATAAAATATGCTCTAATATAATTGTAATTAGGATAGAAATTAAAGGATATTTGCTACTATAACACACAAAAAAAATCAAAAAATGATTACCCCAGATATATTTGGAACCTTCAGCTTTGAGGTTTAACAAGCAATTTGAAAGCAAGTCAAAGTCTGAGTATGATGCTAATAGATAACCACCTGTGTCCTTCCAGTGCTCTGGAAAGCCTCATTAGCCATGCAAGGCCATGGATCTTGGCTTCTTTTCCATCTAAGTAAATTTAGCACTATGAAGAACCACAATGGAGTGGGTATTTCATGCTAATGAACTCTCTGCTCCACATGGTACTCTCCTCCTATTAGGAAAAAATAACCATTTGTAAGGAAAGCCAATTTTTTAACATAAAATGTTAATCAATCAGTAGTTTGAGCAATTCCCTGTGATGATTCAAGAATAAAGAATCAGCTATGGCTGTTTTCTAACTCAGACGTGTCTATTAAATAGAACTCTGTGTGGATGTAGTTCTTTGTTTAAGAACAATAGAAATTGGATCAAAAGTTTTTTATTTTAACTGTATCAAACTGCAAGGTTGCTGCAAAACAAGATTAAAAACATACCTGGGAAATGATTTCACAGACCTCTAGTGGACTGAAATTGAGCTACTCAGATTTATGTGTTACTTAACACGACAACAAATTCCCACAGTTTAGCTCTGGTGTCTTTGCAAAAACTAAATATTTCTGACAAGTTTTTGTTCTTCAGCAACTCCATGTGGTGTTTTCTGCTTTCCATTTATAAAGATTTCTGGTACAAATATCAGCCAGCACATGTCCCAGAAATAGAGAGTCTTACTAAAAGGCAACTTTCGAAAGGTATCTAGGATTATCACACATTGTTTGCAGAGCAGAAAATCAGATTTCAAGAGTTCATGAGGGTAACTTCTGGAGCTTCACAGATTCTATTTAAAAAGGGTTGTTTTCCACTGTTTCATCTTCCACTAACATCTTTTGAGCTAAATAAGCTTCTAAAGTTCTCACAGCTCTAGACCAAATGGAAGATTCCAGATTTCAGGTCTGATGACATGATTAGACTAGAACCCACACCATTCAGAGCACCAAACGACATTCTGAATTTTCAGGTGTTTTATCCCAGACCAGTAGCAGAATATATTTGGAGTATTACACACATGTTCTTATAGATCTATATATAATTAAGCTACTGAAAACAAAACCTAGAGAGAAGAAGCTGATGATGTCTGTCAGGTCTAGAAATTACACTTGCCTTTCCTCTGAAATGGAATACAGCTTGTATGGTTTCAATTAATGGGGTCAGTTTTTCAAAGGTGGAGAACTGTTCACCTAAGAAGAATGTTGACATGGAAGGGAGAAGGGAAGAAGTGCAACCAAAACATCTACATTTTATACATCTTCCCGTTATCTTGTAAACTGAAAAATATATACTACTACATACCCACTTGTGGGTTTTCATACACCTATTGGAAAAGTCAGTATCAATGAGGGTACTATAGAAGGACAGTGTCTTACAGGTAGAACCAAGTAACATTTATCATTGTAACAGATATGTAAAAAAATAGTGAAGAAAGAAGTGAACATGTACATCTCTTCTCTGCAAATACAGTTGCTGTTTAGGAACAGTACTAACCACAGGAGATGCCCTTTCTGCATAGTTATGTTGCCAGACTGCAGTATTGGAATGAGTAGAAGAATGCACTACTGAGAAGCATAGCATTTTAATAAGGGGATACACAGAAATAATTAGAGATTCGGAAAGGTATGCAGATGCCTTATGAGATTTTCAAAAGTATTGCACTTCAATGGCAATTAGGCACTGAGTCTTCTATTGTAGCCTTTCTAGGTACTAAAACCACAGTTCTGATGCAAAGTCTTTGCACTTCACACAGTTTGTATTAAGGCAGATAAAATAATTTGTTGAGATAGGTCTGGAAGCAGTAACCTTGTCTTGCCTTATTCCACACAGTTTTACAGAAAGTCACTGCTACAGAGATTTGAGAGGCTTCCACTGGCCACCAAGTGCTGCCTTGTTACTAGTGTTGTATCTGAAAACACATGATGTCTGTGCTCATTTCTCTCTGTTCCCAGGTATTTATGTTACTTTTTCAAGAATGTAAGTTCTGCTCTTAAAGTCACCTGAAACCCCAAGTGAATGTATCTCTGACCATGCCTGGGCATGCTGCAGCTAGGCAGGTCACAAAAGGGGAAGAGGGCAAAGACCAGAAGCAGAAAGCATTCCGAGTTAGTAATGTAGTCAGCCTACAGAAATACCTGCCCACCATCAGGATACATGCAAAACTGTATTGTTCAAGAAAGCTTTTCCACTATAAACAGCATGAGGAAGACCAAGCAAGGATGAAAAGTGGAGAGGGGGGAATCTGAGCATGTTCTCTCTACTGAGACAAGAAGAGATTATTCAATTGAACTTCATTAAGACCTCCACAGAACTAAATTACTTGGGAAACACTTAGGCATTATAGTAATAAGCACTACAAGAAACTTTAATGCAACTGTATAAAACATTAAATAGCTTAATTTATTTCTAATACCTGTTTTTACCCTGCTACCTTGTTCCAACCTTTCTACCACATTTAGGGCAAGCAGCCAAATAACAGAAAATTCAGCTGCATAAATATTTCTTCTGCTTTTCTCCTGTTTCATTAACTCCAGTATACCAGCTCTTCAGTGAATCTCACTATAGCTGCTTCTCACAAATATCAGAATCGTGGTACTACTTGGAATCTCAGCTTACATGAAATACGTAAGAAAAACTACTCCATTCTGGGGATCAGAACGATGAGTCCCTAATATATCAGCACTAAAAGGAAATAAAGAGTGCTCCCAAACTTAGTATTTTAAACTATCTTTTTTTTTTTTTTTCAATCACTCTGAGACAAACTTAGCCTAGTTTATTAGTTATGAATGCTTGCAGTTCAAAATCCTGGAAGAGGATGGGGGATGGGGGGAGTTAGTAGGTGACATCAATCATTGTAGAGGGGTTACTGCTGCCATTACAGAGATCTGAACTAAGATAACAGGCATTGAAGTCTAGATTTTCTACGGGAAAATGACGGGCCTTAAGGAGCCTGTGACCTGAGCACCTTACAGCTCATGGGATGTTACAGGGGAGAGCACCTCATCACCATACTGTGGCTGTAGCCCTGTCCTGGTTTCAGAGAGAAAGTTATCTGTTACATAATATCCTGAGAGTTTCTATATGAGTCTATATATGGATCTTATGTAAATGCCATGAGATTAGCAAAGAAAACATACCTCAGAAAAAAATTATTAAGGTATTAATTACTGTGAAAGAGAAGTATTTGTTTGTGAGTTGTGATAGAGCTGGCAATCTCCTTAATCACAGAGAAGAGTTAGAAATTACTGAATCTTTCAAGGATCTGATAATGTTTAATGAGGTTTAAAAGAGAAATCTGAGAGATAAAAAGTAGTAGTTACAAAAGAAGGAGTTGTCATTTGAGTCAATAAGAAAAAAAGGCAAAAAATAGTAGTTTAAAGCTGTGCATTAGTTTGTTTTCAGCTACCTTGTTACTTTGTTTTTGCAACTGCAGAAAATTTAGTAGAAGCAAGATGGTTGAAGCTGTAAATCAGTGGTCTGACAAAATGGACATATAGACTATCAGTTAATAGCAATGTCTCTTTCTTGTGAATATTTATTAAATACAAAATAAAGCCCTTTTGAGTCTTCATATTACAAGAAGCATGACACATCATATAACATAATATTTTTGCATTTGTTGTGCTGAAAATTTTACTCCTTAATGCTAAGCATCACTGGCCTTGGAGAGGGATACTCTTGGCAGATTCTGAGAGGGAAAACTTAGAGAGCTCTCTTGAGATGGTACTTTGCATCTTTCCTTGAGTAAAATGTGCTGCCAGTACAGTCCCCCTGAGCCACACAGGTAGCTGGAGCAACATCTGAGCAGTGAGATTCTCTCTAGCTCCACAAACTAACACCAGCCTGGCCCAATAGAAACAGTATCCCATTATTTTACAGAAACATATGAAAAAGTCTGCAGACGTTCTATGTATTTAAACTCTATTTCCCTAGGTGTCTTTCTCTGGGATTTTTCTTTGGTTTGTTCATTTGTTGCTTTAATTTTTTTTCCATTTATTTACTAGATTTTTGTGTTTGCTTCACACAGTGTAAGTGTTCAGTAGGAGAGCTCACCTTCTCCTTATAAGACACTTGATTCAGTGACAAATGTGAATATTTGACATTATATCATGAATCACCCCATTGCTCTGATTTTATTCCACTGTCTTTCAAGGCTTGTTTGGTGTGAAGCTGAGATAAATGAGGTAACTGCAAATTTCCCAGCAAGGACTGCGTGAAACAGGAGTAGCCCTGAGAAACCTGGAGCTCAGCTCCTTTAACCTGCCAGCACAACAGGTACTAGGACAAAATCCTGCAGGAACATTATTGACTGTAATTCTCCAAAAGTATGCAAATTCATGATATCCAAGGGCCAAACAGGTGCTAATTTATTCCACTTACCCTCTAGCTTTTCTTTCAATATGTCACAAACTCCATTAAAGCAGTAACAGGTTGTATTTAGCAAATACACTGTTTACTCTAAAGGGTGAGTAACTGTAAGGTAGAGGAGCTGAAACTTGCTGAAACTTAATTAGTTATCACTTCAGTCCAAAGATGTTTTTGGCCCTGTAGCCACATGCACACAAAACAAGTACTGCATACTGCAGTTTTAAGTACTACCTGCTTGTTCTTCCCACTTTTGAGAAAACTCAAGCTACAAAACCATCATTATTTTAGGATGATGTGACAAGAAAGAAGAGGTGCTATTTCTAAAAGAAAAGGAAAAAAACCAAAACAAAAATACCAATAACAACAAAAAAACCAAACAGAAAATAGAATCTAAACTGTCTCTCTCAAAACAATCCACAGTACTTAAAGAAAAGCCATTATGGCAACTCACTCTTCATGTATTTATATGTTTGTTATAAACTGTTGTAAAGCCATTTCCTAGAAGCAAAACTAGCATCACAACTTGAGCTTTTTCCATTGTTACTTTATTTTTCATGAAGGACTAGTGGATACATATGACTTAGATTTGTTGCTGCTTTCAGTATTTTTCAGGATGGAAGCACAACCAAGACTTACTATGGTCTTTACAGAACACACATGAACAGTGAGGTTCTCAAATGCTTAATCCAAAAACTTCTAGCTGTTTATCTTTCAAACTGACGAAGGGATCTAGTCTTGTTTCAGTGGGTAAAATACATGAGTAAACTAGAATTACATATATATGTATATACACTGTATGAAAATAGAAAATCTACACACATGCTCACAATTTTTTTAATGTATATAAAGAAAAACTTGTGTTTGGTCATAACTATTGGGATGACTGTCAAAATGATATCTTAGACATAAAATAGTACCTGCTCTCCCTGACCTTCTCACATCAGCTTGCCAAACACAGCTTTCCGCAGACTATTTACATAGTCTGTATTTAACATGGTTACAGACAATGGACTTTATTCAGTATTGAGGAACTTGAAGTTTGCAGAATCTGCAAAATTAAAAACTACCTGCCTTATATCCTGCTTAACTGTAAAGCAAAAGGAAACAGCAAGGTGGAAGGACATTTTCAGAAAGACAGATACCATACAGATACCACCCCAAGACTACACTGTTAAACTGAAAACAACCACAACGAAAAAACAGCAGAAGGCCTGGACAGCAGGGCCACCACAAAGGCTCTGCTGGCTAAGGGAAATAAACTGTGAAGCCAGCAATTCTGAAAAGGTGAAAGAAAGATGGATGTATTCTGAGACAACTGAAACTGTGTCAGGCAAATGAAAAAACTCCTTGAACCCCAGATAAGAAGCTAGCCAGAAAACTGCCGGTCCCCATTGACAGCAGAGGAAAAAGACATATAAACAAAGATCAGCATTGAATGATGGAAGAGAAAGGACAAGTCTCTCCATTGATGTGTTATCACAGAAAAATAAAGAGAAAATTATTTTCAAGACCTGATTCAAGAAAAGGCCTCTCTTCCACATGGAGAAGGAGGAGAGACACTGGCAGGAGCTGGGAAAAATTGATCTGTAGACAATTCTCTGGATTTGAAATAAGTGTTTTCAACAAGTCCTGCACAGTGTCAGCAGAACTGAATAACATGTACTACAGCTTTTGTAGGACCAGCTGCATTCATTTATGCCTAGAAGTGGCATTCTTTGTAACAGACATCAATTTGTGCCATTAGTAAAAGTCTTTCCGGAGAGTCAGTAACTCTGTGTACTAAAAATCATGGGGCAGGCCTCCAGGATGTTGTTAGGGACATTCTGAAAGGTGTTTCCTTATTTGATATGCATTACTTTGTCCTTAGAGTAGCTAATTGGTTGTAGAATCACTGCTGTAAGAAATAGGTTCCAGGGAAAGATGAGGCCAATTCCTGATGATGACTCACTCTCTGTTAATCAGATCCTTTTTTTTTTTTTTTTTCTCATCTGGAGCACTCAAAAAAGAGAAAGGATCCAGAACCATAAAATCTGACTGTTACCCTGAAAGCATCTATTTCAGGTGTTTCTTCTGCAAATTTGTTCAGGACAGGTATACTCAATGGGTATCAGTATCTGAGTCATAGGAAAATGTCCCATCTGCAATACAAGACTTCAGAAAGTATCATAGATGTAGTATGATACACACACACAAATTGTATAAGGAGAATGCAGTGCTGTTATTCAATTTATTTTTGACCAGATTTTTATTGCTGATTATTAGCAATAACATGAGTTTAAAACTTGATGGTGTCATGACCATGGTGTATTAATACTTGTATTGAAGGATATTTGCTCACGTCTGGGTATACTTCAAAAAGTAAGGACAATCTTGTAGGAGTGCCAACAATCACTAAGAAGGCTCGTAATTTATGTTTTTTGTAGAAAACACACAGGCATCATTCATGTTACATTATCTTTGTTTTCGCAGCCAACTTCAAGTTAAAAAGATGTATCTGCACATCTTCTGGAGCTTTTCTTCGGTCACAGGAAAAAGGAACAAATGCTTGCTTGTAGATTCAAGAATTACTCATGGAAGAGCTTTAGGATCTCTAAGGGTTTGGATAAAGAACACTGGTTCTTACACTCTGAATGAAAAAGGTTTTTCTCCACTAGTTCCTCCTTTGCTGCAACCTGGCAGTGTCACTATGTTTCTGATGTTGCTGCAATGCTTTGAGATTTCTCTTCAAAGTTTTCATACAGTCAATTAGGGCAGATGGAAACTTCTACCACTGCAAAGCTTCTGACTCACTTCAACGAAATATGAAAAAAGCTGAAACAGTTCGTGCAGTCCCAGCCTCACAGGCATTGCTATCTTTATTTCACTGTTGCAGAAATCCATCTGTGTCCTCCAACAAAACAAACCAAACCAACCCAAATGTGCTAAATGGCTGTGAATACACATCACTCTAAATTCATCTTCATGGGCTTCCACAATGGACCAGATTTCATGCATTTAACATTGATGTGTATGTGTATGATATGCTCTGTTATAAGAAAGTTTGCAATAAGAGTTTGCTAATGAATAAAACAGTGTCTTCAACTTCATACTCTATGACTTTTTTTATTCCTAAGTGCTACAACACCCCTATCTTTTCCCATCATAAAGGAGACACCATCTGTTGTTACGAAAGTGAGAAGTGAACTTTGTTGTTTTCATCAATAGTGTGGCACTCAGAATATTTTTTTTAATCAATGCAGTCTTTGAAACTCTAAAGAGTAACAAGGTCCTCTGAGACTTTTTCTACAAATGAAAACAGTATCCCTGCCATTAGTAGGCTCTTCTGCACTATAGTATATCTAATGTGTTTTCTTCTCTCCTGTGGAACGTGCTTTTCAATATTACTGCTGATGCCTCTAACCAGCTTTTGTAAGGTTGACTTCCCAAAATGTAAGGCAGCAAGGATGGCCTTGAATTTCTACATAAGAGCCATTTTATTTTCTATCTATGCAGTCTTATATATCTCCATCCCTGTTCTGTAAAACTGGCAAGAGGAGGAAGGTACCAGTGTGTTTGAAATCTGGGTCAGACATTGTCTGGACAATCTAGTAAGCCATAGGAAAGTAACAAATCTTGTTAACAGCTACAGAATGTGTGTGGTCACAGTGTGATCATCAAAACCCTTTCCTGGGCTCTGGCTTATTTAATGGCATGCATGCTGTCTTAGTTTCAAACATGGACTTCAAAAAAAACTCACTCTTCAGCTTGGCAAAGAGAAGGTACAAGGGTGATCTTACCAATATATATATATATAAAAAACTGAAGGGAGGGTGGAAAGAAAATGGAACCAGGTGCTTTTCAATGGTGCCCAGTCACAGTACACAAGGCAATGGACACAAATCAACACATAGGAGGTTCCCTCTGAACATCAGGAAATGCTTTTTCACTGTGAGAGAGTAACTGAACACTGGCAGAGGTTGCCCAATGTGGTTGCAGAGTTTCCATCCTTGGAGACATTCAAAAATCACCTGGATACAGTCCTGATCACCCTGCTCCAGGTGACTGCTTGGGCAAGAGGGTTGGATCAGATGGCATCCAGAGGTCACCAAGCTGCCGGCTCTGATTTCTGTGATTCTATGACTCTGTTCTGTTTGGGATGGACAAAAGGACATAAGCAATTTGTGAACTACATACAAGAGCTAAATGAGTTATAAATGTCTTGTTAGCTACATCTTGTAGAGCCATGACCTAAGAAACAAAAGTGTCTGAGCATGTGTGTTAATCTCCAGACAAAATTGTATGTAACTGGAACTTAATCAGAAAACCCCAAACTTTTAAACTAGACATATCTGTGAATAGTCATCCAGATGAAAGAACCCAGATGAAATATATTGCGTAGGACACTTTCCATCTGTTCCTCACATAGTTGCTGAGTTATGTACAAACGGTAAAAGTTAAAAAGCATTTCTCTTGCCTGTTTTCACATCAGTGAAGGTAACAGGAGAATGATAAGAAATCAAGTATGCAAAGGGGGGAAAAAAAGAAAAAAAGTATCCACACTGGGGGAGAAAATGTTTAAAAATTAGTGCAGCAAAGTTTTTATCTAACTTCAAAAGAAATAATCCATAAAATTCAGAGTACATTTGACTGAGGGGATTTATTAGTTCCATTATTAATAGTTGTTTATGTTAAGATAGCTAATTAACACCAAATCCTACTATGCTAGATCCTAGAATACAGAGGACAGAGGAAGACCCTTTTACATTGTAACAATTGAACTTTGTAATTGACAACTATTGGAGCGTTAGGTTATTAGATCACCTAAATTAAGAGCAGGATCAATACTAAAGAACCACCAAAACTATTTCAACAACTAGATCTCCTGCTTTCTCATTCTCCTCCTGCCCCTACAGCATACCTCTTTTAGAAAGGCTTCTCCAGTTTCTGTGAATCTCTTTCCTGTTGTTTTACAGAACGGTTTAAGATCTCATTCATCACTGTGATTGTTCATGAACTTGTGTGCAGGGATAATTCAGAGGAAAACATTATTGCATGATGTTCTAAGTTTTGCTCAATAATCATTAATTGATGTGTTCTTTAGCCATTGCTGATGCAATATAGAACCTTTTCCCCTTCATGTACCTTCTTCAGTACTCCAGTGCTTGATGAGTGCTTTACCAGCACTGTCAAGAAGGTAAGATTTCTTTGTCAGCCCAGAATTCGGATCTCTTCTCTAGGTAGTCTGACTTTATCTGTTGTTCTGAAAGACAGCATCTCTACTTCCCTTTGCAGTAGATTTACAGCTTTTTTATCTGATTCCTGACAAGAACCTGATGGAAATCATTTATTAGCAAATTCTGCAATTTCTACGCTAGTCCTTCCACAGCTCTGCCTCCTATATGCTGTTGTTTGCCATTTTATATGACCTCCTTTCCTTTAAAATTATTTTTCTGCATAATACAGTTTTGGTGGGTCACTCGGGCTTCAAAACTGTGGCATCAGTAAGACAATGATATTTCATTGCAATAGTCATATCAGATGTAAATGCACAGTACCTAATCTCACAGTAGTAAAGAATCTAAAGTACTTTCAGTTTCATTAAGTATTACCACTGGGAAAAAAATACTGTATGTGGTTTAAAGTATTCCACTGGCAATACCTGGGATACTACCAGCTCCCAGGAGTGGATGTGGAGTCTTTGTCCCTGGGACCCTGATTCATTTTCTGGGAGCTTCTATAAAGAGTATTTTTGATATTCAGCTGTATATCACTTTTGCTTGGCAACACAGAGAAGTTAGTGAATGCTGTGAATTAGGGAGGTTATGAATCATAAGTTTCTTCAAGCCACCTCCTTATCTGCTTATCACAAAGATTAACTTTATGCTTGGGAGGATAGTGAGAAAGAGAAAAGCAGAGGCATCTCTCTTATATCTATGACAGTCTCCTACTTTTATTCAATTTCTAAATAAATTTACCTTTTTTTATCCTGATGGTCATAGAGAGAGTCTGGACCTCATGAGTATACCCCTTCGAGCATGTACAATTAATTCCAAAATAAATGTGAAAGAATTTGTCTCACAGACAGTGTTAAGAGGCAAAGTAGGTGAGAAGGAAAGGTAACACATAGCTTTAAGTTGAAGCTGATCTCCCTAGATTCTGTAGTTGGTGTGGAGGGAGAGAGAGAAGCTTCTGTGGAGTAGATTTCACAACACATGTCTAACTTCTATGCTCTGAATCTCTCTCTTTGCAGGAGACTCTCCATTGGTCATGCAGAAGCCTGGGGACAGCTGCAATTGTGTGAGATGGATAGTTATGGTGAGAATGCCCTCACCTGGAGCCAGTACAAAGTAAATCACATCCTGTAAATTCACACTGTTATTTATTGTGCCCCTGCTTTTCACATAGACAAGTCATTCATGGCAGAGAAGAGTGCATATGTTCTTTTGCAGACAATGCTGCAATGTTAAACCAAACTTTTATGACACATTTTTCATCCACTGATTTCAAGAAATTTACAAAAGCAGATGAACACAAGTACTGTTTTAAAAACTGAGACCTCAAGTGGCACAAGCAATAGTCATTCAGAAGCTCTGTCAGAGACCTGGGACAACCCCCAAATCTCTGCATTTCCAGACAAGATTTATGGTCATTATTCAGCTGACTCACTGTAACAAGGAAAATTAGGCAACACTTTACAGTGTTGACTCCTTTAGAGGAAATTACGTTACAAATATAATTAGGAATAGATTTATGATCTACTTAACTAATGCCAGTCACATGAAAACACAGAGGAGATTCTGCTGTGTGATGAATTCCTTTGCCCACATTTTTATACTACATTCCTGGTATCTGAGAGCAGTAATCACCAGTAAGGGTTCTAGATTGATGAGATCCTACAAATTTATGGAATAAAGTTTTGAAATGCTAAAAAGAGATTGAAACTTGCAGAAGAAAATCTTTTAAAGTCAACTAAATTCCATTAGATCATGAAATCAAACCAATGTGAATTTAAAACCAGAACAAAAAAAATTATATATGCATGTGTAAAAACCATGGCTCAGTTTGTTGCTGCAGTAGAAAATTTACAGTAAATTAAAATAATCCTTTCAGTATCAGATATGCACATAGCAAAATAATGCCTTACTTTATACCCACTGAAACTTTGTTCAAGAATTCAGTAGTGTGTGGAGTCACCAAAGTGCCGGAGCTGAAGACCTAAATAGGCAAGAAGGAGAGAACAGTGCAGCAATAAAACCTTTCTTTCCATCAGTTGCTTGTCAGTGTTATGCTGCTGTAACAAGGACCAATGATGGCTTTGAAACTTTCACACACTGCTCTTATAATGTTCTACACTAAATCACAATGTAGGAGCTGAAGAACTGCAGAGAAGGTACAAAGTGATAGCACCGATACTGTATATTAACTTCTGAAATAGCACATAACTCTCCTCAGCATCTGCATATTTTGCTGTTGGGAATAGCAAAATCCTAGAAACTTTCCTGAATTGTATTGCTTTCTTACCTTCCTAGCCTTTCCTGGTCTGGATGTATGGATGGGCATACTGAATCCCAAGTCTCTCAGGTGCTGTTCCCATGGCAGAACTCCAAAAATTGGCTAACAACTTCAACCATTTTCTCTTCGCTGCTGTTAGCCTCCAGCACTGTATTGAAGAAGGGTTTGGGGAGAAGCTCCCACCCTCTATGCTTGCTAGTATGTCAAATGAAAACCACTGACCTTCCAAACTGGATCCAGCACAACTGCCCCAGTACAGGCAGGTCTGATGGTCTCTTTGTGTTCCTCACATACACCCTTCGGTTTAGCTCATGGCCTTCTGCATGTGCCAAATACAATCATAGAGCTCTACCTGGGTTATAAGCACTACGTACCTGCACATTATATCAAAGAACCTGTCCTTTCCTCCTAAACTTTTGACCTATGGGCCTTCATGCAATAGGAGTTCCTATCGCAGGAACAGCTCTGCAGGAGAAGACCCATTAAATTAACTTGGAGGTAAAAAGGAGAAAACCTTAGTCTGAACATGAACTGTGGAGATCCCACTGCAATCTGTACCTTGACTGCTGGGAAGGTTGGAGGTATCTTTGGAGCTAGGAAGCCTGGACTTCAGTGTAGAAATTCATGGTTTAAAAGGAAGAGAACAACGGGCTTAATTTTTACTAATTGGCAGGCATCCTATGACCACTCTGCTGAGAAGCGGGGTGTTTCTAGCATCTCCCTCCTTTAAAATCTCTTTGACTGTCAATGGCTGTACAAAGGCCCTGTCAAAGAAAACAACTGAAGTACATTCTTCAGGTCAGTACAGGTTTGAATTAAGTGACATCCACAGAGGCATGGTCTTTCTTACTCTAATGCCATATTACCTACATGTCCCCTAAAACCTAGATAATTTGGCATAGGTTTTCTGAATACTGTAGTATTTTATGGCATTTTTTGAGCACAATGTGTTACTGTGTGACAGTAACAGTACAAAGTTGTAAGATATCATTAAAAAAATTTGGAGACAATACTCATTATTCTCAAGTGTTTTTTCTATGTTAATGTACATCACTGACACCTGAATCACAAAGCCACACTCCTCCTATTCACCAGTACTTGATAAAGGATAGGTTATTCCCACTTATGCTTGCTACTTTTCCGCTAAGCCAAAAGAAAATCTTCACCACTGACCCTGACATATCCCTAACCACCACTCTGTATACTAATCTGCTCATCTTTTTCCGTGGTGAGCACAGCTGTCAGGGATTGGAAGCACACTAGCTCCATCTGCTGAAACCACTTCTGCAGAGCTTTACATGGATACCAGTTTTGAATAAGAGATTTATTTGCATGATCCAGTTGATATTGAGAGATGAGTACTGAGAGTAGATAAGATTACAATGAAAGTCCCTTTGTCAAATCTGACTCAATAAAAACATATATATTAACAATGTTGTCTCAAAATCCACTTTGTAGAAATTCATCATCCTTCACAGTAAGAATAAACATCTTCATTACAAAATTTAATCACCAGTCTTTCAATTTCCCTGTTTTGCTATCCTCCATTTATTTCAAATCTCCTACAATACTATGCAATTTTTAACCAGATTTAGAAGATTTTAATCACAAAAATAACCTTTGCATTATGGTCATGTAGCAGCAATTAAGAAATGTTGAATTAAGCTATAATTCAGAAGATTATATATT
Source organism: Acropternis orthonyx (assembly GCA_035583155.1). Classification (NCBI taxonomy): domain Eukaryota; kingdom Metazoa; phylum Chordata; class Aves; order Passeriformes; family Rhinocryptidae; genus Acropternis; species Acropternis orthonyx. The sequence goes on from JAWWEU010000125.1 coordinate 50,106,293, forward strand.
TCCTATGCAAAATAGATTTTATGTCAAAATGAATATTTTTCTTGATATTCATGAAAAATTTGTAAATCAACTATAAAGGAAAAGGAAGCAACAATTTTTCATCTTCTTTTCCCACCAGAGATAATCATCTGTAGTACTGTTAGGATGGGAATTCTGCATAGCAATCACTGAAACCTGTATTTTTACCGCTTATATCAAGAAAATTTGGGGGAAAAAACCCTCAAGAAAATATAGAAAAATATAAGAAGTAAACACAACAAAATAAAGAATTTCTTTTCAGAAGACCTCAAGTTTATATGTAGCCACTAACTCATCTGACACTGAATCCAGTTCAAGAGCTAGAATGCCAGCAGTGAGGCAAGTATATTTCTGACTGATAAGTCCTGACAGTTTGCAGAAATGTTAAACCATGTTAGTTACTCGACTAGTAAACTTTAAGAGACCAAACTGAAAAACACAACAGTTTAAATCCTAAAGCAAGACTTCCAAGTGCCTCTAAATCACAACATGAATCAACTGGAAGATACCTCAGCCAGATAAAACAAACCTACTAATATATTGGTTTCACATTCAATTGTTAATTAAACAAGATTTGTGATAGTCTTTCTACAGAGTTTAACAGAAGGCCCCAAGATCTCTTTCAGGTGTGGAAGAACTTAGAGTTGTCCAGACCAGGAGGTTACTGGTCAGTTCAAATCAGTCCTAGTCCTTGGTGTGGGTGTTCTGTACCCAAGTCCTGGCTGGCTGCTGCCCCCAAGGGCAGCAAGAAATATCAAAAGGAGTATAGACCTACAGTTAAAAGAGAAAAAAAAAAAAAAAGACAAGGAAAATAAAATATGCACAAAATCTGAATAACTAAGTTTTCTACTACTTCTGAGCAACATGCTCTCAACCACAGACTCTTTTAATTCAGATTTCCAAAGCTTTACTCTCGCTAAGGTACACGAAGCGCTTTATTCCAGCGTCATCCACTGGTGCATCTGCAGACTTACAGGGGTTATTAATATTAAACACACCCCACATGTAGAATTGGCTTAATAGCTCCTGCTGTACTTACTCAGGCTTCTAATTATCAATATCCCTGCTTATTGTATTTTCTGTTAGCTGTGAGGGTTGTGTTCCACAAACAAGGGGTGATGAGAAACTCCTTCCTGTGCTTGATCTCAACCTAGTTTTAAGTATGGGTTTGTAAGCCAAGACAGAATTTATTTTTTTTTTAAGTGCATTCTGGTGAAATGTTTGTTATTCTGTGAAGAAAAAGTCTGTAAGAAACTTTTTACAGACATTGACTTCACCATCTCTGGGACTACATGTCTATTTGTGACACCCAGCTGTTAATCTGGTGGAAAATCTAGAGCATTCAGTTACAGTTACTTAGCATATTTTACTTAGGCATTGTGCTAATTCTAATACCAAGGAAGCTGCATCTGGGGTTGTGGTGAAGCTTCTCAGTAACATCTGGGTGTTTCCTTTCATGAATATCTCGTTTTTAAGATAGAACAAGATTCCACACAGCAGGAGAGACAGCCATTCCTGAAAACATAATACAGGTCCCTTAGGCTGCAGTGGAGGAAAAGGGACAGGAAAGGAAAACGAAATGAAAAGGGAAAAAACATTCAATCAGACATGAAAAAAAAAAAACACAGTAAGTGCTTGAAATATTCCTTCTGTAACTAGAGTTTTCTAAGGTTCACATATGAAGTCCAAAGTCTCTCCCATCTTCCATGATTGCACAAGTGACAACAGTTCCACGGCATTACCAAAGGGACTGGTTTCACCCTATAAATGGGTTGTGAGCTGTCACGGATTTCAAAGGTACTATGCAATTATTCTGCTGTAATCCACAGCCTGCAAAGGCTACATCCATCCCACAGACCAGCAGGACCACAAGAGGAGGGGTGAGAAAGCAATTTTATTCCAAAACCACTTAGGGGAAGATATACATGACTTTAGCAGCTCTCAGAAACACAGCCCTTCTCCTGGGGGCCTTCCTTTGCTAGACTGTGAGTGGGTACCTAAGGAGTTAAATTAGCATTTAGTCTTGGCAGTACCTTAGCTGGGAAGTAAGTGGTTACAGTTGAATATATTTAAGCTCGAAATCTTTGTTAAATAAAAGCTTGGGATATACAATAAAAAGAGAAAATAAATGAAAAAAAAAGAGGGGAGAGAGAGGGATCAGATCCTTAGGTAGGCTCTGTTAAGAGGAGTGATTTGTTTTGTGTCTGCCTCTGCTTGTTTTCAATAGCATTCAAGCTATATGTAGGTTACCAGGCTGTAACTGGTTTCTTTGGCCTGCTTATTTAAGTAGAACAAGTTTTTAGTCAGGTAAAAGTAAGCCTGTTCAAGCAGTGTGGTCTAGTTGTTCATTTTATGTTTTACCTTGAGCTTTCTTTTATGTTTCTGTATTGTGCACATTTATATCTTAGGCTTTACCAGGTATTTCTGTGACCTTTATGTTCCTGACGATTTTTGTACAATCACTAGAATTTCTTCAGTAATACTATTTAAAGGCATAGCTTTTTAGGGAAGGACAGGCAAGATATAGTCAGCCTGCCTCTGTCTCCCCAAACTGATTAAAATTATGAGTGAGACAAAAAAGTAAGAATTCTGCTGGAAACAAAATTATGACCTTTTTTGTAGAATGTTTAAAAAAAAAAAAAGAAAAAAACACATAAAAAGAATGGAAGAAAATGTTATTTAGAAGACTACTTGGTTCAACACTGACTTCAAGGCAGCAGTTTGGATGGGGTGGGAAATAAGTATCTGGCAAATGCACGTGGAAGGGGGAAAAAAACCATGGAATCAATAAAGTTTCTATGCAATCAATTTGCTGAGAATGAATAACCAAAGCTAAAGGTCTTGATGAAACAAAAGAAAAATCTATGTCTACCAAAGAGAACTAAGGTTTATAAAAAAGGAGTTTAAAATCATGATAAGAAAAGAAAAATGCTGGACACTTAAGAAAAAGACAGCATAGCTAGTCAGGATGTGGAAGTGCAAACATATTCACAAATAACCTGTTTGGTTTCTTTTCTTTAATATTTCTATTTTTTCTTATGATAGTATTATCTGTTTCTACTCCAAGTGTCAGAGAATGCTTTTGTCCATTAACTTGGTTAGAAACTAAGTGCAGGCTTTGAAGGAATAAACCTGGTATCATATTACTAATATAAAAACAACTCTACATAATCTCCCATGTGATGCAGCACTAAAAAGGGCTGGCACTCACTTCATCCTTAAATTAGTAATAGGTGTATGAGAAATGAATTTATTTTTAGCTATGGCAAGACTGACACTAATATTATGAAACTGTGTACAGTTTAAATGTCTGCATAATAGAAAGGTAGCTAGGAAATCTCTAGATGAAAGAAACATAAATGATTTAAAGGCTTCAGAAATTGCCTTGCAGTGAGAGTTTGAGAGCCCAATCTGTTCTGCCCAAAAAAAAGGAGGTTGAGAAGTGGCTTGATTACTGCTTGCAAGTGCCTTCACAGCAATAAATTATGTATTAAGGAGATATTTAATATAGTAGGGTCGTAATAAGAACATATGGACAGGAAGTAATGCCAGACATTTTTGCCATGATATTTTTCCAGCAATGAAGATGATTAATCATTATAGGGAAATCCTAAGGGAAATGGTGAATTTTTAATTGTTTCATGTCTTTGTATGAAGATTAAATGTCTCTCCTGGAGATATAAATTTGTTAAATGCCACCTGTTTGGTGTCAACTAGGTGAAAGAAAATTATTCAAGATCCTGTAATGTCTATAAATCCTGGAGATCTATACACTATGTCAAAACCTGTGCAGTGTCCCTAAGGCACAGAGTTCTTTATGCATTGCAAAAGTAACTGTTTTCCATCCTGAAACTACTAACCCACAGGGAAGGATGTGTATATATATATACTCACACTTCTTTGAGGATGTCCAAGAAGAGCTGGCAATGCTAACAATTCACATATAGTAGCAATGTAACATTTTCTGTTAGTGAAGTCCCCTTTTCCATTTGTAATCCTCCAGCTCCCACTGTTTATCATAACAGAACAGGTTTTGTAAGCTATTATATCATAAACTTTCAGTTTGGAGTTTTTCAGTAAGCCTTGAACCTCAACAGATGGAGATAGATCATCAAAAAAAAAAAAAAATCTACATTGCTAGTTACATGAATTTTATGAAGAGTTATTAACTCTTCCTTATAACTGTCATTTTTACTTCTATTTCACAGTGGAGCCTTGCTCTGGGATTGCTGCAAAGACCAGGAACAATTCTGCTCATTCAAGACATCTGAATTCTGCAGATGAAGAATTTAGCACTAGAATTTGCATTTTCAAGTAAACCAGAGCTCCTGTGGAAACTCCTGATGTTGACTGTGTGTTGATAATCAGTCTTCAAATGCTTATCTTCACATCTTGTTACCATGATACAAGGGTTATAGAATTAATTTCCAGTATGGATCCTGTGTTAATGGACAACTCTCTCTAAAATGCTCCAGTTACTTCAGTGAGAAGCATCTTCACAGTATCTTTGGCAATGCACAATCTTACACAGGAAAGAAATGCTGGTGGTTGAATTCATTATGATGTAGCTGTTGCCAATGAGAACATTCACTTTCCTTCAGACCACCATTGGCAAGAAATTCAAGTACATGTCTTGGAGAAAGGTAGGAGAAAACTAGGAGACTGTTTCTCTGGCAATAAGAGGAAAAATATAAATCTTCTATTGTCAGATCTTTTCTTTAGTAGACACGGTGTTCAAACCATTTCTGTCTGTCTGAAAGAGGTAGAGTACACACACCAGCTTGAGGGCAGAGCAACTCTGGTGTCTTCCCTGAACTCTTTAAAGAATTTAAAGGATGTTCTGTATGTCGACTGGGCTGTAGTATATCTGGTTTTGGCAGATATAAGGGGAGCAGGAAAATCTGGGGAAGAAAAGTAAGCAGAATCATCTAGATGAGATGACTAAGGTCCTGAAAAGACTGATCATAAAACTGTACAGAAGAGAGTGTTTTCAAAATGGCTTGAAGAGGTGAAGATTGAGTCAGATATAAAGCTGTGTGCTGCCCAGCCAAAGGGACAAAAACTCCTGAGTATGTAATTTTGAAAGGAAATCATTAGAATGCTCTGGAGATATGTGACATTGCAAATTTACAAAATAGCCTCTTTTTAAAGCCTTGCCTGTATGAAGTTCTGGCTCTCTGGCTCAGTTAACTGAAAAAGATGACTTTTTATTTTTCCTTGAGTGCATAAAAGAAGAAAGTGGCAGCCCAGGGGAAAACCAGTGCATTCCTAGTTTGGCTTGCTGCAAGCAAAGCTTAGTTGGCTAATTGGGCTTCCGAGGATGTGAAACACACCGGTGGGAAATTATACCATGACAGTCATGCTGCAGAAACACAGCAAGCCCTACAACATCTGTCTTTTCACAAATTTTGCTGGAGCCAATTAAATTCCCTCTCAACCAGCTGGTCCCAATGTGATCACACACTGACTCAGTCAAAGCAAGCTGAAGATTTTTGCACTGGGGCAAGGCAGTTTTCATTTCCACCTCTCTTGCACAACTTGTGTGCAGCAACATCAGTCTTGGTCCTGTGGGCTTCTTTCACCAAAATGCCATTGCCTTCAGGGTATGGCCAAAGCTGTACTCAAAATGTCTTTAGTCTTCCTTGTGTTTTATTATGTGATCCAGATAACTTAATGTACACAGCCAGAAGCACCTGGTTCTTCCTGTGCTGCGGTTATTGTTCTCATATTGATGTCAGTATCCTCCAGAAAATACTAGGCTGAAAGTACTTTCCCAGTGCTCAGAGCCAGCAAAGCCTTACTTTTCAAAGCAGTCCCTGGCATATGGGGGACATATCCCTCCTACTCATGAAAGAAAGAGCTAAGGTCACTTGCTCTTTGACTTACTATCTTTTCAAAGGCACATAACAATCATTTGCAAAGGTGCTGCCTGTCATTTTATTTCCTAGCAGAAGGCAGAATACTGGATATAATGGCTCTGTTGTCTTTCTGCTTCTTTGTATCAATCAATTAAAATCACATAGTATAGAAAGTTTTATAGTACAGCAATTTTCATTAAGGTCATAGTCTTACATTGATGAGGCTGTTGACACAAATGTAAGTGAATTATACTCCGGCAAGGGATGAAGCTATTAAAAGCAAAATGTCCTCCAAGTCATCCCTAAGGATCAGCAGGTTTTACACCCAACAGGTTTTCTTTAGTTAATGGTGTTTAATTGGGAATTTTAGGCCAGTATGCCTTACTGTACTTTTTATCTTTCATTTGAAGGGCTGTGCCAAGTCACCGAAGGGTTAGGTGATAGAACAAGGAAAGAAAATTAATATGAGCAACAATACTGGTTTAAAATTAGGAACTGAAACAGGTTTTTTCCTCCATATAGCCCAGCCTAAAATCTTTATATGCCTCAAGCTCAGTAATTGCTATTAAAACACTTTTCTGATATGAATTTATCTTCATTGCCAAATGAAAACTGCAGTAGCAGGATTTGTTGTTACCGGGGGAAAATAGAAATTACCATAAATATGTTATTCCATACAAGCACATTTTATTTTACCCTTTCATCTGCAGTTCATTATATCATCAGTGATCAATATATTTTCATCCTTCCTCTGTATTAAATGATTATTTTTTATAGAGAGACAAGTCTACCTTGATAACTTTGTCCATGAACTTATCAACTTCTTTATAATCTGCCATCTTTTGCCAGCATACAGAAATGCCCTTTAAAGATAATGTTTTAGTTTGGTTCTGTTTAAGAACCAAGCCTAGGGGGAAAATAATCTCTGTCTTACTATATCATGATCGGTTTTGTTTACTGAACTCTTAGACCCCAGAAAAACTATAAGCTCATAAAAATATAATGTTATTTGTAAATATTCTTGTTATTTATTGTACTTTCCCTAATAAATATATTTCACAGAAAATATAAGGGATCATTCAGTCTCCTAAAGAGCATGTACTCTAAATATAAGCATGATGAATAGTTGATGATGCATATCAAAGCATTAAAGGGAAGGCTTAAAGAGGCCCAAATGGTTGCTCATGGTGTCAATGTTATTGTTTATATTTGTGTTTATACACATAGATTCTATGTCAATAGTATATACATTATAGATATAAATTTACATATATGTCTATAATTAACATACCCGTGAACTACTTAAGATAGTCTGAGGCATGGTTTCATTTTGGAAAAGATTATCTGCCTATATTTACAGCTGTCTAGAGAGTGGGAATCCACTCCTAACCTGGTTTTTCAAACCCATTCAAACAATCATGAGCATTTAAAAAAAAAATTATTTTAGTGTATTTTTGCTATCTTAAGTACAGCAGTATTTTCACAGGTTAGAAGAGAAAACAACAATGATCTAGTTTGTTTCTCTGGGTTGGAAAAGGCTGACTAGCTGAAAAAGACTGTTTCTCTGAAGTAGATTCTTTTGAGCTATGGTTTAGAGACATTGGAGCAAAATAAGTGGATCCCTTTCTTTTGTTTGCTCATTATTTGTCCCTTTAATTTCAGCCTGGGGTCCTCTTTCTCTGTAATTGCTTGTGAATGAACATTCTCAGCTTCTGACAATGCTCTCCAGACATCTCCTTGTCCAGCAGTAAATGTTGTTTGGATTGTCTCTGTGCAATGTATTTCCTATGAAAAAGAGCAGCCTCTTTACACAGGCAGCTAATTATTCTTGTGACAACATAAACCCACTGTTCCAGAGCTGGAGGCTTTGTCCTTCACTTTTAACCTTACAACATCATGAAAATTTTGGGAACTACAGTGGTTCTGTTTCGTATTCAAACAGGAATTGTTTCTCTCATATTACTGTGCCTTTTTCCTTATGATTCATTTTTCATCAAAGCAACACAAGCTTTTTGAGCAACAGAATAGGGAAACAGGGAGCTGTGCTGCCAGTAAAGAAAGCAGCAGGCAAGTAAATAGATCTTTCCCTCTTACATCACAGTACACGGCTTTAGCCCTCAAGAAGCAAAAGCAGCTCTGGGGAAAACAATGACAGTTTTGCCATCATGATAAAAGAGCTTGAGGCTAAGCTTACAAAGCTGAATTGCCTGGGACAGAAAAAACTAGGTCTGGTGAAAACACCCCCAAACAACCACCAAGTTCAGCCAGCTTCTTGCAGATTTTTTTGTTCTTGTGCACTGTTTTTTATTTTCAGGAAAGACAACAATATGACAAAAGTATACTGTAACACTGTCTAACAACATGTCCATCGTATCACTAGTTGTAGGGGTATGAAACTGCAAAAATCCAGGTTGGAATGCAGGGACCCTCCCTAGGATGATAAGACCATTCTGTGCAACTGTTCACAGTCACAGCAGCCCTAAAACTATTAGCATTTTAAGGACTTTCAGAGATGTGTGTACTCCCTAAGCCTGTTTCTTATCACTTCCTTTGTTCCTTTGGCCTTGTGGCCATAAATATAGAATAACTCCTATCTGTCTTTGTCTCCCTTAGTTAACATAATGTATTCTCTTAATTATAATGTTCCATTCCAGTATTTAGCATAACTCAGCCTACTCATTGTGATGTCTATATACATCAAAACGTGTAAGCAATAAACAGTTTTTGTTTCTGCCCCTGAGAACTGAGTCTCATATAGTGACGGTTACAATTAGTTTTCTCAATGTGACCACAAATACTGCCCATCTTGAACAATATAGTCACTAAGGAGCTTCCAAACCGTTTTGAATTGCTTCTGGCATCTTGTAAAATTGATGACAATAAAATGCTTGCAGGAAAAAAAGTTCACTGATAACATACAGCATATCCCACATGGACTTCTATCTACTCTGCTGCATTCTCATTTACTGCAATAGTAAGAAGAACATTTTCCTCTGCTGTTCTCCAGGTGCTGTTTTCATCACAGTTGTGGTATCACTGCTTTCTCGTGTATTGTTGACAATATTTTTTCTAATCCCTGCAGTTCACTGCCAGCCCTACAAACAGTGCAACTCATCCTTCCAGAAATGGCTGTCATCATGATGTGAAAGTTCAGAGCACAAACCATACAAAGAAGGTTTTGACTGTATCACCACCTACTCATGACTGTGTGATTTCCAAGTGAGGAACACCAAACATGAGGCACTCAAAATGAACAGTGCAGATCTAAAGGGGGCATTAAGCTACATCCTGCCAAAGGTAGGTTCTTTCCTGTCTTTTGTTCACCTTAATAGCAATTCAGAACAGCAGTAAGAAAGCAAAGAAAAGCACTTCAGGTCTCTTACACCCTCACTTCGGACCTTTCTGGAAGGTGCTTAAAGAGATCCTTCAAGAGGTGCTCAAGCTAAAGGCACTCAACAGCTCTGCTAGCAAGCCTGAATTTGTCAAATGTGATTAAAGAAGTGAAAAGGAAATAGCAGTCTCAGTTCTGGGCTTTTGAAGTGTGTTAGAGGGGTTTTTTTTATTATTTTTCACTTTCTTCGAGCATATGAATTTATATGATATATTCTAAGTAATCATTTTAATTCCAAAACAGAATCTGATCTTTGGAAAGAGAGGTAGAATAGATATGCTCTCCTTTTTCCTGTGTACAACCAATCTCTTGTATTGCCCTACTAGTAAAATCCTATCCTTGTTTATTATTATTCTTCAGTTCAAAATGAGAAGACTTTACTAGTAATACCTACTTATTTAGCAAAAGAGAAATTATTTATCTTCATTCTCTGATTGGTACTATCTTATCTCTGAGAATGGAAATCCAGCCAAATCCCCAAAATATTATAAAACATTATCATTGATTTCCAGGTCTGTAATAAATGTGTGCCAAAGTTGGCAAGGTACTGTTCAAACTGAGACCAGCAGTAGCTGCCTTGGTTTGTGGGGGGTTTTTTGACATTCAATATTTTATTTGCCTTCCACAGACGTCATGAGTTGCTGATGTAATGGCTCCAGTGTGTGTCATATTGCAGAGGTTACATAGTTCCCATGTGTCAAATATCAGATTGATACACTGGGTAAAGTAACAGGCCAGGGCCTGTTGTTAGTGCAGATACTATGGCCACATGTGACACGAGGTGTGAAAGATGTAAGCAGAAAGTATTTTCTTCCAAGAAAAAGGGATAAGTGATGCTAAGGAATATTCACACAGCTTTGGCATCTGAGCCATTGCACTGCATCATGAGGAACCCTCACAAAGGGAATTTCTCCCAAGACACCATTAAAATTCAGCCAACTCATCTAACTGATGTCTTGTGATAAATGATATGTGCTTAAATCATGAGCTTAGAGCAGCTGAAATTAGAATGAATAACCTCCTGGAGTTAGAGAGGTGCAACCAGCATCTACTTTTTATCAGTGACTTAAAATCCAAAGGAAATCAACAAGTCTTACAACACAGTTATGTCAATCTCCGCCTTATTCATGTCATTTAGTAAGATTAGAGATGCAATGGCAACTCTTGGCTAATCTTTGTTTCTCAAAGATGTCTCTACTTTCCCCAGAATTAAATAATACTTCTGCCTCTCTATTTGTAATACCAATTACTTTAGGATTACTCTAAAAGTCCTTCATCATCCCTTGTGCTGTGCCACAATTTCTATTGAATTCAATCAGGAAGACATGTCCTCTTTGCATGATTAGTGTGTTCAAGCTGTCATTTTTCAGCAGTATTTTTCAGGATTCCATGACCTTTCCCCAAGAAGTAAAAATAGACCCACAAATTACTACCTTCAGATCAAATGGCTTTGAACACATCTAGGGAACATTTCTGCCCAGTCTCTGTCTTATCTGCAGATATTACCATGTACAGGTCTCAAATCCTTTTCCTTGTTAAAGAAATCAGTGCTGAAAAAAATCTATCCTAAAAATGCTTTTATGAGTTTAATTGCTGTAGAGGATCTCCTTCAGTAATACAAAGAGTAGTTTGCAGCAGAAGGTAAAGTGCTAAAAATTCTAAAATTGCTAGAAGCCCAATAAAAGTCCACATGGCATAACTAAAACAAAGTACAGTATCATGTATCATACTATTTTTCCCTGTTACAAGTCTCACAGTCTCACCAACTACTCTGTTGTCTAACAGACTACTTCTGGTTTAGGGCTATTCTACTCAGTCCTTTTTCTCCCCAGAAATAAAATATATGCATAAATCACGCTATATTAAGGAGAAAATGCATGGCTTCTAGAGTAGCTATTATGAATTTCTTCATACTGGATGGTGATTTGTTCCAATATCATAGGACAGGATTTAAAAGCGCTCACCTTAGCTGTTTTTTTATTCCATGATGAACTATATTGGCAGAGTAGACTTCTCCCTCCAGCATATAAAGTAATTACTAAGACATCTGTAAATTAATAAGTATAAACACTAATACTGATTAAATATGTATTTTGTATAGATAGCAATATTCCCCTGCACATTTCTTCCTGAAATGAAGTTACTGCTGAGAAAATTGAACTGAACACAACTTTGGGCCCACTTCTGAGAATTTTCCAATAAAAATGAGAATGGCACATGGCACTGTGAGAGTAGCAAACCAAATTGTTGAGGACAATGAAACAAAAGTTTGAGTTGTTTTCTTCAGAAACAAAAGAATGAAAATGGGGATTTATTATTCCAGGTTTTGTTTTTAACTATATGGGGTTTTAGGCAATAGCTCATGTCATTGTGGTAAATATAATACTTACAATTTTTCATAATGTCTCTTCAAATGCAAGCAAAATTCTGAACAGATTGCACATATAATAAGTTCTAGAACAAAAGTACATGAGAGTAGGAAGCTAAAATGTAGTTAGTTAATTAATATTAATTTGGTTGATTTCACTTAATAGCAAAACACATAAACTATTTCATCCCTGAAGGATGGTAGATATTTTTCTTTCAATTAAATGAAGTGTCTGGCTAATGCATGTGTCATCACTGAGCTCTTTCTCCTGCAATTAAGGTAATAGTCGTCCTTCATGGGTAAGATACATTTTACAGTATTTGAGTAAATATAATAGAAAAGGCACTAAAAAATTCTCATAGTTCTGTATGAAATGAGAAAATATTGGCAGCTATTTTCAAATGCAACTTACAGGAGAAAAAAATCTATCACAAGCACAGTGCTCAAAACTGGAAAAGTTTTCCAAAAAATTGTGATGACCTCTCTGTTTATGAAATGTAAATCCTTGCTTCTGCAGACATAATTTGATCCTTTTGAGCTATCACATAAAAAATACTTCAAATGTAATCACTGCTGAAAATCTTGTAGTAATTTAATGTCAAATACTGATAAAGATAAAAAAAGTTGCAAACTTGTTTCCAATGTGTCACCACTGACCTGTATCTCTAATGAACAGTGATGACGTGGAGAATCTGCTGCTCAGAGTTAGGAGCAAAATTTACAACAGAAAGCTCAATTTTTTTATGTACTTTACAACACATTCAATTTTTATATACAATTGGATTTTAAAAGTTACAGCAGATGTTATAGCTATTTTTAACAGTTTAATTATTTCTAGGTATCTAGTAAGATCAACAAAGAAAGGAAAGAAGAAAAGTCAGAAATTGCTAGTTTTTTAGGTATAAACCTTTTGGCATAACTTCGTGTTTAAAAGGAAAAAAAAGGGATAAATACTTCAAAGAAAATTCTTTAGGGGGAGAAGACTTAGGGTATTCCATTTTCTGCCTGATAACATCTACGTGAATCTGTGCGTCAGTAAAATTGTTTTTAATCTGGAGATTAAGATTAAATTTCTCTCCCTCTGTGCCTCTATGGCAAGTAGGGGTGTTGAAACAGGGATGTTAAATCTGATTTACCATTCAGAATTGCTGTGATCTTCTCTGTTTATGAAATACTTTCAGATTCACAGCCAAGTAGTCCTTTATTAGTTTGTAATTATTACTGTCATTATCCGTATGAAATACCATGGTGGAAAAAAAGGTCTTTGGGGATGTAGCATAAATGTCAAAAAACCAAATCTCAATATAAAGTTAAGAACAAAAGTAAAGTTATTGTCTGCTTTGGCTTTATGGTGATTCTCTGCAGGTGTATATAGGATGAAGACAGTTGGTTGCAGTAGGTTAATAGCCCCACTCGAGGTGGCTGTCAGGAGAGGTGGAGGACAAAGGAGACACCAGATGATGATTTAAGAGAGCAGGGTGGAGGGAGCTACCTCTATTAAACAGGGCAGATAAACAGTATGAAGGAGAGAGGATGCAATGAGTGAATCTGGGATCAAATTCCAAAATTAAGTTATGGTATGTGGACCATAATTCACAGTACATCAAAGACAGATGGTAGGAAGTCTCCCAGAGAGGGCAATAGGATTTGTGGGTAGGCCTTGAGGCTATAAATCATATAGTAAGGAGACATACCAAGTTGGCTGAAGGTAAGAATAAAGTGTGGCATGACATATTTGGGATTATTGAGCATTAGATGCTCTGCACGAAGCATAGGCTGCAATAGGCAAGACTTATTGCCATCGTAGACCTGATAAAGGAGTGGAGAATAAATGCAGAAAAATATTACAGGGTTTTTGAAGCCGTATTGCTCATGAAGTATGTCCTAGAAGATGAGATATGGTGGTTATAAAAAGAGGAGAGGATTTTATTGTTAACTTTTCCTTTATACAGAATGTGTACATTTGGTTAAGAATATGAGAAAAGTGACAAACTTAGGATCATTATGTTCCAAACTGGTAAAAGAAGATGGGATGTAGAAAAAGGCAACACATCACCAGTCAACTCGGAGTAGTGTCCCACTGTCAGGGATATCACAAGAACATAACATCGACTAGCAAGGAGCCCAGTTGTGAAACTGCATCCCACAGAAAACATGCTAATGGATCTCTCTAGAACACTGAGGAACAAGATTAGACTAAACTTTTTGATAGGTTTGTCTGCTAACCATTATTCTGCCTTTTCCTGAGCGAGATCCTAAATAAAGGAGGGAATAAAAATAATATTCTACTTATGTTTAAAAATATGGTTGTTGTTTGACAGTATTCCAGTAAATTTTATTCTGTGATTATGTTGAAAAAGAAAATTTATCAGCATCAGCTATTACCATCAAGCTGTAACAAGGCAGCATGATTTTCCTATAATACTAAAAACAATGATTGTGATATGTCAAATGTATGAGTAATGATGATGACTGTTTATTATTTTTGTGCTTATACTTAAGAAAAAAATGACAAGTTTTTACTGAGTTCTTTAATTTTGCAGACTGAGGTATTGATTTTATGTTCTGTCTGATTAGATCCCTGAGGCAGTATAAAGCATTCCTTGCCTTTGCAGCTCTATTGATGCATAAGGATTAACAGAAATATGTCACCCCACAGGTTTGGAGGATTTTTGCTGGAGCACAACATCTCTCTCCTTCTGTGAGCTATTCCTACTTGTCATATGATGGGGAAAATTAATGTGGAAATGAAATTTAGGGACAAGACAGAGTCTGGATGTTTCTCAAAGTCTCAGACGTTGACTCAAATCAGGGGCAGAGTCCCAAACAAATAGTATAATGTTGGTACTGGGAGTTAGTTCAGAGAGGTTTCACATTTAGATGATGTTTCATAGATTTGCCATCCTCACTCGTTTATAATTTACCTGACTTGAAATCAAAGGGAATTTCTCCCATATCTGACAGACAAGAATGTATCCACCAGGTTTAATATTTATAACATGAAATAGTCACTTTTAGTTTAAGCATTCACATCAAATGATGATATTTGATGAATTTTATTGATCATTACTTTCTACTTTGAACAGATCATGATCAATTATAAAAATAACAACCTGTAGTCAACCCTTCTGATTGGTCATATAACCCTTGCTTGTCTTATGTCATCACAACAGGCTTTTTCTCTAGATCAAAATATAACTCTGTCTGCTGCCAGTGGACATTACTCTGCAGCATATTTCTTTTATATTTACTTCCAAATTTCAGGTCACCAAAAGATAATGCTTTTTGTTGAACTTAATATCTGACTGTTGGGAAGGAGAGGAGTCTTTTAAACAAACCTTTTTTTTCCATTAGATGATTTTTCCATCTGTGGAGAAAATATGAGACCTCAAAAAGACACATGCAGTATGTGACTTATTGCATTGTGGCTTTTCTTGAGTGGAAAACTTACTAGTTTTCATAAATCTTTTAACTCATTTGAGACCAATTTTTCAAAGTAGAGTTGATAAGCTAGAAGCTTAAACTGCAAGTGTTTTTCCACAGACATTTCCTTCTAATGCAATTATTTCCTGATTCATCACTCCTAAGCAAACTAACGCCAGAAGAAAGTAAAATCTGATTAAGCATAAAGATTTATTTCTAATAATTCTTACTTTTCAAGCTATTGTTGGATTACAATGTCCTTTTCTATCATCTCTAAATTATTTAAAGTAAGTTAAGCAATCTAAATTCTTCTCCTTATTAAATTATTTAGGGTGTAAATGTTTCCTGTTGAATGCTTTTGTGGTTGAATAATGTATATGAGGCTAAAGGAATAAAATTAATTTTAATGTAATACAAAGGCAATAGCTAGGAAAAGTACCTGAAATGTCTTCCATTATGTATTTACTTACGAAAATTTTGAAACTCAGGTCAGTAAAATTAATTTCTTATTTTCATTAATTAAAACCCAAAACTCTCAAGAATTTCTTGTTACTTTTTTACAGAACACTAAAGTCAACAGTAGTAAGTTTCTTGCAATACATGTTTACTTACAGCTGAATTAACTTCTCTTCTTTCAAGACCTATCAGTTCCTTTTCATTCATTATTATGAGTTCCCAGGTATAGCAACAGTAGTTCACAGTGTGAGTGAACATCTTGGTGGACTTCTTCTTCTTTAAAAGAAGAATTTATGCTACACACAATATAGCATTAATTACATAATTCTGTATTTCACGGTGCTTCACTTGTAAGGGAAGATAGACCAGACACAACTGACCAGGAATTTAAATCAGTAGAATGGTTCTCATTGATTTGAGAGGAATGTGTTTGAGATCAGAAAGCTTCAGAATTAAGCATCCAGTGTTATTACAGAGAAAACAAAGTGAAGAGGATGAACACCCTGCTTTATGTGGTCCTCACTATTTAGAGTAAGAAATTCACTTACCATCTAGTCCCATGACAGTTAAATTCTCTATGGAGAAGACAAGTCTTATGCTCAGATGCCAATGAGAGACTATGTGAAATGAAAGTACATAAAGATTTGTCAATGTGTGATCATCTTTGGAAATTAAATATAAGTTTCCTCAGTATGACATGGTTTTTTACTCAGAAAGAAGTGTCAAAAGCTTTAAGGACATTCTTCCCGTTCTTAAAATTTATCAAATATGCTTGGAACTAGACAATCTTTAATGTTCCTTCCAACCCAAACAATTCTATGACTCTTCTACAGGAAGAAGAAGGGTTTAGGTCAAAACTTGTAGAGGAAAGTCTACTATTGCAGCCTTGAATACAAACATCTCACAAGATAGAAACCACTCAAAAGAAACTCCTAAACAAGATCTGGTCACTGAAAATTCACATACATCTTCTACAAGTACTTGTTCATCTCAAATGAGTCTGAACTCAGTGAGTGAATCTGCTTAGAGGCTGAACAGGCATCTGACTCAAGCAGAAATCTTGAGCCAGGTATGAATATGGTTGCTAGTCCTGCACTGGCATTTGATTTTGTTTTAGAAAGTACTCCTGTATGTCACCCCCTTCCTTATAATGGGCAGTTGTTCCTTTTCCAAAAATTAACTAGAAGAACTTCTCCATAGCAGTCTAGTATTTTCTGTCTTAATCTTCTTAATTTCCCACTTTGTTCTAAACACTCTTTTGCTTCTTTTTAAGTTTCTCTTAAGGCAAAAATAGTTCTAAAGATGTATTCTTTCAAAATTTTCATGAAATCACCAAAGAGTGTGTATTCTGCACATGCATATACTACATTTTATCTAGCCAAGAGGTTAGAATTATATGTATAATCCCCAGAGCAACAGCCACAGTCTTTGTTGCTTATACCTGAAATTATTCCTTCATTTGTCAGTCAGTAGGAGCCTTTGCCACAGGAAGGCCTGCATTAAGTTTCAAGTACACAAAACCTCAGATGGCCCTGATGTGGAAGCCAGTGTCCTGCAGAGTTTCATTTTCTACCTTTCAGTTCTTTTCATAAAAGTAACCAGTAGCTAGAGCCCATGGGGGGGAAAAAAAAAAAAAGGAAATGAAAATTTGAATTTATAGAAAAATCAAAGAATAAGCTGTATCGTGACATGAATCCTGGTAAAGCCAAGCCACCTGATGGCTGTAGCATATCAGTATGGGGAATTCATAGCTCCCTGGAAAGCATGCTGCAAGCTACTGGACTGAGAAGTCCAAACCATTCTCTTTCTCAGGGTCAAAAACTCTATATTGCAAAGCAGACAGCCTAAGGATTACCTTGGTCTCTGATACTCACTCTCATACATGTTAATATGCTGAGCTGTCAGGCAGAGAACATTCAGTTAGATCCTTACCTCAGCATAGCAATGAGGGCCAGAAACAAGAGGAGCAGAGCTTGATGCATTTATAAATAGAAAATTTACCACACAAAGATGAGGCTGAATGAGTCTTATTTGTCATAACAGAGGACATGGCTTCAAACTCCTTGAACGTAAAGATGCAGTAATGGTGTAAATCAGAGCAGGGCTGCATTCCTCATTTTATTTCAGACTGATGTAAAAATTATATTGTTAGCTGACTAATATATCTCTTACAGGAAACATCATATCCCCGACCTGGTTCCTGGGCTTGCCTCAGTAATGATGTCATTCTGTCACACTTAGTGTTTCTAGGAAGGAGCTGAGAAGCCAGACCCAAAACCCTAGCAAAGATTGTAAACCATGCAGTAAAAACGAAACAAAACAAAACAAAAAAAAAGGTTTTATTTTTCATGCAGGCTGTTACAAGGAAAATACAGCTGGAGAGAAAAAGCTAGTAATTCAGTTGATGGCAGAGGAGAAAGTATCTTTTTCTAGCGCTGGAAATTTGTCATAGGTTTCCTGAAAAATATGCAGTGCCTGAATAATGCTCTGTTTGTTAGCATTATATGTCCTTTGTTTCATTCTATTACCTTCTAGTCTCAAAAAGAAGATTCTGTCAAATGACTTTTTGCTTTCATCATTTCTCCTTCTAAAAAGAAAACTAAGGAGGTTTTGCCTCATCTTTGCTTGTAGGTATTGAGTGCCTCTGTTAGAAGGGTAGTACCTTGGCTAGGACAGTCTCTCTAGGTTCCTTGCATGGGCCCTGGAGATTAATCAGGAAAGAAATGGGATTAGTGTATTTGTCTCACTCTGAAAATATGTCCTTTTCTGCCTGAAAGGTGGAAAAACCAACTTCAAACACTTATTCCAGGTCAATGAAGAAATTTCATTTTCAGTGAAACTGAAAATGTTTAACATACTTTGACAATTTATAGAAATTTGGTCATATGATGCTTCAGTGGGAGAATGCTGATATGGACTATGTCATCAAGGAATACATCCCTTTCAGGGGTGATGACTCTGGAATTACAGTATCACAAATACACTGGCATTTTCTTCCCTAGTAATTTCCCTCAATGATGAATTTATTCATGCCATCATAAGTTCAGTATTCACTACTGTGAATATTCTCACTCTCTAGATCCATAGCATGTTAACATCTAAAAAAGCATGTTTTCATGCATCAGAAATTATGACATTCTAAGCATCAATATCCTGTTTTATTCTGCCTTTCATTCTATATCATACCAGTCTGGACTGCAATACTAGCCAGAAATGGAGGGAACATGACTACTAAATAAAAGAAGGGAAATATATTTTCTTTCTTTTCATCTTACCCATGCACTAAAAAGGTAAGCACATCTGCAGTTCAGTGTTTTATAGCTTGGGTGCAGCTAAGCATTATGGATGGTCTCTGTAAAAAATCCAATCTATCTCGTATTATGCAGAAGATCCAGACACTCCCTCTGAGTCTCACAAGCTTTCGGAGCAGTAGGATCTTACAAGCACTTTCAAACCTGCATATTCAATATATCACAGAATATGCATAAGTCCCTTAGATTCAATTGTTAAAGATAAGTAAGCCAAACTTGTGCAACTCTTCAGCACCAGCTACCACCTCTAGACATAGCATGTGGAATGGAGGTTGAGGAAAGGTGGTTGTCTGATGATCCAGGTGAGGAAAATAAGCCATCAGAAAAACAAATGTTATTTAGAAGCTTTTTTTGCAAGCCATGCGTAGTGCGGCTGTGGCTATCCTGCCTTATACCACAGCTACACTGTGCCCAAAACAGTGAAAGAAAATCCAAGTTTCTCATCAGAGAGAATTTAAGGACTGTTGCATGGGAAGGAGGAAAGGGAAATGGAGTCCCCAGCTAGAGTAAGCAACATGTAGTAAAGCCAACTGCCCTTACCCAAACTCCAGTCAGCACAGCTTTGCAAAGAATGAGGCAAGAAGCAAAAAGTGACATGGCTTAACATTTGCTAAAGCAGTTTGGGCAGGATGAAATTACTACCATGAAAGCCTTTTCAAGCCAACATCAATTTCAACAAGGTGGTAAACCTTTCTACTACCTCTGCCAGTACAGACTGATAGCAGGAACAGAAGGAAGATGTGCAACATCAACATAAGCAGATAGAGCTGGTTTGCTAAAGTTACCCTGTTAAGAAGCACTCTGTGGAAGTGCATGAATGGTAAAGCACTTCTAAACTGGAACATACTCAATGTGGAGAGCCTGCAGCCCACTCAGACTAATCACTGGCTAATTCTCTTGTGGCTGTGTTGGGGAAGCACACTAAAAATGTCAAAGGTACATACAGTGCTGGAGTTGTCTGGGCAAGGCCTTGGAGAGAAAAGATGCCCTAAAACACTCATGCCAGTCTAGCCATTAAACCACAAGAGTTACTAAGCTGAAAAAGCTGAAATCTCATCCTGAATTACTTTATATGCAATTATGAAACTGTCTGGTGTTCTCACTTGATTACTATAAGACCTACCGTAATATGTAGGATACTAAAGCTCTCAGATACTACAGCAATGGCTATCAAAATTTACTATGTTAAATGTTTATGCAACTCTAACAACATTAATTTTGTACCAAACAGAAAGCAGTTCTAAAAGAAAAGCTTATCCATGGGGTTTTCAATAAATTCAGGCCAGAATTCAGCCTTAGTGACTTTTCAGGGAAGTGCTAAGTGGAATGGTCTTGGGCTAGTCCACCCCATAAAACCTGTTTTCTCACCGGTCTTGAAAGTAATGCTACTCATAATCTGAAGGTTAAGCATCATTTTGCTGTAATTTTGAGTGCATGACTCAGAAACACATACTATTGCTGATGATCCCTTATAGAAAAATGAAAGAATTCACATAATGTGGTAAGTTTCCCAGAGTACAAATCTCTTTATAAGGAAACTAGAAAGATGTATTTCAGAGTTCATTATATGGCTGGCAACTGAAGTTTACAAAATTCAAATGACCAAACCAGCAGAAGTATACTACAAATGGATTTTTATTGACTGAATTGGATAAACAGATTAATTTTTAAAAAATCATATTACAAACTGGTGCAGTACCATAAAACTAGTTTGAACACGTGGCGATGCCATTTTTAGCCTGCACAGCTCCTGCAGCGCTGTAGCCCATTCTCATTGCATGCCGTACACTTGAGGGCTTTGAATGAGTCTGTAAAGCAGTTCCGAAACACAGACATCTTGCTCCCATGGCACGCTGTACACGGCAGGAAACCAAAGCCCCCGCAGGAGCGGCACTCTTGAGGATGCTGGACTCTCTGCTCAAAGAATGCGAGAAAAACAAAGATGTTATCTCATCAACCAACATAAGGTCTAGGACAATGAGGACTCCAGAAGGGCTGAGAATGCACATTCTGGTTCCATTTTGGGCAATATCCACGGCCCCATCCTGTGGCAAACCACTGTGGAAGACCATTACATCTGACTCTTCCTTTGGTCAAATCCACCTCCAAGGGTCAGAGAGGCTCATTGCAGCTTCATTGGTCACTTTATATCTCAGCAGCCTGCATTTATACTTGCCAAAATTACTAGCTAAAGAATAGCTTGTATACATTACTCGGATATTGTTTAGGACTAGATTAATTCTAGGAGGAATTGCAATTGATTGAATCCAAACTCCAGGCACTTTATACTGATGTTATATGTACTATGCTACATGTTAATATATTATGACTGTCAGCATTTGCATGATAATGCTGAACATATTATACCTATTACAGTTAAAGCTGATGATATAAAAAAGCAATTCAGAGCTTCTGACAAGTAGTGCTCAAGGAAATAAGTGATGTATTCAAATTTATGGGTGTAGAATGATGAAGCTTTAAGTATAAAGAAGAAAGATCATCAGTGTTCAACAGTTACACCCAGAGGAAATTGCTGCAAGCAAGGCTTGGGGCCACTAAGTTGTCCCAGTTCCCAAGCAAAAAAGTACACTTACTGTATTTTGTATTGGATTAAAGACAATGGAGAACACAAGAGATTTCAAAGATCTTTTTAAGTTTCAGTTGCTGAAAATGTGGCTAGTTTGTTTAATGATGGCCTTAAAGTTCTGTATCAGAGAAATGAAAGGTATGCCACTTTGGGTACTTACCACCACACAGTTTAAGATCGCACTGTTGAGTAAAGATTTTACAAGTTTATTCACAAAGACAGAATAAAAATCCATACTATTCCTGGTAGTGTTAGTCTGAGGAATCATGTACCACTAAAAATTAGTGATAAATTATTACTAAAGTACAATAAAATACATGCAGACAATGTAGTACCTGGAGTTTCATCTAGAAAAATGAAAATATTTCTGCAAAACCATTAATAATAGCATTTTTCTATTGAACATGCAGATGAACATGCAAAAAAAGCATTTTTTTCTTTCTGTCCTGTAGCTCATAAACTTGCTTCACCAGACAAACAGATCCTATTACTATTTGCTTCTCTAGGGACAATATTTGAAAGTATTTAATGTAAAATTAGCATTCTTTTTATCTCAGTTGTGCTCACATCTTTCATAATTTATGATGAGGGCTTACTTCATTGGACTTTATTTCAAATAATCACAAAATTTTAAGATAATAATATTTTTAATCTTTACATTCATTATTATTCTTTAGGCTTGTAAATATATAGATACCTTTCCATGTAGCTGAGAAAACTAAAAAAAAAAAAAACCAAAACAAAGCAAAACAAAATTCCTTTAGCTCAGTTCCTTGAACAATGGCCATTTTCTTCTTGAGCAGATGACAATTTCTGTAATCATTTTCTGAATCTTCAGTAATGAAGAAACCTGACTGCCCCTTGCAACTGTAGCAAACCCATTAAAAAAACCAAAAAAAAAAAAACCCCCCCCCCCCCCCCCCAAAAAAAAAAAAAAAAAAAAAAAAACCAAACCAAAACCAAAACAAACACCAAAAGGCAGTGAAGGAGTGATTATACTCAGCTGTACTCTGACATTTTTTGTCTTATATATGTTCTTTTTGTCCCCAAGATTGGGACACATATTGGACTAGGTAATAACTTTATAGAACATCCCCCAAAACAGGATCTGGGCACATTTCTTTCCAAAGAAAAGAAAAATGTTAAGGAGATATGTTAGCTAACCTTTCTAGTCAGACAAGAAGAATGCTGCATGCTTTGATCATACACGTGCTTTTGTTTAATAATTTCTTGTTAGATATTCAATATAGTAAAATATGGCCAACAGGTTCTTCTGCATTTTATACAGAAATGCATACACTGATTCACAAGGAAAGGAAAGTTTTCTGAGTCAAGGAACAGGTTGGACAAATTCAGAAAGTACCACCTGCCGTGCAAAGGGTTAGGGGAGTTCATGATTTACTAATAGTGTTAAAACCACCTCCTGAAAAAGGCAGAGGTGAATAACCCTTGGGCTCAGCCTGACTGGAACTTTTAGAGGAGTTCCAGGAAACTGGCTATGAAAAAACAACATGCTTCACAAAATGAGATACTCATTTACTGACAAACACAAAGATATATGGTATACAAAGCGTTACTCAAATCCTATGCTGTAGTTTGGCTAAATGAAAGGAAAATAAAACCTCAGGGTTAAATCAACTAGCATGTAGCTTTCATTTGCTCTTTCACAACATCTTTTAAAAATATCACATTCTTATTAACTATTTTTAATATCAATGTTACACACTTCTGAAATTTCTGTATTATCTTAATTTGGCTAGGCATGATTTCAAAAACCCAAGATAATTAATAACAATACATTCCTTTCCTAAGGACTCAGCTATCGATATGACATTATCACACACAACTCCCCAAATGTTCTTTATTCCAGGATATCCAAAGAAAAACAGAAAATGTCTTGAGTAGCCACTGGCACAAGGCCAGCACAGAAGTGATGACCAGCAGAGAACCCAACTTACAGCAAAGCTGTGGGAGCAGACCCACGCTTCAAGTGTTCTCAGGGAGTGTACATCAACTGCTCATGGTAAAAAGGCAAACTTGCCCCAGAGAACTTCAATGGACCCAGCAAAACAAGAGCTGGAGAAAGGCTTGATAACCTGTAACTTGAAATTTGTGCAAATTGGTGTAATTGGAAACTTCCAGCATTTGTGCAGATTTTGCAGATGTCCAGCTATAGGTTTAGCCCAAATACAGATATACAGATTCCCATTACATTCACTGTAGTACACAGGAAATGGTGTAAAATCCACACAAGAAGCCTGACTCCTCCAGGCCAGGGTGAAGGTTAAATACCAAAGATCATGTAAAAAACTGTGGGGAAGACAAAATTATTTACCTTTCCTACTATGACAAAAATCAAAAGAAAAGAGAGATGTAAATTTTGGGTTGATATTATTCTCAAACTTAAGGGGATGTGATACTATGATATCATTCATTCAAAGAGGAAAAAAAAGCATTTATAACAGCTTATAACAGAAGAAAATGAAATAGTAAAATAAGCAAATCTACTCAATTACAAGTAGTCAATGTATATTCCCTGTATTTATTTGCAGAAATACAATTACCTCAATTTTCGTTAAGAGATCCTGCAGTTCCCCAGATTCATTCATTAATAAAATTTTCTCAGCACCCTATTAGGAAGAAGAAGAAGAAAAACATCAGCCATTTTAGCATGAAAAAATGAGAGCTTATTAGCAGGTTTGGTCTTGAAATTTTAAGCAGGCTGAGGACAAAGTTGACTCACATTAAGTATATTGCAATTAGGTCAACCTTTGGAAAGCTAGAAGGAGAGAAGAATCTAATCACAGGTCGGATAGTAATGCCTAAAGTTCATTACCAGGTGACATATCACATTGCCTTTTTTGTAAAAGGTGACACAGCTTGGAAATTCTGCTTGTGTTCCCTCTATTTTACAGGGTAACTTTCCTGACAGAATAAAAAAATATGTCTAGCTATCATGTCAAAAAATTACAATTATATAAATATACAACACATCAGAGAATACAGAAAAATGAGAGGAGAAAATTGTATTTCAAATATTCTGGCAGATAAGCAATGAATTAAGACATAATTTTCCTAATGTATAACACAGGGAGAAACAGGATAATGAAAATACTGTAACAACATTAAAGTCAGACATAACAATGAATAATAATAATTTAGGCTGACTACATTAGCCCTCTGGGGTGTTCTGTGTCCTGAACCAGGACAGTACTGAAGTGCTGGGGTTTTTTTAACTCCTGAAAGAAAATGATAAGAGATCACTGCAGACAAATTAAAGTGTCAGGGATGATATAGAAGTTTTTGTCCCCTTTTCTTCTGATGAGAGGGCCACATTTGAATGTCTACACTTATGTAACCAAATTCATTGAATACTGCATATTGCCAAACACTTTCAGGCACTTTTAATCAGTGGATCACAAGAAACCAACAAAAGGTGAGGAAACTGAGGTACAGATGCACAGACCTTACTTGCTGCTAAGAGCAATTGGCCACATCTTGACCACGTGGTGAGTTCATGCCATTGTGTTGCCCCAGTTTGCCAGTCCTGGCAAGTCCAGATTCTTAAATTTTATCTTTGAGTTGGATTCCAGTGTTAGCAAAGGGTGTGGTGGGATGCTGGCACAGGACTGAGGTGCTGCGGGATGCTGGCACACATCTCAGGCATGTGAATACTTTGAGCAGCCCACACTCAGACAAAGGGGCTCTCAGCCCCAGTTCCCCACCAACACCTCTCTTCCTGTTCTGGAAGGCCCAGGAAAAGCTGCTGGTGAGCACAGGCAACACATATGTGTCTCTCATACACCTCCAAGTGTCCAACCATTCACAGTGCCTTGCTGGGGACTACAAAGCCTACAAGTGTGTGGCCCAAAAGCCAACTAAACACCACAAAACGTTGCAAAGGATTTTGTATGACACCCTACTAAGGTTATTTTCCCTGTAGAAAGTTTTTTTGCTCTGGCTTTGTACAAAACAGAAGAACTTTAGACTTTGTGTTTGATGATTTTCATTTAGTTAAAATTTAGTTAAAAAATATTGATGTTTTAGTTAAAAAGAAAACAATATTTTAGTGGGCGTTGTGTGCCACTTTTACAGTGAACACTACTCTTACAGGGTTACACTTTCAAAGAGGTATTTTTTTTAAAAGGTATCACACAAGACAATTAGTTGTGGTTAATTCATCACAGAAGACAGGAGACTGATCAGCTAGCCCTACTTGTGCTGACTCTTCTGTTGAAATCAATTATAGATCACGGGCACAGAGTGCACCAGCTCTGACATATGCATCAGGCTCTCTGTATCCTCAAGGGAGCAGCTTTAGGAGTGTGGCAGCCCCTTTCACGCTTGTTCTCTCATCTTTCTCTGCTTTCACACAGAACAGGCAATGGGAGTGATTGGCACAACCAACGGAGGATTTGCCAAGGTAGCCCATGGAGTATTAGCTCTGGACCTGAATAAGCAACAGCAGCTTAAGACAAAGCTTGTGCTGCCCACCTGATGCAGAGCCATGAAGGATTTGCAGCTTTATTGATGGAATTGCAGTACTGCAAGTTCCTTAAACAAGACAAGCCCTGATTTGGCCTCATATAGGAAAGGATCTCTGCAGCAACAGTTGGCAAAAGCATTACTGTAACTTCTGCTCTATTTTACACTGATGTTGTAAGGTTATGCTGACTGGTTTTTACAGTAGTGCAATTACAAGTCTGACAGGTTTCCCATTATAATTTATATTTTAAAGGATTTACAATTCAAATTACATTCAGCTGTGTTCCTTTCAGAGTAGAAAGCTATAGTTTTTAAATTAAAAAATAAACATCCGAATGGCTGTCCATGTTTTTAAGTGTTTCTGTGTGTCTTTTCTGACTAATGTCTGCCTCTACTGAAATATAAATAAAAGATAGTTTGCAGAGGTTAGCCTTCGCTTTGGATCTGTAAGACTTAAAACACAGAGCCTATAATTAATAGAGCAATTAAAGCAGCTGTTAAATAAGTCTAATAGCTGCTTTTTGACCAGCAGGTGATGCCTTTCATTTTCTTCCTAAGTAGCGCTCGGTGCATAGTTATCCACAAGGGGATGTGAAGCATTTAATAGTCTGTCCCTCCTGAGATTAATGTAAGGAGAGTGAGGGACAGTGGCCATAATGTTTAGAGAATTAGCAGCAAGCAGTGAGTTTTCACTTTTGTTAACCAGTTACATTTCCCAGCAGCAGCCTGTGAATCCCTGATCTACTAACTCTCTACCATGGGAGCTCAGGGGTTGTGGTCAGATCTCTGCTCTTCTTTTGCCAAGGAAATGCCACAAATTTGGCTAAAATATTCAATAGGTTTTTTAGACCACTTTAATTAATAAGATTATTTTCCCAGTTATCTCTTGAGAACATCCAGAAATTAGCATCATGTTTCAGATATTAAATTCTCATATATAGTTCCCATTAACTGGATAACTACGACAAATCCAAGATCCACTAAGTTTTCTACTGCCCCAGCTCTGTTCTCACTTGTCTGTTGCTCACCTGTCTTGGATATAACCCTTTACCATTTTTGTGATGTAATTCTTCATCAAGGAGCAAACACAGATACATGGCTCTGCATTTGGCTGCACTAGAATACCTGCTGGTTTTGGGAAGCAGCCTCTCTTCCACATCCTTCCTTATATACAGGGGAAAATCAGCACAGCACTGCAACATCCCTCATGTGGACACATTTGCTGTGCAGATAAATTGCATGCCCTATTTCCTTAAAAACAAACTTTTGCTATGTATATAAGCAAGACCTCTTGCTAAGGCAGCAAAAATGCCCTCACACACTTCACCATCACTGGCCATGCCAGGTTTTTCACTGTGACTTACCAAGGAGATGGGCTGTATATATCCCTGTCTCTGCCCAGAGCTCACACACTCCAGTCTGCAACACTACACCTCTCACAGCAAGGTACACGTGGGGTATGAGCCAGTGCCTGGAAATCTGCCGATAAACTGAGAGAATGCACACTGCAGTATAATACCAGCACCAGAAATGCTGGATTTGATATGCAAAGAACGGGAAAGGTTGATGTGTAAAGCGTTATCAGAGAAATCGAACCTTGCAGTTCCTGAAATGTTAAACTGCAAAATGGAGGAAACAAGTGGAAAAATGGTAGGTGACTTGATGCAATAACTGCATCATAGTTTTACTGTCACAAAGCCACTCATAACCACCCCATCAAGCGAATACCAGGAGAATGAGTTTAACAAAAAATGAAGGCTATAGACAGGTACTAATCATATATAGCCACTGGAAAGCAGCTAAAAGGAAAATGCTAATTCCTGTTTAACAAAAAAATATGTTATACATGTATTTTCTAAAAGTCAGTTACAAAAATAGCCTCATAATTCTTTGACAATAATCATAACTAATGTGTCAAATAAAATAATCTTACTCTAAATTTCATGCTGTTGTGGATTTATTACAGGTGCAAAAACTAAATAGGAAACATTTTTTTCAGAAAAAAAGTATTAAATTCACATATCTGAAAAAAATCAAGTAGGTTTGTATGGCAAGTGAATGTTGGAATTCAATCATGTATTTCCAATGGAAAAAGAAAATACATGTATTTTTAACCTATTATGTTGTGAGTTAACATGTTTACTAAGGATGACTTTATTTGCCTTTTTGTATGAGCATCCCTTTTCCAGCAGAGTGAGTCTTTGCATAACTTAAACCTTTAACAATTCTGAGTGCCTTTATAAGAGCAAATGAAAGCTCCATAATTTTTTAGTGTGTGGTTTTCTGGAAGTAATTTTTTATTCTGCGTTGGTATCCCAGCAGATGGCATGATTCCATTTCAGATGGAAACAACCTCAGGTGAAAAGAGTGGATTAGATCAGGCAATAAAGACCATGCTGCAGAAAGAAACTGCAATTTCCTGACAGACTGATATTTAGACAGTGTGTGTCAAGAAATGCAATTATTCAGTCCTGAAAAAATGAGAAGATTAAAAAATCCCCCTGTACTGCAGCATGCAGGACTTTGCTTGACAGGGGCTAAATATGATTTTTCTATTGCTCCTGCCCAAGTTACAGGTTTGTTTCATTGCCCCTGTGCAGGCAGTGATACATTTCACAGCACTGTGAATATTTATCCACAACCTGTGGCACTCTAGCAATTTTGTCCGTGCTTCTGAATGGATTGAGTACCATATACTCTATCAGATGCACATATGATGTTTTCTGGTGCTTTTGTTACTTTTATCTCATAAGAATATTCTTGTCACCTTTTAATATGGTTCATATTTTAATTAGGGGTTGGGGAAATTTTTTCTCCTTATGACTCATTGAAAGGTGCATGGCTCAATATAGATTCTCCTTTGTATTACTACATTGCATCTCCTTCAGGGAGAAATTTTTCAGGAAATAAATATTCAAAACTAGAAAAAAAAAAGAGAGAAAAATAAAGAGGAAAATATTGCATGATTTATTTACTGATACATCAAGCTTTGTGATTTCTGTGTTGTATTTGCATATCAGAAGTTAATTATCATAAAAGGCATTATAGAAGTGTCCACTGTTACCAACACGACCAAACTCTGTAATTAGTTCTCAATTGCATTTTAATGAAACACAAGTCTAGCACAGGTTCCAGCCAACATAGTGCCTTTGGGGTCACTGATAGGAAGGTCAGTGTGTTGGGAAGGTGAATTGACAGAGCTGGGAGGTGAATACTTCATTGCCAGACCTTCTTGATATGCAAAACTCTCCCCTACATTTTTTTCTTCCTAAATGAATGAATGCCAGTTTCTCTTGTGAAGCCATATTAAGAGAGAGAAATAAAAACTGCCATAAAATAACAGAGTTTGCCACATTTAGCAAACAGTGTGTGCACACAGGTCCCTTGCCAGGGCAAGAGACAGGCTCACCATGGTGCTCTCCTTTCCCACTGCCCTGCCAGCCACAGGTGCTCTGTTCGCAGCCCAGGTTAGTCACACTGAACTTGGTTTTCCCATCGTGATTAGTCTCGACTAAAGGGCACTAGACAATGATGCTGTACTTGAAGAATGTACTGAAGAAGTACCCACCTAGGATGATGATAATTAGTGGAGAGTGGGGGGGTGGGGGGGTGGGGGGCAGAAACCTCCTCTGGGAGTAGGGGTGAGGCACACCCACAGTGGCAGAGTAAAGGGCTCTGCCCTGGCTGGTGCTCTCTGTGAGCAGAGAAGACATCTCAGGGACTGTTCCCAGCCTGCAAAGCTGGTTTTCCACTAACAATGTCACTTTTGCATGGAATAACTTAAATCCTCTCCTAGAACGGAAGTCTGTTCCAGTTAACTACAGTGTGGGTCATCATTTTGTTTGGGGGGGGGACACCAAAACCAAAAAAAAAAAAAAAAAAAAAAAAAAGGGCAGCAGTGACTTAGTGGGCCATCCATCATACCAAAATGACTGTACCCATCCTTCACCCACAGCTAAGCAAATAATTTATTCAATCAATTTGAGTATTTCATCTGAATTCTTTTGAAAAATTGATCACACACAGGCTGAGATTTTCTTGGAGTCAGTCATAACTCACTATGCACATTTTTAACATGATTTTTAGGTAAGAAAATCTTAGTCTGAATCCTGTTGAATTTTAAACTGCTGTTGAATTAAGCACTAAGCACTTCTGCTCCTGGCTGGCTGGAAAACTCTTCAACTCAGGGTTTTAATAAAAACATATTCTACTATGAAGTAAAAATCACTGTCCGCTAATATTCTGCATACAGGTGATTTTGCAGCTGCTCTAGTGACCTGGCAGGCTCTGTGCCAGCAAATGCATTTGTTATAATGCTCAAGGAAGCCTAACTCATGCAGACCACCTGAAAGCTAGGAAGGGAGTAGGGGGGAAGGACAAGAAAGGTCGCTTGACTGTTGTTACAGGTCCAATATCAATTATGCCTGATTGTTGGTTACGTTGCATTTTGTTACTTAAATGTTTTGTGAAAATGAAAGTGTTAAGTGATGCAAGCACAATAACCCCTCTGTGTTTAAATATAGTTTATGCCTTGACAAATCACAGTCTCACAGTTGGTGCTAATTGCTAGCTTTTTACCACTCAAGACAAATACCTTCTCTGAACTCTCAGGCTGTTTCCTTTGTGTCACTTTCCAGAATCTTTCTGTTATTTTTTTTCAGTTTCTGAGAAATACATTTCAAAAGTACAGGCTGGTCTTAAGGAAAACGTGATTTCAGTTATCAACAGGCTTCTAGGCCTAGAGTACTAAGGTACAAATGGGGAATATAGTTTTCCCTTTGGAGTTTATGTCTTGCAATAGGGCAGAGTTGGGCTGTTTTTCTCTCTCTTCTACAGCTAGACTTTTTTAAACATAAGTATTAAACAATTCTGTACTTAAAAGAATGTCCAGTTGATTACAGCTACTGATACAGACTGTGTCATCTAAAATTCAATGCATATTTAAGGTCTGACAGCCCAGGCTGTTAGTTTCATATTCAACACAGATATTACTAAATTATACGTTTGTGCTATGTGTGTTCATCTTCCTGGGTCAATCATACATATCAGTTCTTATGAATTAAAAAAAAAATCCATGTCTCTAGATTTACCTGGTTTCAATACAAAAAGAAGTTATTTTTAAAGAAACAGAAGATACCTTACATTGTATTACTCCCTCTTATTCTCCTCCTGATAGCCTCTCCCTGGTTACCTTTTGCATCTTCAACTCAAACCTACCAGCGTGGATCTGTGCAGCCCACAAAGGGATCTCTGTCTTTGATTGTTCCCATCATTTCAGCATTGTAGGCAATTTTCTTAAAACACTGCTTTTCATTCATCACGATTTTCATCTGTTCTTCCCAACTGTAGAACAAAACAGGCTCATTTTTACTTACCCCAAGATAATGGCCATCGATAAATACAACAGGGAGTGAGGGAACTTCACAGACCCTCCTGCATCTTTCATCTAGTTCTTTTCCATAATCGCTGTTCAGAGCAATGTTTTTTTCTTCAAATTTAACTCTATGATTTTGAAAGATCTTTCTAACTAGTTCACATCTTTCAAAAGTCGTTCTCACCACACGAAGACTGGTGGTATAAATTACTATGCGGCCAAACTCAGGGACTGCTGATACCTGGAAACAAAAAAATTTCCTGTTATATTAAGCAAGGTGTTAATAGCTTCCAAGTATTGAGTATTTTTATTCAAAACAATATTTAAGAAAAAAAAAACTATCATCTTAAAACCACAATACAACATTCAATGTTTTTTCAAATATGAAGATGGAAGGGGAGGAATTAAGTTCTTACAAACACCAACTTAAGGCGACTTAAGCTTTTTATCTCAGTAAGGTGCAACTTGACTTTTTTTGGAAAGTTTTAGAGATGGTGAGTCAAGTTATACATTTACAAGAAACAGAGATATTTTAGATCCTGGTTGACTTCCAAATGTGAATAAATTGACACTGTTTTGCTGATTCTGTTAATACAGTCACTCATGTTTGTGCAAAGACAGTCTGGTAATACCCAGACTAAGACTAAACTTAGCTCAGCTGTTGTTGACAGCATCCTTTAAGAAAGGCTGTGAGCCTAAACTAGGTTTCAGCACACCCATGAGACAACATTAACTCAGAATACTTTAGGTGTCTCCACACTGAACTAGATTATGACTGTTGCTAATTTTTAATGTGATTCCACAAAAAATTGCTCTAACACCCAAACAACAATAAAAAGGTATAGTTTCTGTGTATTCAAGTATCCAATACAGAGCCTACTGCAGCTGTAATGCACTGTAGCACCGTATGGAAAATGAACCTTGATGGGTGAATGGATAATTTTTTTAATTACATCATGCAATGACTGTAAAGACACAGGTGAAATATTGGGCAGATGCCATGGCAGATTTTGCCACATAACTAGTCATGATTTATCTTACTGTGTAAGTGAAAAAAAAAAAAAATCATCATTGAGAAAAGCATATTCTGCTTAGAAAGGTGTTTACAAGGTTCTTCCTATGGTAAAGACTTCTCAGGGAAAACATTTGCATGTCACAGATCACTTAAAGAGCACTGGCAGTGTAATTGCAAACATATGTAACAACGGCTTTCATCTCCCATCCTGGGAAGGAAGCATGTTTTTGATAGGTCAATATTTATTTCTCTTTGAATGAATGTCAGAAATTCAATTTTAGGAACGAATGCTATAAAAAATAGGCTACTTTTCTCCAGCTTGTCTTCTAGGTTGAATATCTGTTATACTGCTACTGCAGCATTGACTCTTCTCCAGCATATTGTTCACACATTGCAAGTAAGAGGAATTAGCTTGTCCTCTACTTAAGAGACAAGTACTCTAGAGAAACACTGCCAAATATTTTAGTAACCACACATAGGTTGCTCAAAGAAAGAGGAATTCATTCTTTTCAGAAGTAATGAAAAGGATTTCTTAATACATTCCTTAAAAAGAAAATTTCATTTATTCATTGTTTGGAGTGGTTATACATTTTGAAGTGCAGAACTATTCAACAGGATGGAAACTCTTGCTCCTCCATAGCTCTAATCTCTAATGCTGTTTGTTCCCGGACACCAGAGGCTGGCAGGATAGGTACAGACTGCCATTATCTGGTGAAGCATCAGGGCTGTGGTGTCCCTCCAGCATACAAATAAGCAGCTGAAGAGATGGAAAAATGGAAAGCCGTAAAGTGATCTGGAAAGATATCAAGTGGAAGGTGTGTACAACCACTTTTATGTTTATTTCTTTATTTTTTCCTAATGTGGCAGTGAAGAAATACCCCGCAAAGAAGTATCAAGAGCATTGACTAAATAATTCTTTAGGGAAATTTTAGAAAAAACCTTGTTTTCTGTGATACAAATGCACATAACTTGTCCTTGGCAGGACTTTATCATAGCAGAAAAATTCTTCTTGTTGCCCACTTAGAACCACACTTGTAATTAAAACTAGTGTTTTTCTTAATAAGAATCTATGTTAATTCTACTACCCAATTCAATGGTTATAGCCTGTAATATTTAATTACTAGAATATACTCTTGAAATAAACTAGTAAACACTGTACTATTGTTTTCTGTGTTGGAACTGTGGCAAAAACATAATAAATAAGAATGTAAACAGAGGAATAGAAAGACACTTTAGAAAATTAACTTTTACAATTTTGTTTAGCAAAATTGAAATTAATCATGTAATTCACAAGCACGCATAAAAACAAAAGGCAGTTCTCTGGTTAATGGGCATGAGAAAACTTTAATAAAGTTTTTCACTTTAATAAAGTGGAACTTGGGCAGATGAACAGACCAAAAGATTTGGAACACCTTATACTCATCACTTTCTGGCACTTCTTGTAAGTTCAAATTCTCATTGAAACATGAAGCTTATGGATACCAGTTGGCCTGAGGTGGCAAATACCGCGTCAAATTCAGGAAACCCTGTGTACATGGGCCAAGAGTATGCTTCAGGGAAACTGTCTGTGTAGAAGGATTGCCAGGGAAGGGATTTAAGTTTCAGAGGGAGATAAAGTTGCTTTAGTAGCAGTCTTCTACATCATTTACAGCTCTTACTTCAGCAGCACAATGGGTAATGCCCCAAGGGTAAGGGGCAGTATCTGCTTTAGTGCGTCAACCTGAAGAGATTGCATTGGGAGCATTGAGTAGGGCAGCAACAGCAGAAGCATGACTTGCATCACTTCACAGCAGAACCACCACTCCCAGTGACTCAGGAACAGCCGCCTCTTTCTTATTCAGTCCAGAGAAAAACAGTAATACTTGCACCAGTTCAATTTTGTTCATGACTGAACATGAGGAAACGAAAACATGGTTCTTATTTTGTGCCTGACTTGGTCTTCTCCCAGACTTCATTACCAGGTGGTTCAGGCCTTTTGCAAATCATAGAATCACAGAACGATTTGGGGTTGAGGGACCTTAAGGATCATCCAAACCCCCTGCCATTGGTAGGGACACCTTCCACTAGGCGATGTTCAAAGCCCCATCCATCCTAGTTTTGGTGTATAGCTGGGGGAAATCTATCACTCTGCCTTCCCACTGGCATCCATCTGACATAGTTGCAGCTAAATATAATAATAACTGAGAAAGTCTTCTGCAAACAGCATGAGGGATGTCATACATAAGGCTAAATCATCAAGAGACATACATGTCGTACATGTCATACATGAGCTCAGCATCAAGAGAGACCCCAGAACAGAGGAAGAAATTGCTGATGAAAAAGAGAAGGCTTGATAGAGCAAGCAGATGAGCAATAAAACCAAGGAATGCAGGGGAGTAGAAAGGGCTGAAAAGACAGAACTAACAAAAAACAGATAAATTAAAAACTAAAATGGCAGGATACTGAAAAAGGAAGACAAGTACAAATTAAATGTAGAAATAAAAACATAAAAAAGATGATAAAAAAAAAAGGCAGGGAAATTAAACAAAATAAATGATAGAACAGAAAGAAAGTCAGTGAAATATGACAGCCTGAGTATCTTTAAAAATAAATCCTGGTAGTCAACAACAACAAATACATTACAGAATATGTGAATCTCCCAAGCTGTTTCAATATTTTGGAGTATTTTTTTAAAAAAACCTTGTGTATGACTGGAGCTTCAGAAATGCAAAATATTTGAGAATCACACTCCCAAAATATGTTTGAGAACCTCTTCCATATAACAGCTGCTTGACAATAATAACAGACTTCTCAGCAGTTCTGAAAAAATACAACAGTCAGGTGTTTCCATGGTGCTTCTGAAAGCCAAATAAATATGTACATCATAAATCTCCCACAAACTTCTCTGGATTCAGGCCTTCCCCACTGCATCTTATATCTGACATCTGGATGCAGCTGCAACTGAAGCAGCAGCAAGAGTCTGTGTTTCTATATGGGTCTCATAGCTACTTTGGCCCTGACCAGTCCTGCCAGTCTGAGCAGATACCACTCACACTCCTGTTTGTGAGGGGAATTTATAAAATGAATTCCTGAATACCAGTACTAGATTATTTTGTCAGCATATTTGTCATTAATCATTTTCTAACGGCTATAGATTTTCTTTAATATCTCTTATGACATTTTTATGTCTGTCTTCCTGGCTTTGAGTGACTTTTTATCTTTAGACCAAAACCCTCATCATAGACATTTTTGCAGCACAGCTAAAAGCTGGCCAAAACCAGAGCAAAGGAAGTAAACCAAGCCAAGGCTTTTCTGCTTGTAGTGTAAGGACCACTGCTGGACATTGGGGCATAAAGTGATTGCTCCTAAAACAGTGGTAAGATTTTCCTTCTGAAAACCTTTGTATATGAGCATGTCTGCAGACAAGTAAACAGACAAGTTCAGCCGCAAGAGGAATGACATAAACCTCATTTTTATTTGCTTGAAAATGAAAACCATGGCAGCAACACTACAGAAGTAGTCATGGGATTATTTTTTAATCTTCCTTCTGGATGGAAGGCATAAACCTCAGTTTTAACTTCATTCGTGTGAAAAGAATAGCTATTTACATCTATATTCATGTGCAATTAATTTCAATGGTGGCACCACCCACAAATTTCCTTTTTTTTTTTTTAAAGTACAAAGTCGTAGATGAAAAAAAAAAAAATCACCAAACCCACTCTATACTTTGCATTGCATGCATTATATTAGCAACTGTATTCTAGTAAAAGTGGAATATATTTCTGCTAAGATTAATGAGCTGGTGTAGTACTTCAGTAAAAGCTGAAGTGCTTGATCACATAAGAGATTTTTAAAGGTTTTTACTATGTTCAGATATAACATTCAACTGTGTTATTCATGTGGTAGTGAATTGCTTCTGTGACCTAAATCAATGGCTGATAGGCCCTTCTCTGTCTCAGAATATCATCTTTCAACTTCTCAGAGTGTTCTGTTGAAATATGCACCCTTTGGCTCTGTAATTAGATACTATCAGCGTGGCAGAAGTATCTACTGTCCACTAAGTAGGCTGAAGCAGGAGCCTAGAGCACATTACAAACCCTGTGCCAGAGATTCTTCAGTGAGTAAATGCAGCATTCATGATCTAAAGAAAATGCTAAGAGGAAAAGAATGTATACATACATTTATGCATGTGTATACAAGCTTTTTATGTACGCTTGCGTGTCTACAAGCTTTAATTAACTTGCTCACTTCATAATTGGCACTACATGGCTTATAGCTTGAATTGGTATCAATAACTGAATGGCAAGAAGAATTGTGGTCTAACACTAATTTTCTGTTCACAATCTGATTTGGACTTTCTGTTTTTATTTTACAATTGGGAAAAGAAGGGAAGAAAACAGCTATGACTTTCTTGTTGAAGAATTTCTGCAGACAAAAAAAATAGCAATTTAAGGACTTACTATCTGCAGGATTGAATAGCTTTTACTAGCTTTTGAGTTTTAAAAGGCTTTCAAAACATATACTAAAAGTAATGAATACTTTCTGAAAGATTTTTTTTAAAGTAAAAAATGTGACCAAAATGTTTCCATATTTTTCTACATGACACTTCATCAGAATATACGTTTTTGAAAATGTATAGCATTTAATGAAGAACATACTTTTCAAGAGGTTTTTGCTTATATGAAAATATGCAGCATTCTTTCAGTGAGATGGCTGGAGATTGAAGCAAAAACTACAGTATTTGCCATCACAACAACATGGTACAATGCTAATGGTGTTGTGAACCATTATATTCTGTCTGTTGGTTGCCTGGTTCAAATTAAAGGTTTAATGTAATTTCTCAGGAAGAACTGATTTCACTAGTCAGAAAACCTCTTCCAACATACGGATTTCATCAACCAAAGTAAAAGATTTTTCTTTGTTGGGTAAGATTATTTACACATACAGGAGGAATTGCAAGTGGTCCTCAGCCACAGTGTGTACTCTTGGTACAAAATCACAATCCCTTGCACTTCACTGTGTGCAGTTCCAACTCTTCATGGGCTTTCATGCAGTAAAGCATAATGTGCACTTAAATTTAAATTTGTGCTCTCTCTTAAGTGCTTTATTACATTAAAACTGCAGTCCTGTTTGCATTGTCTTCAAGGACTTGGCACTATATCAACACTCAGTAAAATCCAGAACTTTATTAAATTTGAGAAACTGAGTTTTAGAAAAGCTCAGTAGAATGAAGACTGATTTCTGCAACAGTGCAAGTCATATACTCAAGTCAAAGCATGTATTGCCTTTCTCTTAAATATATAGCTTCAAAAACACTATACTTTTTCTTATGCAGTTTTGGTAATTGAAGGGACTACAACTGCATGATTTGTAGCCTGTGATCCCCTGGGACAATGGAATGATATCACAAGTTACCATACTCATAACCATCAGCAAGCTGAGAGGGTCTATCAATACCAATTTACAAATGATGGCATCAACTCTTAAACAAGGGAGCCAGGGCAAATAATACAATATAACATCATCTCTCCTTTTCTGCCACTGCAGACTTTCCCACATATTTCCTGGCACAGAGTGCTGTTCAAGGGATATCAGAGTGTTCTCATTTCAAAGCAGTAAAAGTACTTATAATACCACAGCAAAGGAGTACAGGGCATGACCTGGCCTCTCCCTGCTCTTTGTGATGCTTCAGCCATCGGCAGGTTCAGGAGGTACAGACTACAGCTGAGCTCACCTCCCAGTGTCCTGATTATTGTTCATCCAGCGCACCCCATACAGCCAGGTTGCAGCCTGCTCTCAGAAGACCTGAGCTCAGATAAGAGAACAGGTTATCTCCCCAGGGTTCATGGGCTCTGCTAGACCCTAATGCCTCTGCTTCTGTAGAGTCTATAGTCAAACTGTCTGATACAGGAGTGGCACTGACCTGAGGGTAAAAGCAGCTCCTGTTCAAGGCACAGCAATTCTGTGAAGTCAGCCAGGGCAAAAATTATTTCAAATAGTGAAAAATATGTTAAAATTAGTTGAAATAAGATCCATATCTGCACATGCCTAATTGGGTTTTATTTATCAACCATTCAAAGGTCTTTTCTTCTTAATTTATTTATGCCATTTCTGCATATGATTGGAAAAAATGAAACGTTTGAAAATCAGAATCAAAAGTGATCCTGTGATTAATTCCAAACTAGTCTGCAATTCTCCTGGGAAGAAACAACACTGTAATATAATACTTTTTTCTCTCTTTTGTTTGCTCATTCTTTATTTCTTTCTCCTCATATTTACCAGTTTGACATCTCCAAGACATTTTTCTCAGGAAAAAAAAAAAAAAAAGTCTCTGGGAAGACGCTTGGAAATGTTACTCCAGTTTTAACCAGTTTGTAATAAAGGAGAAGAATTTCTTTTTTGTGTAAGGACACTCCCCACAAAGACTGAAAGGGAAGAGGCAGGAGCTACTGAAAATAGTTTTGTTCCCAGCAGTTTATATGAGGCATTAGAAGCTCTTTGAAACAATGACTGTCCAACAATCTCATTTCACATTGTGCAGTTCTTTGAACCATTCCTGTATTTAGTAGAAGCCAGACAAAGTTGTATCTAGACTACCCTGTGACGTTATCAATCTACTTCAGCTAGAGGAGTAGGAAGTAGGTTAAAACAGATAATAGCTGAGCTGTTATTATTATTATTTAAAAACCCTTCGTTGTTGTAGAGATCTCTGTGATTGTGTCTGCTAGTGTCCTCCTCCCTTCTCATCAGCCTTATAAAGACAGCAAACAACAACAACAAACAAACAAACAAACAAACAAACACACACAAGAAAAAAAAACCACAAAGTACAAAGCAAATGGCAATAAAATATTAGAGCTAGGCACATGGTTCCACAGATAATCTTCTTGCAGCTGGTCTGTAAAAAAGTTGGATTGCCAATAACTTTTACATTTCCACTGCTAACAGAGAAAATTATAGAATCATAGAATGGTTTGGGCTGGAAGTAGTCCTCAAAGATCACCTAGTTGCAGCCTCCCTGTTATGGACACTAGACCAGGTCAATCAAAGCCCCACCCAGGCTGGCACTGAAAACTTCCAGGGATGGGGCATCCACAAGTTCTCTGGGCAACATGTTCCAGTGCCTCATCACGCTCCAAGTAAAGGGTTTCTTACTAATATCTAATCCAAACCTACTGCCCTTCTGTTAGAAGTAATTCCCTCTTGTCCTATCACTACCTCTTTAGAACTTGGTCCATATCAGAAAAATCGAACACATAATTCAGTATAGGGCAAATTTCTTAGCAGCATTAGCCAGAGAAATTGATTTCAGAAAATGTTCATCAACCAGCAAAATTACTATGGAAAAATAATATGCAAACAACTTTTTAGGACAGATAGATTAAGTTCTTTGCCATTTACAGCAGGAAACTCCCAGTGCAGTATTTAGGCAGCAGTCAGGAAATACCTAAATCAAGTTTCAGCAAGGCATATGATAACTTTCCCCTTTGTTTTCAAAGTGTGTTGTGGGATCTCACCCCAAGATAGACAATTGAAATCTCATATACTATCTTTCAGCCTTATTATGATCTCTCCTGCAAAATATGACTGCAGCCAAATATTTCTTGGACTAAGTAGCACTTTAAAGCAATGGGACAACATGCAACTCCTAATTTAATTTCATTGAGTATATCAATCATTGTAAGCCATAGAAAGAATTACTCTAGGTTGATTATTTTATATCATTTTTTGAGTAATGATAGAGATACATTTTGATGTTTTTAGCCAGTTCTAATTGATAACCAAAATTCAACTTTGTAATATTAAATGTGATGGAGGGGATGCTCTGACATTCACAAGGCATTCACTAAATAGGTATATTTCATAAAACCATTTTCTAACTCTTGACATACAATTCCTTGAGCACACATCAATGACTAATCACCTGGATAAAGTTCCATGGGAGTTTCTTAGTGGGTGCATTTTACAAAAAAATACAGTGTTTTCTTGTCAGGTGAGCAAGTGGTCTCAGACTACATGGGAAGTACACTTGCTTTTTCTGATATTGATCTTTATCTTCACTGAGAGCTTGAGCACTTCTCAGCTTTCAGGGGCAGGGTCGTGGCACAATCCAGCCTTGTTCTTCCATCTATTAGCTCACTAACTGTATTGTCAGCTCTGAAACAAACTGATTGGGAAAGGAGAGAGTAAAGAAAGTTAATTGCTCTGATGCTGCTCATCAAACAGCCAGTTCGTCTATTACTCTCCTCTTCCCTCACCAATTAATTTGAGTGTAACTAGACTTCCTATACAAGAGGGAAGGGAAAGGTTTGGGATTACTTTACTTATAAACACAGTATTTTCAAGATGTCTCTTTTGAGACAGAGAACAGGCTAGACATTAAGACCTTTCCTTTCCAATAAAAAAACCCTCAGTTTTTCAGCAGGGAAATGCTGCTGTTTCCGAAAAGTAGTTTTTGCTTTTCATAGCTGTTTTACAGTATATTTAATATGAACATGCTTAAGATCTACCTTAACATATACAGAACATACTGTTGCCCAGAGAAGCTGTGAATTCCCAATCCCTGGGAGTGTTAAAGGCCAGGTCAGAGGGGACTATGAACAACCTGGTCTAGTGAGTGTCATCCCTGCCTATGGCACGTGGCTGGAACCAGATAATCTTTAAGGTCACTTCCAACTCAAACCATTCTATGATTCTGTGAGTCTACATTATGCAAACTCAAGCCAGCACCTGTCCTAAAAATGGATTTTCTTTGGCATTGGGTTATGCCATATTTCCCCTCTGTGTCTACTCTGTATTGCAAGATTGATTGTAGAGTGCTGTAACCTGGCATCCAACCACGGAAACATTTGTTTTCTACAGGTACAGTGCAAGTAGGAGAGTTAGAAGCCAGTGTTACTGATGTTTGATTATCTGCTATGTTTGATAAATGGTTTTCAGCTAAACAGTCTGAGTGGCAATATAAACAATTTCTCTTTATTTGATGGAATTGTTGGATCAGGAATTTGAAACCCATACTTCTGCAAATTTTTGTTACAGTGTTACAGGAGATATTAACTCCCTGATCTGCTCTTTGGGTCTTTGACTGCATAAAACAAACGCTGATTAGCAATTCTTATTAAATGTTAGTACCACTTCTTAAGACCCAGACTGTACCAGTCAGGTACAAATGAGGAGCTAAATTGAAGAAAATCAAATGGTAAAAACTGCACAAATTTTGCAAACTTCAAATTCCCTTGTGATCAGGACTGAAGTTCTGGTGGAAATTATGCTAGTTTGTTCTGGCTAAAACAAAGTTACAAAGAAAATTGACCATAGAGTTGTTTAAAATACAGGTATTTTTGAGCTGTAATTGAAAGAATCAACAAATAGATTATTCTTATGGTTGGTCACCAACAGGTGTGGTTGAAATACAGTGTAAAAAAATCCCCTACATACTCCTATTTATCTGACTTTGCAAAACTTCTGAATTCAAGCTGTAATTGAAAACTTATGTTTCCCTCATCTCTTTTTCTCTCTTTACTCCTGAGAACTGACCAGATTGCAGACTAAGCTTCACTTTCCCTCCAGCAAGCTCTTCATCTGTTTTCCAGGTAAAAGTCATTCATTTTTAAAAAAGTTCAAAGATGAACACCCCATTTTCCCAGGTCTCCATGAGAGATTTGTACTTCCTCCAATACTGCCAGCACGCGGAAGCCTTTCTTCTCCTCTCTCACTTTTGGCTTTATTGTCTCAAGACTGAGTATTTCACTGCCCCGCTTGACATTTCTGCAAGCTATTGAGGAACTGATTTAAGTGCAGTCCTTACCTTTTCATAAGATTTACATAAGGTTAAAATTACAAGCCTGTGGTGCAGGCAGGCTGCTTGAGTGGCTGGGAGAGAGAGATTTCCATGGTGCCAGCTCAGAAGTAGATGTTACCTCATTGTTACATTTCAGTCAGGCTGAATATAATGAATCAGGAAAAATGGGACAGAAGCCCACAAGAGGACTCACACCACTAAGCAGATAGATGTCCCCAAATGAAACTAGAACATTCGTGGTGAACACAGTTTTCAGGTTTCTGGATGTGTATCCTCACTGAAAGTGTCACACATATCTTGCCCTTTCATATGAAGATGATGACCATGCATTGCCATGGAGCATGTACAATGCCACCATTTCAGGTCAACTGGCCATCTGGCACTTTCTGTTGGTTGCAGCTTATGTCTGAAAAGTGTTGAATTCAAGCATTGCTTTGCTCTGTGGTAGGTCTGTTGAGGAATTCTCTGAGTCCAAGTGAACACATTTACCTAATCAACAAACACTGAAAATATACAGTGCTTCAAATTATTGCAGAGCATGTCCACAGCAAACACATCAGCTTCACAGGCCCCCCAACAATATTCCAAAAACTGACAATCACAGGTTTTCCCTTTCCTTCCCACATGTCTCTGTGAATCCAGATAGCAGGAAGCTTTCTCCAGCATGGATAAACTTAGTTTTTCTCCCCAAGTATTTGATTTATCTCCTGAATTCCCATTACAATATTACTGCTCCTATTTTATTCCTCTCCAGTCACATACTGATAGTCACATACATTGTGTAATTGCCAACAGAGGTTTCCTGAAAACTTTGTCTCAGTATCTATAACCCAGCCAGTATCATTTGCCATGATTTGAGTTTTCACTAGTTCTGATTCTTAGTTAGCTTCATTTTTTCAGGTATGTCTACAGAATAACTTCACAAGGATGCTACACAATTTCATCCTATCAACTTTGTGCTCAGATTTCTCAGAGGAGAGGAGAGGAGAGGAGAGGAGAGGAGAGGAGAGGAGAGGAGAGGAGAGGAGAGGAGAGGAGAGGAGAGGAG
>JAWWEU010000125.1:50149507-50161869 GCA_035583155.1 Acropternis orthonyx
AGAGGAGAGGAGAGGAGAGGAGAGGAGAGGAGAGGAGAGGAGAGGAGAGGAGAGGAGAGGAGAGGAGAGGAGAGGAATGGAACTTTGTTTTCCCCACTAAGAACTTCTTGTGTTTTACCCGTTTACTCCCACTCATCAGTTTTCTATCTCACATCCTGCACTGCCTGATGCAAGTTATTTAAAAATTATCAGATACAAAATTTGCTAAAATAATTAATTTGCTAAAAATAATTAATTAAAATAATTGACTATGTTTGAATAATTTGCACTAAAATTCACACCCAGTCCAGAGAGAACATGGTAGCTATGAAGCATTGTGGCATATCAGTCAAACTGAAACTTCCCTCTTCTGCAAAAAGATTATTTCTGGCAGAAATTACTTGTACTGTGACAGGACTGAACACAGTTGTGGTGTCTACAAAAATGTAGAACATTACGTTGTTGCATGAATGCTGTGACCACTTGGACATATTTAAATTTAGGACTAAATTTTGTCTTGAACTTTCATTGTATATTACACCCATTTTGGCTCCAGTAGCATGTCTGATGTACGCAAAACTAAGCACAGCTTTTAAATTATCCCAGTGAGGGTTTATGGCTGTGTTATATCAATGAGAAAGGAAAAGGAAAGAGATGAATTTCTGCTTTGGCTGTTTTCAGCTTTTTACCTGGAGACAGTTTTCTGAAGACTTTGCTCACAAAACAGCAGCATA
Source organism: Acropternis orthonyx (assembly GCA_035583155.1). Lineage (NCBI taxonomy): Eukaryota > Metazoa > Chordata > Aves > Passeriformes > Rhinocryptidae > Acropternis > Acropternis orthonyx. The sequence continues at coordinate 50,150,221 of JAWWEU010000125.1, forward strand.
ACAGTTTATGCGATGTGCCTTTGACATGAGTAAGATACAGGCATTTTAAAATGTCTGGAAAATTGAAAAGTCAAACTAAATGTGAAAATAAGGGTAGTTCACAGTTTACCATTCCTACACATTTTCTGTGTCTACTAACAGACAACACAAAGTTAGAGAACAGACAAGTTAGAAGGTCACTGTTACTTCAACGTACCTTGAAAACAGAAACTAATTAATGTAAAAGAGAAAAAAAGTCTACTGCATGTCACCTAAAGAAATGCTGCAATCAGTAAATTAAAAATGTATAGCTTGAGCAGCATAGCATCTGCCTGACTGAAGGTGTGTCTGTAAATAGTGTGGAAGACCAGAGAACTGAAACAATGGATCACAGACGGGTCATGAAAAGAATGTCAGTATTAATTACACAATTCTAAACAAATTGCAAGCTCTGGAAATCTGAGAATAAGTCTCTGTTCTCAGACAGACAAATCAGAAGGTTTGTCCTAGATTACATAATTTAATTTCCTACTGCTTAATATTTACGTGTTACTGCCTGGTGATAACAGTTATATGTAGGGGGTATGAAAAATTTTTATTATCCAATATTTGATCAGCATTTATTTCACTTCCAGACTGAGCAAAATGAGAATTGAACTTCTATAAAATGGAATTTTTTTCTCAAGTTTAAAAAACGTTCAATTTTTACAATCATTTTTTTCTGGGCCTTTCTGCTTTTTAGTTCTACTCAAAACAAGAAGGAGGGCTGGAAATAAAAGAAGAGAGCATGTAGGTCAACTTGAAAGAGTTCTAATAAGAATTTAGTGTTAGGTCACTTGACCAAAAAGAACTCTAGGCTTGCCTATATTTAGTTGTATGTATGAAATATTTGAATAAATGGCTAGTTATTTTTCTGGCATAGTTATTTTTCTTACTGTCAGTTCATATTTTAAGTTACTTTGGGAATTCCTTTTTAATAATATGGGTAGGATTTTTCAAGTACGTTCAAATCTCTTGAGAGGGAATGTTTTGTCCTGCTACATACTCAGACTTTGGTGGTAATTCTACTATTTATTTATGTACTATTTCCCATGATGACATCCTGAATTGTTAAAAAAACCCCACCATAATACATTTGTCTTCAGTAGCAGTTGTGGAGCCCAAAACCTATTTTCTCTTGATACAAGCAGCTTTTCATTTTGCTTCTTATTTATCATGCTGTTCAAGATGTTTGAACCTATATTGCCTGTTCAGAGAGGATCACCGGCCAGCTTGTGCCCTCTTTGAGAATATTCTGTAAGGATGGCTTTGGTCAGAAGTGAACTAGAGCAGGACTTGTTGAGGATGGGCAGATAAAGAGGAAGGAGTTCAGTATCCCAGGTCATGTGAAAAAGTTAGCAAAAAAACATGGCTCTGAGGGAGTCCTGGTTTGAGCACACTGGCCCCGTCTGTCTGTAATCACTGCTGCTTCACTTGATAGAACATTTCGTACTGCAGGGAAAGACTTGGGTGATCAGCAGCAAATGGCTGTCATGAAAATTACTATGTCATCTCTGGCCCATTTCTTTCTAACTTGGCAGCAGTTTTGGAATACTCTGTTTACTGTTCTCTGGCAAGCAGGTGAAGTTTTTAAGAAAAGGAAGGTTTATATCATTTCCCTCTTTCTCTTCACTCTTTTCTTTCACCAGTCCCTTACTCATTATTTCTAAAATATTCCTTTGGTATCCTTAGATTGATGGACAGTCTGGTAGATGCTAATAATAACATAATGATAATACATACATTCATACATACAGGAATCTCTGGCTCATTTTACATTTAAACATTGTCAGGTGCAGTTAACTCATGCAGCGATCCCCTTTGTAGCTCCCAAATGTCAGTTATATTTTGGTTAATTAAAAGGCATTAGTGGTCTATGGAAAATGTATTCTAATCTGTTGAGTTTCTTACAAATGTGATTCATCATATTTCTGACTGGAGAATAAAACAGTTAGCTGCTGAGATCCTGCTCATGTTCCATGGCTCTTCCTTCTCTGTCAGCTATGCTTTGTGTGGTAAGTGGGTCTGTTTTCCTTAGGCATACTTTCAATATACCAGAATATCATAGGAAACACAACAATAGCCTGTTACTTCTTTGTATTTGCACCAGTGTTGCACCTGGTAATCTTCCTAGTGTCAGAGAGAATCAGCAAGTTAAAACTGGTATTTGGAAACACTCTTATCAGTTACACTTAGCTCAGTTGAAAATTTACTGCATTTTCATTGGCAGATTTTCAGGTTTTCATCATGGATTAACTACACCCTAGAGTCAGTCTTTATGTAACAGAACTACTTCTATTCACTCAAAAAAACAACTAAAGAAGGTACTAGCATAAATGAAATAAAGTGTCACTCTCAACTGCAATCAGTACCAGAGAAAAGTCAAAGATTACAACCTATTTTTCACAATTTGCCTTCCTAAGCAACAAAAAGAGAGGAAAGAGTTAAATTAATTCTGGTTTTGATTTATGGTGCACCCTGGAGTTTTTATGTCGTCAGGTAACAATCTTTCTGTCAAAAGTTATTTTATCTTTTACTGTATTCCTATAAATGGAAGCTGAAAGGAATTGCACTAAAATCCTGAAGGTCCCAAGGAATGTTGAACAAAACTGGGAAACCACTAGTCTGCCTTAGTTTTCATTTGCACTGCTCAGTTAAAGAAAAAGCCAATAATTTGTCAGGTGAATATGGAGCATTCTCTCACCTGGGGTCATAAAGCACTTTGCAACCAGTAGTGACTTTGGCACAGGTCTTTGAATGAGGCAAAGAGCAAAGTTAAACAATGCTTAGTGCACCAAAGTGCTGATTCAGTCCTTACTCCTCAATGTGAGCCCTATCATTCAGTATATGGAAGTGAGGAGAAGGAATCTCTTGTAGTTATAGCACTACTTTGTTCTGTATTAGTGCTGAGTGATGAAGGACTTTGTTTCCCTGCTGTATTACTTAACCTAATTGGAACTATGCTCTCAGCTATCTCATCGCTTAATAATACCTAGACATTTGGAACCTTCATCTTCAAACCCTGAGTAGTTAATTACTAGTTATATATTCAATATCTTCTTTTTAAATTAAAGATTCATCTGCATTGCACACATAAAGCGCTTCATTTTGTTTCTTAAGCAATAGATTCCAAAACCAAAGGCAGGGAGCTTGAGATTTTTATGCAGATATAGAGGATACAACTCCTAGACAGCATACATAAACCAGCTCAGCCCTGCCTGTACTGTGGCTGCTAGTCTGGCTGTATCAAAGGCAACAAATAGATGGCTCACTCACCAGTTCCACGTGAGCAAAACAGAATTCAACTTCATGGAGGAGAATTGTAGATTTTGTTAGTGGAAAAAAAGCCAAGGTGTAAGCTTTTGTTTTGGATTGGTTTTTATCCATATAGGCATAATGTCTGAAAATCAGAATATAACAGGTTGTATGCTTTACAACTAGCTCCTAAACCTGCTAGTCAAAAGAGCTGCCAAGTCAGTTATTCTGTATTTATCACACCTGCAGTTGGACTAATTTTTTTAGCAAGGTCAGATTTATGCTCTAGTTTGATACGGAATTTTGCCCAGAGATATGTATTTTTTAAAATAAATGTGTATTTTTAAATCAAATAGAAACTAATGTTTATATAATCATAATTTTCATATAGAAATGTTCTTACAATAGGGCTAGAATCTATATCATGTCATAGAGTTAAGTATGTTCTGGTCAAGGAGAAAGAGTAAAAATGAAGATGCTGAGATTGGCTATCTGCTTTTCTTTCGAAGGAACATTTCAATGGCTTCTTTGCATAGATATAATTTAACATCCATACAGCAAGATAAAACAATAACAACATTTGTTCTAATGTCATATCATATCCTGTCTTCAAACAATGCTGAAACTCCAGACTGTATTTCTGCCAGCTGAATAACCTTCTGCCAAAATGAGAACTGATACAGCATAAAAAACAGGTCAGAAAGTTTTCTAGACATCTCTCCTTTTTTTGAAAACTCTTGCACTTATCTGTTGTGATTTCAAAAGAGAACTGCTGGATCAGCTGATGATAAAACCACCTGGATGAAGGAACTACATGGTTCAAGTCTGCTCTCGGTCAGCAGCAGACATTCTCCACTTGAACATCAATGAAATGCTTCATAGTTGTCTGTAGGGCTAGGAGGGAGAGTCCTTTGCATTTAGATGTAGTAAACCAAGAGCCAGACATGAGAAGCTGGGCAGGAAAATATCAGATTTTCTTTTAAAATCTGTAATTTCAGTTGCAGGTTTAGAAGCTGACTTCTTTCTGTCTTACAGAAATTGCAAGGAGAAACAGATTCTTCTTAAATGACAGTGTATGACTTCTGTCAATTCCTAGTAGTTTTTAAGTTTGTTAGATAATTAGCAATTGGTAGTATTCCAAACAAGACTACTGAGAGTCAATTCCAAAGGAAAAATTATTTGTCTTTTCACCAGCACTGGCTGATTTGTCAATGCAGCACATAACACCACATATTGTTATAAATGTGTACAAATATTGACCAGTATGGTTTTTTTATATTTCTTTGTGAGAAAAGGAGAAAGAATGAGTCAGTTTGTGGTATTTCTGCAGTATAGAAGACATACTCCTCTGACATTGATGGATGGTGTTTCTAGATAAAGTTCCAAAGCAAAATGGTACTAAGGTTGTTAAAATGCTTTCCACAATTCATACTAGCAATGAATGATCGTTTTTCTGTCTTCTTTCTTGCCATGCGTGAAATGAGTCTCTACCTCACTGACTCCAGCTGCTCGTGTGTGACCATTTCTGTTGCTTTGTATGACGGAGGCTATAAAGAGTCATGCTGTGGCAACCCCTCCACAACATAACTACTGCATCAAGCAAAACAACATGATTGCCTGTTTGGATGGGGAGCTGTATCTTCCCAGCTCCTTTTGAAAATCATCAGGCTGGAGATGCTGTCCTATTTATTATTCCTCTTACAAGTTTTGGAAAACTTCAGCAAGATTTGAGTTTCATGTTTTGTACTACCTAGCAACGGATGTTGCAGCAATGAGAATGGGTTTTATGCATGAAAGCTACACCCTTTTCTTTCTGGTAGCAAATTCTATTCTAAAGAACGTCTTATTCCACTTCAGCTACAAAATTATGGTGCTACCAAACACTGCAGTCACAGGCTAAAGCTCTAACAAAAAAAAAAAAAGATAATAAAAAAAAAAGGAGGCAGTATCTCTCAAATGTCAGAGCAAGCTGCTGACAGACCAGAGTAGTCTAGCATATGTGTATGGCACATATGCATCTATATTTCCTAGCTGGTGTAACCTTACTAGTGTATTTGCAAATCCTAGTTCAGAACTGAAATGGTTTTGAGATCTGTAAACTAAAAAAATGGAATTTTAATGCACTTCACTTGTTAGGAAATTTTTAAAGATTTAATAAAGGAGCTGTGTTTCATCCTCATTATTACCATATCTTTGGAAATGCACAGCTGTGCAGTCTGGTGACATCTTGGCCCAGTGTAGCCAAATATTTGCTTCCATGTTTATAAGGTTCTAAGTAAAACATACTTCACCTAAGACACTCAGGTGTAAATGAGGGCACTTAAATATTTGGTTGCAGAATAATTTGTTTGTACACAGAATTAGGGGTCAATAACCAAGTAGGATTCTAGGAATTAAGCATATAGGACAGTTCATATTTGCAGGCAATTTATTTCATCTTTATATGTTCCACAAAATTTGTATTTGCTGTGTGAAACACATGCAAAGACTCAGGGGGAATGAACTAGCAGGCAGTCAGTTGTACCATGTCAAAGAAAATGGAATAGCCCCAAATTTTCTTGATAGTTCTAGTTTTAAAACACTTCAGAAGACATCTTCTCCTAATTTACCTGCTGAGTTACTGGGTTGGGCTGCACAGATGATAAAAGACAAAGAGTTATTGCTACTAATTAATTAAGACTACTCAGTTCACCTCTTTCATCTCTGTTGTAAGAGGCCAATTCAGAAAAAAACAATCCTAGTCTTAGATTAAGTAGAAAAAAATTCTGTACTGGCATACTAAGATTTTTTTGATAGGCTGTTTGTATAACATGACTCTTTTTCAAATTAGTTTGAAGTAAGATGAACCATTTTTCATGTTAATTCAAAGGCTGAGCTCCTTATTGAGTAGTTCCATTAAGAGGCATTATGTAAGAGTCCCAGACCAGTACATAGGCTCAGACTCAGTGTTCGTCTGGTATTCCATGTCATCTACCAGACAGATAATTAAAAGTAAGACGATGGAAAGCATACATGGCATTTGCTACTAAAACTGTCTCATTTTATGACTATTTTCACCTCAGAGAATTTCCTGAGGCCAGCAAGACTTAGGAATGCCACTTAGTACAACCAGGAAACATCTTTTCCATTTGGCATTTGCATTCATTCTTTCAAAAACAAAGCAAATGCATTTTTAGATTTAAAGAGAGGATGAAACAAGGTGGCAGAACATGATTATTTGCAATTTGTCATGTCTTGGATACCTGGAGTCAGTCTCCTCTCTACCTCTTTTCCCTAGCAAGCAAGTCACAGCTACAAGCTTTTCTGGGATACCTCCATGCTGAAGCAATGAGACCATTATACTGCTTAAGAGGGAGAAAGAAAGAAAGAAATAGAAGTCAAGCATGATGCTGAAGAACAATACTGTTTGGTATGGCAAGTTGAGAATCAGCAAGCCTGTGTTCCATTCCTGCTTCAGCAACATATTCAGAATGTCTTGTTGCTGTCTATTTCAAAGTACAACTCCCACCAATGCCTCCTGCAGACACAATTTGTAACAAAGCAGAATCTACAGTTTGTGTAGGATCTGATCCACCAGGCACGCTCAGGGAACATCTAGTGCATCAAGCCCTGCAGATGAGCAAGAATAATTTTGAGGCCATGCAATATACACAGGAGGATTGGACAGATGTCCAGTACTTGCTGGTCAGACTGCCAGCATAAAAGCCTATCGATTTTCTTTCTTCAAGTATAGATTCAACCTCAAAAAAGTAACCACAGTTTTATTGCTAACCTTCCTAATGTTGAGTGTATTGAAAGGTCAAGACACCTCGTATCTACGTTTTTTAAAAATGAGACAGCTAAGTCTTTTTTAACTCAAAGCTTGTATATCACTTTCAGAGGTTTAGATAAAGTCTATTTATTGATCATTTCAAGTCTGTGGTATTTCAATACAACATAAGTAAATCCTAAATTGTCATGAATAGTCTAATAATAGACTTGTCTGACCCCAGTGCTTTACAGCTGATTTCTACAAGAACATGAGAACAATAAAAACCATTATCCAGGCTCCAGTTAAAAACTCTCAGAACTGAACAGCTTTTTTAATTCAGTGTGTCTGTTCAGACATCAGCTCTGGAAATTACTTGTTATAACTGTGAATTGATCAACGGCATCAACTCACTCACTGTCCCATGCAATGTGGTCACAGATCAAAGCCCTTCTGAAGGTACAAAAAAAGCGGTGAAGAGATGCTATGCCCATTTCAGTAGTCCTTCTAACACTGATTTTTCTGTAACAAGCAGAAACCTACTTCTCATAATCACTTGATCCTCTGTGTCATTACAATTTTTCCTGTTCTCCAGTGGACTTCAGTGCAACACATTTCAATAATTAGTTTTCCAGACTTCCTAACACTAGGAATATACACTGGAAGTTTGTACCTTGGATACCTACAGCTTGCTGGGATTTATCTCCATCCATGTAAATGGCATTACTGTAGAAAAATGCCCTGTACAAGAAATCCAGCACACCTTTTTCTTTAGCAAGCTATGTCCATTTGGGAGTCATGGAGTTGCGTGCATGGATGAGAATATGAAGGGAAAGTTCAGGAGATCTTTTACAATCTTTGCCCAGTCCTAGTAGAGGTCTTTGAGTTCAAAGAGTCCAAGAATGTTGGACTGTCAGCACTGATTGTCTGCCAAAGCAAGGACAGTACCACAGCTTCTCCAGTGAAAGTGCAGAACTTTGTTTTTCATCTCCCCAGACTTTTGGGGACTGTAGTGATGTATGCTGCAGAGGAGTGGTAAACAACATGCCACCCATCCAAAAACCTTTACTTGTACTATCGTACAAGAAACTTTCCTTAACAACACTTTGCAGCATTTGCTTTCTTTAGAAGACAGTTGTTTTTGCTGCTGTGTTTCAGTTTGTCTGTGGTATTAGCTAGCCCTACTGGTTTGTAAGCTCTGCATGTCCTGCTGTGTATTAAATTTTCCAGGTGTGAGAGACTGAATTTGGTTAATGGTTTAAACACCAGGTCACCTACAAGTAAGAAAGATGAAAGTGAACCACCCCAAAGCTCTCCTTTTCTTAACAAACTTCTATCTGATTCTTTATTCTTTCCCACCTTTCTCCCTAAACATTAATAATCTCATTCTTTATCAGGCTGAATAATGACTTGTACTTCTCAGCCTACAATGTTAGCTCTGCCCAAGAAACTGTGCTGGGGAACATTGTAAAGACCAAGTGCATTATCTCTGACTCTTGGCCCATATCCTCTGATGCCGGATCACAAAGGCATTCATCAGGTTTGTTAACCAGGCCTGCCCTCTCAAAATAGATGTCAGCAGGCCCTGCCCAAGAATGAGTTCTGTGGCTAATTTAGCAGAATGTGACCTTTCAGAGGAGACTGGAAGGCCAGTGGAGTGTGTAAGTATGGACACAGAGGAAAATATCCTTGCTGAAGCAGTGAAAATGAGAGGAAACCCATGTAAAACCTCTGGCTGAGCTCCACTACATTGTATGTTGGGATGGAAACCCAGTCTGGCATGAAATGATCATTTTACTACCTAGTAATATATCAGACAATGCAAGGATTTTTGTTAGTTGTCACATGGAAGCCATCATAGGGATGGTCTAGTCATAAACATTGGTCATGAAGAGAATTATATTGATTTCAAGGAAAAAAAAAAATCTATTTCTTTGCTACTTTCTATGAGAAAATGGAGGAAATATTCATACCAATTTGCATTTAAACAGTATTCTAATATTAGAAATTTCTGGTAATGTACTGAAATAAAACCACAATTGCTTTGGATATGCAGTGAAGGGGCTTATGTTTCTGACACAATTGGCAAGTCACATCCCCAGCTCTGGAGCTGCTGACACTGTCAGTTTTAGTGTTTCAGAAGGACACAATGTCATTTATACCAAAGAGGTGCACAAACAGGGAGACTGGGAGCTCCACCTCCTTCCTGTTTTTCAGGCTTTTCAGTAATATCTGTTTCTCACAAATGCAGTGTTCCTGACTGTCTGATGCCTGTACTGTCAGCACTGTGGGAGACCACCCCCCAGGTCCAGATTAGGTGCCAGTGGAGGCCGGGTGACACATTGACTGTCCCTACCCTTCATCAATGATCACCAACGACCTCCCTCCCACCTTCCCCACCTAGGGTGGTTGCTATGTCAACATCCATCACCCCCACCACCACCCACCCCAGGATGTGGTTGCTATGTCAACGGTCTCCTTGTGGCATCCAACCCAGGGAGGGAAAGGCTGGAGAGGTTGCCATGGAAACCATGCTGTCCTGAAGCATCAATAGTGCTGGTCTCTTCCTCCCCCTTTCTTCCCCCAGAATGTTCTGCCAGGATCCTGAGACAACCCCCAGACATGTCCTGCTCTGCCCCACATTCCCATCCCCATGGCTGTGCTAGCCTCAGTTGCCCAGAGCTGCTCCCATCCACCCAGCAGCAGCTTCCCCAGCTGTGCAGAGATGACCTGATGGGAGACCTTTCACTGTCACACCACTGAAGCAGCTCTCATCTCGGTATACTGACAGTCCTCAGACAAAGCAATGTGAGGGACTTAGCTTCCCTTCTCAGGAAACAGTGGAAATGAGAAGTCACGGATTGTGCTCAGTGCATGACTGTGGGAAGATGTAGGAGAGGATTCACATCTACTTGACAGTGCATATACATTCTCAGACCGGGCTTGTATCATACAGCAGCAACAACCAAAACCACCGTTTTATCTAGAAATACTTCCTATATTACATCACTCTCAAAACTGAAAAAAGCTCCAGAAGGTGTGACTTTTTTTCAGCTGAGTTTGTTGTGGGAAGGATCTGAACCAATTCTGTAGAAAGGCTGTAGTAAGAAAATGTGGAAAAAATATTCAAAAACTCAAATATTCCACAGAACATTAAAATATGAAAGAGTATTTTTAGCACAGGTATTTGAATAGAAAAAATAAAATGTCTTGACTGCACAACATAACAAAGCACAGTTAATGAATACCTGCTTATCCCTAGAATATCTGAGCCAAGTGACTTGTTTTAGAGGATCTCTTCCCTATCACAGGGAGCATCTAGGGGTTTGAAGAAGGAGCATAGTAGATATAGTCTGAAGAATCAGAATGCTGACACTGCAGAAAATATTTTTAAAAATACACCTTTTCAGGGTCACAGAACACTCACGTATTTGGCTTCTTGCATAGAAATTTTAGTTAATAAGTGATACAGTAAATACTAAATAAGGTATTTGCATGCAAGAATTTATCAGTGCTTAGGATACAGGTTTGTCAAGAGCTCATGTGCATATTCTGAGAATACAAATACCAGCTTTGACACTAACTCTGAGAAATTTAGAATGAGTTCATCTCATAGGAGCTCCTACTGCTGAATAATCAAAGGGACAGAGATGGACTCTCCTCAGGGATAAGGGACTCCTTAAGTATCTTAACTATTGTTATACACCTACTGCTGCTTATCTAAGAGAAACATGTAACTGCAGATCACCTCACATAATCGAAAGGGTAACTTACAGAATTGCCCAGATCAAGAAATTTTGAGTTATACCTTCCAATAGAGATATCTTTCTATCTTGCCATGTCTTTGAAAGAAATCTTGTGTCTCTAAATGATACTACAGCACAGTTAGATGTCTGGAACATGCTTACAGAAAACTAGAAATCATACTCTAATCTCACCCTAAAGGTCATTACTTCATTTGTAATTGGATGGATTTCAATCATATTTCACATTAGGATAAAGCCAACCTGTGTTGTTTGCTCTCCTCTGTGTTCACCGTGTAGCATAGTAAATTGGCTCACAATATGACATAAAAATATGCAATGCATCACTAGACTTCAAACTTATTTCTGGGGAAATGGGAACTTGTTTTTGTAGAAACCTAAAATCATTATGTTATCTGTATTATTGAATAGATGTATTTGACCCAGTAGCTGCTTAATGTAAGAATAGACAGTTATCTCTGGAAATCAGTCTTCGAGACCTGCCTAAGCAGAAGCTGCTCAGTTGCCCAAATATTTTCCTCATCTGCTTTCAACACCTGCCTTTTCTTTTGGACTTTACAATGCCTGTATTAGAGAGTTCTTAAATGTAATTATGTGCTGTATGAAAAACTGGTTAGTTTGTTTTCATCTGATAATTTAATTTTTTCCCTCTTTCTTCTGCAGTAAAATACTGTCAATTAAAAAAAAAAAAATCTTAGCACCTTTTAAACCAGTAATTATTGTACATTTAATTTTGGAGGGTGGTCCCGTGGCATAATGGTTAGCACTCTGGACTTTGAATCCCAAGGGCCCGAGTTCGAGTCTCAGTAGGGACCGTCCTCTGGGCAGTTAAATGCCTCCCTGCCATCCGATCCCGTCAGATCT
>JAWWEU010000125.1:50182299-50199067 GCA_035583155.1 Acropternis orthonyx
GATCTTCAAGAAAGCCTTGTCTCTTGAGTGGCCTCAAACTTCACTGTCTTTAAGTTTGCAAGTTTTTTAATTCCAAATGATTGTGTGTACACTGCTATGTGAAGTGCTCTAGAAGCTTAAAGTCCAAATAGATGCTTATCTGCATTGCTGCAGTGCAGGATGTCCCCATGATCTGCAAAGTTTCTGGGCTGCAGGGAAATCCTAGGTGCAGACAGTGCTTAAAGTGTCCCTTAGACCTTACTCACCCTGTGGACAAGATAAAGCATCTTTCTATTTGACATATTGGGATAGCTGTGACAGACAATACAAAACTTACACGTATAATGCAGATGAAGCATTTGGAGCCAGGATGTCCAGCAGCAGTTTTCTTATGCACTTGCTTTCAGTTCATTCATTAGAATCTTTGCACAGATGCAAGCAAATTAAACAATAAATTCTGAAGAATGTAAATATGCTCAGGGTAAACACAAACCTATGGAGACCTATAAAGGGAAATCACTACATTCTCAGCCTCCATTTTATCCATGTTTTGTTTACTATACAAACGTGGAGAGGCAGAGGTGATGAGGCATTTGCTCAGGAATTATTCAGCACCATCTGGCATCTTGAGGTAATTAGTCTGCACTGTACCTCCTTTGGAAACCATAGCAACTCTACAATAACTTAATTGTCTTCTCTGATGATGGCATAATAAATAATGTGCCACTGCTGTAATATACTAATTAATGCATTCTCAACTGCCCAGCTGCTGTATACAAACACACTGTCTATTATGGGTTTCTTGGTAAGAAGTGTTTGCAAAACAGAAAAAGAGAAGGATTCAAAAAGACCATCATTTTGCATGACCTCACTCCTGGATAAATTCAAGGAGGAGCTAGTATGTGATTTAATCTATTAAGAATTGTGGGAATCTAATTAATGTCAGTCAACATGGTATATGGGAAATAGATTGGTTTTACCAAACAAATCTAATTGCATTTCTTAAGAGCATAAGCTTTTATAATTTAAAATAACTAAGCAGATGTAATCCACACAGATCTATAAGGTATTTGATGTATCACAACATGACAAAATAAGACTAGAAATTGGTATTAGACAGTATCAGTAAGGTGCATGTTAAAAAGATCATTAAATGGCTAACAAATCAGGGAGGGGGCATTAGCAGGGCTGCATGGAAGCCAAATCTCAAAATCACAGTTCATCTTGGCAAAATGTAGTTCTTTACATCTAGAAAAAACAAACACAACCTGTTCAGACAAAACGAACGAATTAGAAAAGTAGTGAATCTGAAAAATATCTCAGAGTAATACTAGACTGAGAAATTCATCTAGATTGTTGGAAAGAGGATACAAGCAAGTGGATCTGGTAATGATAAAACCTTTGTTAGAATATGGTTAACAAAACTCAGGTACACACTTGTGCAGTGCAGGCAAGAGTAAAAGAAATTATTCAAGACTGGAGAAAATACTCTAGAGCAGAAAAATGCAGTGATTCTGCAGTGCTGGCCCTGACACTGGCCAGTGTTTATCAAGCTAGGGTGGGAAGTCAAACAACCACAGCAGTACAGTGGAAACAAGCCTAGCTGAGAGACAAGGGTTATTTGCACCATGTGTCATCTTTTCCTCAATTGCTTACAGAACCTGTGCTTGTACTGCAGCATAAGGCTGCCCTACATAGTGAACACACACCAGCTTGCTCAAAACTAGCCCAGGGATCTCTAATGAGGCCCAGCATCATTTATTTAGACATGAAAGCACTCTGCTGATTTTGTGTCAAATTCCATTCAGATACCATGTAACATGAGAAACTGAAGCTAAATGCATATTAATGTCCTAAAATCAAGTTGGACACTTTTCAGGAACACCCAAGCTTAGTCCAGGCTTAGTCCAGAAGATTGTGGTCATATAATGGCCTGTGATACATAGACAATGTTTCAGGAAATGACCACCTGGCCCCAATCAGTGAGGACAAACCCATGATTTAATAAAAATATACAGTCATCTCAGTCCCAGTCTGTGATTACCACCATTACATTGTCACACTGTGAAAAAACAGCAGTGTGATTATCCAGTCCTGGAACAGTACAAAATTTGAAGATACTGTGTTTTCATTAAGATTCAATTTAATTAGTCAGACACATTTTAAAATCAGATATTTGTCAGTAAAATAGCTCCAGTAAAACCCAAATTCTTTAATAATGGCAAAGTGCATTTTGAAATTTCTATGGGGGAAAAAAGTGATATTTAGCCAACAGAATGTTACTTAGTGAGAGTTAAATAAGAGTGCCACTGCGACACACATTAAGAATGTCAACACAAGTCTCTCCTTAGTGACAACAGTATTCACTTCATTTTGTAGTGATAAGACAAAGAGTAATGGGTACAAATTGAAAGAGGGAAATTTAGGTTAGATATAAGGAATAAATTCTTTACTTTGAGGGTGGTGAGACATTGGAACAGGTTACCCGGGGAAGTTGTGGATGCCCTAACCCTGGCAGTGTTCAAAGCCAGGTTGGATAAGGCTTTGAGCAACCTGGTATAGCTGGAGGTGTCCCTGCCCATGGCAGGAGGATGCTGGGACTAGATGATCTTTAAGGTTCCTTTGAATCTCTTAATAGTCTATGAATTCTGTGAATTCTGTGCTTTTGTAAAACACTGGCACAAAATGTCATGTTTATTCTTCTCTTACCCTCTCCCCTAGGCCTGTTGGCCATGTTAGCTGTGACTCACCTTTGCTTCCTATCACAGATATGACTGTGGTGTTTCCCCAGCTCCTAAAGAAGGAATGCACATTATGAAATCCAGAGTGAGTAAACACACTTGTATTCAAAGTGGTGACTGAAATACTTTATGACCTTATTTTTCAGTGTCCAGCCCCATGCTAGCCTAGGCCAAAACTGTGCCTTGACCCCCCACAACAGATCTAGAACATTTTATGGTAGTATAAATAGCAAGTTATGAACAGTCATAGAATAAAGATATAGACGATAATAACATACAGTAAAGAAAAATATTTGTGGTTCTATAATGTCATGACAGGTTAAAATATATTGATATATCACCCAAAAAAAAAAAAAAAAAAAAAAAAAAAAAAAAAGCCAAGCATGTACACTCTTTCAGAAAGAGAAAATAATCACAAGACAGTCATGATTTATGCTTATATCCATCATGACTCATATTTGACTCATGGTAAGTGAAATGAATTTGATTCACAGGCATAAGCACAAGTATTTTTTCCTGTGGGAAGCTAAAAGTTGTTTTGAGTCGTTATTAGTACCACCCCAGATGACCATTGCTAATACATCTGGGGAAAACAAAAAACTCCCGAGGTCAAATTCCGCTGAGCTCATCCCCATTCCAGCTCATGGAAAGAAACAAGGGAATGATTGTGCAGTTTCTTCGCTTTCTCTGGCAGCCGACCCTTCCTTTAGAGATAAGATATCTAATCAGGCCGAATTCTGTCACAGTAAAGGCAAACGTCTGTAGAGGCTTCCCAAGGCTCCCCTTTCCCGTGCCGATGCAGTGCCCGCAGCCTGCCACACGAGGGTACGCATCCCAGCAAATAGACATACCGAATGGGTTACTCCAGCATTAACACCTTTCCCTGGCCCGAGGGAACCCCATGGCACTACAAGACGGGGTGTTTTGGGGGCAGCAATACCTCACTCCCACTAGCTCTGTGTTAGCAGGACACACAGCAACATCACGGCACGAACTCTCCGGTAAAAACAACTTTTTGTCATTTACAAGATGACCACAATTAATTGACAGGCTCGGACAAAATTCTATAGCTTTACATCTACTCCTGAGAAAAGCTGATGGTGCAGTATTTCATGCAAGTCAGTCAATAGAAATGTGTTAAACTGATTTTTCTACTTTCAAATACTGAAAAAGTTAAAAGACTGCTATTACCTTCAGTTGAACAAGTTTCAGTCCAGAGCTAAGGAACACACTCTAGACTTGTGTAACTGAAGCAGAATTCAATAACACATGCATTTTTTCTTGATTCCGTTACATGAGCATACTTCATTGTTCATTTTCAGAGACCCTGGGAGTTAAGCATAAAAATAACAGTAACTATGTCTATGTAACATGTGGAGTGGGAGGAAAAGGGGGACTTTGAAACAATTTCAGAATTAATAATGGTGTGCTATTCTAGGCACTGCTATTTTATCCTAACTTCAGAGAAAACTTCAAAATTGTTTAAATGCTTTTTTTCAGATGAGCAATACTAACCACACAAAGCATCTCATGTTCTTTGCAGAAAAAGGTAAGGGGATTGATCCATTTCCCTTCCTTTCCCCTTGTTTCTCAATTCTCTCCTTTTCTTCCTCCATCCCCACATTTCTGCGACTTGCATTTTCACAAGAGTAATTCTTACCTTCACAATCCCAGTAGCACTAAGCTAATAGACAGCAATCAGCAATCACCACCACAGTTAGCTGGGGCTTTGTCCTTACAAGACATTTATGGGTGTGTGCCAAAGACTAAAAGTCTTTTCCAGATGAAACCCCTCCTGAAC
This sequence comes from Acropternis orthonyx, assembly GCA_035583155.1. Classification (NCBI taxonomy): domain Eukaryota; kingdom Metazoa; phylum Chordata; class Aves; order Passeriformes; family Rhinocryptidae; genus Acropternis; species Acropternis orthonyx. The sequence goes on from JAWWEU010000125.1 coordinate 50,186,821, forward strand.
AGTCAATGGATCTCACCCCTACTAATAAGCCTAAGTGAGATACTTCAGCAGCTTAACTTGACAGCCATCATCAATCACAATGCAGAAAACAGTTCAGATCATTTACTTCTTAGACAGGTTGAAGATCTTTCTCCATGATTCTAGTTAATCCACAGCATCAGTTAGGTAAACTTAGCCTCCTTTCAAAGACTAGATTGATAAATGCTGGTTCCCCTGTTGTAACATCAAAAAGGAAAAATGTTCAAGGGTGACTAATGTAGCACTGTCCTAACAAACTCATCTCATCTGGGTCTGCAAGGAAAGTGTACAGTGCCAGGAATTTTCATGGCTTTCACCCTAAGGATTCTCACACTCCACAGGACAGCCTTGGCTCTCCAGGTCCCTCAGAGCACCTGCTACCCTTGCTCTCCTCCTGTCTCCTACAAGTTAACATCTGCTAGCATTAGTTAATGCCCCTTGGTAATAGCTGACATTCTCTAGGGAAGCACTACCTTCTTGAAAGATTCCAGCCCATCAACTGAGCAGTCTGCAGAGGTCTCCTTGTGGACAGAGCTGCCACTTACCTGCTCCCATCCTGCCCAGATCTCAGCAGTGCAACACACTTGCTGAGGTCCCGCCACAACCTCCCTAGGAACATACAGCCTCTCTCCCAGACTACTTGGGCAAGGGCATGTCCTCGTCCCACACTCCTATGGAGGGATTCTTCTGAGCTGTGCACCAGCCTATGCGATCTGGTACATTGCCCTGATGTAAAGCAATGGGAAAATTCTGCCGGACTACATTTTAGGGCTTCTTTGTAATCTTTGTTTTTGCTAGACTAAAATCACAAGTAATTTCCACAAGCCCATTAGGCAAGGTATTTCAGAAAACACTGACAACCTACATTATATGATTATTGTAATAATGAGATCTTTCATCGGGGAAGTCTATGAATAATTAATTCTAATTAAGTAGCTGATAGAGGCAGTAAACCATTCATCAGTGCTTGAGTCCTGCACATTACAAACTGTAATAATTTTTCTGTGAGTGTAAATGCTGAGCAAGAAGGTATAATCAACGAAAACATTATTAAAGATTTGTGTCACTGCTAGGAGACAAATTGGAAATTTTTTTCTCTGCTTTTGTTTTCCTGATTTGCTCTTGCAGTATTAGGCAGTAGCTGTCCTTTGCCAATGACTCATTCTTACTGCAGCAGTATTTGAAAAATAGAAGTGAAGCAGTAAGTACAACAATAGGAAGAATAAGGAAAAGAAGAAGAAAGATGGGCTATACACAGAATGTTGTTGGCTTTCTCTATTAAGAAAACTTATAAGGAAACTTTTTATAGAAAGTGCTGAGCCAAAGACAATAGACACAGAAAGCTGATTTTGGAGAGCTTTGCATTCTGTGAACTGCCATTACACCCACCACAAATAAGTCAAACTTTTGGATTTATAATGGGATCAAATACCCCTAGACTGTTTTGGTTCTATTAGTAAATTCTGCAAAAAAATTATGCATATTTGAAAATTAATGGAAAATTCAACGTAATAAGTATGGTTGTGATTACATGTAGAACCATAATACAAGAAACTCTAAATATTAGCATAGAATTCATATTAACTCAAAGCCTGCATATACATATATAAACAGACAAAGTTCTCCTTGGATCCAAGTGCTCACACACTGCACAAGAGAGGCAGCCAGAGCACACAAATTCCAGCAACATTAAAGGTGAGGAGATAATGTATGGAGAAGCAGTGGCTGGGTTATTATTTATCTGATAATGCTGAGCCTTTAGACAATTGGCCCTAAAATATAGGAGGTAAAATGCTGTTGAAATTTTTGTCATGCACTTGTGAATTCTGATGTTTTCACAGTCCAAATTTCACTTGTTTGTTTTGGGTTTTTTTTCCCAGAAAGAGAATTATAATCTTATTAATAATACCAAGGAGGTGAACATAAAATAAACCCAGGAAGAAAAGCTTTATTGAGGTTCTCCAGATATGCTGAGATGCCATGAGAGACAGTAACTTTTTCAGTAGCTTAGACGTTTAGAATTCAGTTAAGGATCCAGGTCTTAATGTGCTCAGGATGTGAGAGAATAAAAGAAGGCTTTCACTGTTTCATCTACTGTCAACAAAACAGAGAAAGTATATGTCAGTATATATGATATACTATATAATATACTTCTTAGAGAAAAATCAGAATTACAAAAGGCAATAGCGCCAAATATAAGAATTTTAAAAATCAAGAATAGTAAGGATGATTCAAAAGAATTTAAATCCACAAGTTTGTGAAGAAGAAGCATGTAAAAAGCAATGCCCATAAACAAAAAAAGTATATGAAGGTGATAGTGCACTATAGTAATATTTCCTCAACAATTTTCCTATTTTTTATAAGTTTTCAATTTTTGACAGTAACAACAATTAAAAATACAAGAATTTGAGTAGGTGCCTATTAAGAAACCAGAACATAGAAAAGGGAACACAAACAAAATGGAAAAAAAAAAAAAAAGAAAAAGAAAAAACAACATGTAGACAAAAGTCTCAGATTTTATGACAATGTTCCTCCAACAGCATATTTGCCTATTTTGTACTTTCATTGCACTGCAGTAGCCACTGCCATAGGATATACTGAACACCCCATAGTTATGTTTTTCGACTACTACGAATTGTATGTATTGTCAGAAGCATACCTTTTTATCTGGAGCATAGAATAAAAACCTTGATAGCATGAAAATGCCTACTTGCTCAGACCTGTAAGTACAAGCCTAATGTTGGTCACTATGGGGAGCCCCGCTGACTGCAAAAAAGCAAATTACATTTGCATCTGTTTTTGTAGAAACTAAGGCTGAAAGTTGCCATTGATGTAGAAGAAAAAAATATTTACATGGCAGGTGGAAGAAATGATAACACACACCACACAGTTCTCTGGCAATTGCAATAAACATTGTATCTTTCTTTCCTTCCCTTTCCTTGAGTACATACTTTGCCAATTGTAGTTATATACCAATACCAAATTGCAGATAGTATTTTAGTTTCAAATGTACACACACAGCACTGAGGCTGTCAGTCATCTGGGCATAGCTCAAGGTGGAACTACCTTATTTTTCCTCATCTTGACCAAAAACCTAAAAAGAACAACAGTGACATGGTTTTAGTAATATGAATAAAAATACCAATGTTCGTTTTCTTAACTGTAAAACAATCTATTTCCTAGGAAGCAGAAAGTAAGTCATGGGAAAATGGATAAAGTAGAGTTCTAATAATTTTCTCTGATTTACTTCATAAAAATGGTTTTGCCTGTTTTGGGGCCAGGTGGAATGACACAGCAAAAAGAGATAGCAAAGCTCTGTGCCAAACCCATGGCAGTCAATGGAAAGCATCTCACTGATCCAATGACTGTTACAGTGTGTTGAATATTACTTTCAACATTCAATAAATATTAAATTCCATAATCTTCAATTCAAGCCAGATTAATCCTAGTTTAGTTCTCTTGACATCAGTTTACTGGCTCAAATGTATCACTTCTCCCTTAAGCGATTCCATCATAGCCTTTTTTTTTAAATCCATAAAGAGAAAGCAGAGTAAGGTCAGTATGGTAGAGCTGAGGGGGCTGCGTGTGCCCTATTGGGGTTTCAATCAGATCATACTCTTGTCACCCAGCTATGGAGAGAAGAGTCCCCTACTGATGAAAGCCAAACGACCTGCAGTCTACCCAGCAGCCTGCAAAGAGCCTTTCTGTCATCAGCAGGTGTTTTATAAACGGCATAAAAGGAACACAAAATCCTGTGAGTATTCAAAAGCACACTAGGGCTTCCAGAGGACATGCTGAGTAGACCCAATATGACTACAACTCTTACTGCTGAAGGAGACATGGAGGAAGGTCTAGCAGAAAAATTAATTCAAACTGCTCCATATCTGCAATTACAAAAATGAAGTACTTAATGGATGAGCTAATGAGAACAGGATCCACCACAATGCTGAGCAGCAAGTCACCGTGGCACAGTCTCCTTCCTGTTTTAACAGGATGATGGACCCCCACTTCTTGCAAGCAAACCCCATAACCATGAGGTTTGTGAATCATGTAAACACTTCTAATGCAAACCTCTCTGTTTGACAATACTAATATGATAGTTGATGTTCCGTTTGCAGGGCTGGCTGACTGCAGAATGGAAACTGGTGTACAGAGGCCACCTCTGGTTTTATGAGCAATACCTTTATGGACTGCAAAGGTTATAATGCCTGTAAGAATTTTTTACTATGTGTCCTTCCATATTTATTGAGCTCTGTGAGTCCACAAGTGACTGAGTATTTTTTCTGGGTTTGATTCATATTCCATGTATTGAAACTGCCAATCTAAAGTTAAAAATACATTTCTAAATGACAAATTCTAAACCACATCCTCAGGCAAACAACAGTTTGTAATTCCTGTGTACCATTTCCACATTTTAAGCCAGACACATTTAATTAAAACTGCAGAAGTAGGCTATTTGTTGTATATCCTAGTACGGCAAATTCATCAATACCACTGTAAAAAATAAGTAACTCAATGCTACTTTTATTTAAGCAAGTTTTCAAGCATATCATGCATGACTGCTTTACCTTAATCTTTTAACTCCTTCAGAGATTAGAAGAATGTTTCAGGTTTCTTGCAATCAGGTGAAAAAAGTCAGTAGTAACACACCAGAAAATGTTTCACTCCTTTTGCAATCAAATTTACAGGGTAATAATACTGTAGCTCTTGAACACTTAAGTTTGAAAATGAATGCATTTCAGATGCACTGAGAATAGGGCCTTCATTGTCTTTATTGTATAAGAGCAAAAGACACTCTATAAAATGAATCCAGATATTTACAATGTAAGTTTATAACTCACTCTTCTTTATAGTAAAGCAATATTATATCTCCCAAGTGTTTCTCTATTGAAAGAGTGGCTACTTCCTTGCAAAGTGAAATTGATTTAGTATTTCATGAAAGAGAAAAAAATCAATTCTTTTTAAACTGCTTTTTTAAAACCATGTAAAGGGCTGTATCAAGTCAGGGGACCGAAAGCCCTTCTAACCTGATATTCAGGCTCAAACAATAACCAGTAATTGAGGCCTAGAGATGTTCTTCTTTACTTTTCAAATTCCCAGAAAACATACGGGAAAAAAAATTTGAGATATTAAGAATTTATTTCACTGTATTTCCTAACTGCTATGACTAAATACATCTATTTTTAAACTGTAGTTATATAAATATTTTGTGTGCAAATCTAGGTTTGCAAAGGAAGTAAACAGAAATGTAGTTATAAAAAATACTTGCACTGTAACCTTGAGTAGAAACTGATTTCTGATTTGATTTTAAAGTTGTGATGTCTGGAGTGTCTGATCCACTTTCATTCTTGTGGTGAGACCTTAGAGCCTGAAACCACTGCATATGTTCACCTTACTGAGGGGAAAATAGTATTACAAACAAGGTTAAGAGGTAAGCCGTGCATACCTGTTCAAACTACAAGAAATTTGAAAGCACACGTTCACAGAAAAAGAGGATGTTCCACATAGAAGATCAGAGTGAAAGACAGGTCTCCATTTCGAGTACTTATTTGATCTTGGTCTGCTGTTACTGTTTTGAGGGTGTTCTAGAGGTGAATATTGAGTTCAAAAATAATTGTGGCAATGGTCATTCTTTCAAGCCCTTGATGTAAAGCCGGATATACAAAGCTTTTGCTTGCCAACAAATTAATAACAATCTTTTATGATAATAATCAGAGGAAGCAAGGACAACTCAAAATCCCAAATTTAGATAAAATATTACTTCTCACAACAATAACTCACCAGTTCCCTAATCACTGTTTTCCCCAGTGAGCACTATGAAGACAGATCTACAGGATTTTCCTCCAAGTATACAATCTCCTAGTCATCCAACTTACTGTTTTTGCTGCTGCTCTTCCTCTAGGCACTGATCTACAAAAACTTGTTTTCTAAGGGTTAATAGTAGTTCTTAAGTTTAGAGTGGGATGCATTACAACACTGCAATAACAATGTCCTCTTGCAGCTAATATATATATATAAAAGTTTGGGGTTTTTTTCAATCTGGTAGCCCATGAAAGATGAATAGTGCTTTTAGGCTAGCTTTGTCTTCTTTACCAATAGCTTTATTGCTCATTTTTTCATTTAAGCACAGTGTTCAGCCTCCTATTAGAAGCTCAAGGGATAGTGCCATATTAAAGATCAGATCATTCAGACACGATGAAATATGAAGGCACCAGAACTGGCCATAGCCTGTGTATTTATTGCATTTTGTTAGGATCACACAACTTTCTGCTAGTTTACCAGGCTCAGGGATGCTCTTCTACCCACCCTAAGCTGCATCTTCACTGAAGATGCCTCAGTTGCATTCATACCACACTTCTGCAAGGAGAGACACAAAGTTTGCATGCCCTTGTTTACCTTGCCCTTCATGCCTTTCTGGCATGACAGACACCTACTAAAACAGTGATGAGGTCCTGCCTTGAACAAAAAGAAAGCCTATCCTTGGATCTTCAGTTGGCTCCTGGCTTCAAGATCCAGGCTTTCAGGCTATGAAAATCAAACCAGAAGTCTCATGTAACAGATGAGAGACTGGAGGAACATGGTGGCTACCCTAGAAAGCATCTCAGCTATCTTTTGCTCACTAAGGTAAGTGTCTTAGATCAGTGAATAATGCCAGCAATACTCTTTATGGCTTTGCTTTTAAAGTATGGTTGTTCTGCTCATAGGTGTGCCAGAAAGTGTCCTCCATGAAGGCTCCCTATTTGTTATAAGAATGTACATACATGAGAAAAGAGAAAGTACTTCATAACATGCAGCATGAGCAACACAGAGATGGATGGAGACATGCCTTAGGACAAGGCAGGCTTTGTAGGGTCACATCATCCAGCACTTGTAATACTCACAAAGGTGCATTAATATCTCTGAGGTAAAATCTGAAAATGACACTGATTTGGTACCATTCTTCTAAAGACTATGCAAGGACCAAAGGTCCATCAGCCCTAATTGAGTAAGCTCAATCCTCCTTCAAGATTAAAAGTCACAGTAGACAAATTCATTTACCAGGGTAGGTGGCATGACTGTTTTGTTATTTTTTAAGGACAGTCATTTGGAGCTTAATGTTATCTGGAGAATAAGAGAATAACTTACTAAATGTACCACAGGACAAATGCCTATCAAACACAGCTTTAAACTTAGATATGCTGTTGCCATCAATAATCTTTCACCAATGCTTCAGTTCTTCTCTGTTGAAGTAATGCTAAACTGATGTTTTAATTAAATGACCAAATTCATTAGATCTCTTTTCAGTTCCAGTTTTCACCTGACATTCATTTCACAGGGCATCTCTCAGTATTTCAAGTCAGCTACTTTTCCTTCACTGAATTACCTGTCTCACTGAGAGCTACTGCACTCCCCCCACCTTTTATTAAAAAACCCCAACATATAACCACCATAAAACATCAACCATGATTCAGGCCAAATAAGCATTGTGCATGTCTCTAGCTCTACTTTCAGTATTGCCATCATCTTAGAGACCCTTGCTAACTACCTCGCTTCAGTGGCTTCTTGACCATCTCCTTGCAGCTTAGCATGGGGCTATCTAGTATCACCTTCTATCAGATCTCAATGATTCTGATGTTATCACTTGTCCTTCTTCACTGTCTACGAACACAGTGAAATAAAAGTGTGCAAGCCTATTTATTGCATAGGAGATATAAGCCATAAAAAAGCACCAGCAAAGGAAATTATAATTTAAAAGCAAAACAAAACAACACAGTTGGGTATTCTACAAGAATGTGTTTTGTGTCTTGAAAAACACAGCAGGTTTCTCTCGTGTTTTTCAGTTGCTCATCTTGGTATCTTTGCCTAGTAGGAGACTGTCTCAGAGTGAGAACTATAGCCATTCTCCAGATGATTTCATCCCATGTTACAACATTGTTTTGGTTGTCTCAGAAGTAACGAATCTTTTCTGTCCTGCCATGTATAGCATTCTTTATCTCCTCCTCCCTCTCACTGCGGCTTTTTCCAAACAGCTTCAACCATAACATTTTATGATAATCATTCTTCTTAGACTCTCACATTAGCAGATAGCAATCTCAGGCCAACAAGAGAGGAACTGCCCGATAGAAAAGACTAGTCAAGGGTGAAATGGCTCCAGGAAAGAGAAGAGGATCAACTAAGACTACAAAAATTATTAGTGGAAATACGGCAAATTGAGGAGAAAGTGGTTCAGATGAAACAAAAGGAGGGGGGGAAAAAAAAGGAAAGAGGAAAAAAAACCCAAAACAAATTATAAAAAGAAAAGTCACCACGGATTATGAGAGTCAATTTACATCTCCAAAAGCTCATACACATATGCTAACATGACTCTTCTGAGAAAGCATGGAAGTTGTGTGAGAAAAATATTTCACAGTATAAAGATCTTAAGATGGCAACAGGTCAGTGGCAAAACAACAATGATAATTTGCTCACAGGTTGAAAAGTCCCAGAAAAACAAGTGAAATAATCCCTGCTTACTTAGAGAAACGAAGCTTACAATTCACTATATGAAATAGAGAACCAATGGATCAGATTTCAACATTAAATCTTCTATCTGTAAGTACTATGCCAACAAATGGAAAAGCAGACCTGAGGAAAGAAGATAGAGAATGAATGACACATAAGCATTTCTGCAATATTAAAAGTATTTTTAAAAATAAGTATAGGAATGAACATGCAAGGAACTTCTTTCTGTGTGGCAAGGTCTACTTAACAGCCTTGTGTAACTGAAACCCCACCTATTGCTCCTCAGTGTGCCCAGGGCACGTGCAGAGACTGGAGACTGGCTCTTAGGAAGAGACATGCTGCATCATATAAATAAAAATGCAAGGAAGAAACTGCTGGGAAGGATCCCTAAAACACTGTCACATCTCTCTTCCCCATAGCCAGTATCCTGGCAGTGTATTCCTGAAATCTTCACAAGGCAGGATTCTGGAAGAAGGACCATACACTTACATATTGTAAACTATTGCCATTAACAAACAAAACCATGGAGCACAGAGCTACCCAGGTAGCAGAGATCTTGGTGAATTTGAAGTAAGTGGAAGGTCTGTACAAAAAGCTCCTTATAGTACAGAGATGGAAGAGGAAGATTTGTAGGAACTAGGTGTGTCCTGTGTGCAATTTCAGGTATCTAAGTTTAGGGAGCTTGCAACTCTAACATCTTTTAACATCTTTCAGAAATGTCCAGGCTGTGTATACTGGGCAAGAATGCAAAGTGACTCCCTTCTAGAAATGAGAACAGAAAACATGGAGACTACAACCACAGATATTTTTAAAAGAACACATGTTCTGCGAGTACATGGGCATTCAACAAGAAACACTATTTTTACTGGAATCTCTTCCCTCTCATGTGAACATACTCTGCTGGCAGTAACAGACATGCTGCATTACATATAGCTGCAGTATAAAGGACAGACCAGATCAATATCTTCTGTGATATGAATATTTTTGGTTAGACTTTAATCTGTTCCATTTAAATTCATGACTCATTTCTTATGTGTAGCTGAGATTTAAGGAACTACATTTAAATCAAGACTGTGAAATTACAATATTTTGACAAAGCAAAGTGGTTAGTGTTTGAACTTTTCTACTTCAACAGCACGACAGATTTTTAATATGCCAAAATTAGCCACCAAGTATTATTAGAATTTATTCAGTGGTTTTAATGGCCTGGTCTTGTTCCCCATTAAACAAAGAGAGAGAAATTTAAACAGAAATTTACATCAAATAGGCAACTCTTTAAAACTCTTACTGTGTGTTTAATTTCCAATCAACTTCTCTAAAATTTCAGCCTAATGGTTATGAATACTGGCCTAGATTGAGCCTTCCCCAGTAGATCTTCCAGCTACATTTATGCTCCATAGCACTCTATCCCTCTCTTTCCCACCCTACCTCAGAACCAGCCAGCATGTGGCAGTTCCACCCCAAATATGAACTACATTAGATGTTTATTCCTGTGATGGTCTGGATATAGGCAGATCTACTCTATGAATTCTTTTCTCTAATGCTGTCTCCAAGCCAGAATCATGGTCCCAGCACCCATGCTATGCTAGATGACAGACACACATAGTTATGGCTTCTTCCCAGTATCTAAAAATCCACAGACAGTCCACTCCCAAGTAGAACTGCAGTCAGTATTTTCCAAGATGGTTTATTTTCATGACAGACAGAAGTGGGGGTGACAGAGATAGGCCAGCAAAGCCCCTCTTCTGTGAGCAGGCCGAGACTAAGATTTTGGAGACCTTAACTCTTCCATGGCAGAAAAAGGAGTGCAACCTCCTGGCTGCATTCTCCCATACGGACCCCAAGAGGCCATAGCGTGTGTGAAGAAAGACTTCAGTGATAGATGATACGAGCAGTAAACACCACTCCAACAAGTGTATTCACCATTTAAGAAAAAACCCAGCCGTTAGCTTGCACCTGCATCCAGTGGCAGTAGATGGATGGGTTGCATGGCAGTTTCTGCATAAAGTCCAGGAAGCTGTGGTGTGCTGGCTTGCTTATTTCATCATCTATATAGAGCTTTGCAAAAGACCTCAAGATATACAATAGAAAGGTATTGTCTCTAGTTTTGAGCCCAGTCTCTATGTGCTCAAAGGTGGTGGAAAATTGATAAATGAATAATGCAGGAGTTGCAAAGTCAGGAGATACAGATGCTGGCCCAGCAGAGAAGGGAGCTGACTCAGCAGAACTGGCACTAGTAGCAGAGACATTAGATTAATCTAGAGCCAGAAGCAGGAAACAGTTTTTTCTCAGCAGCCACCCTGCAACAGTAGTTTCTAGTTTATGAGCCCTGAGGGAGAGCTGGATCAAGAGCAGCTGTGAGAGCTATCTGTCAGGAGAATTTGGTCTGATCCTGAACTTTCCCTTACTCTTTGCCATTTACAGTGAAGGCTAAATTACATAAATCCTGAGTGAACCTAGCTGGCTCATCAGGAGGTGGTGCTGAAGTGATCACCATGACAGGTCCCTCAGCTCTTGGGCTCCAAGAATAGGCAGACCATGAGGTTGGAAACCCCTCCTGGGCAGGTGAGTGAGCAGGATTCAGCTGAGCATAACCAGTAGATAGGCTTGGGCATGCAAAGGAGGTTCTCAAGGCATATTTTTATACCCTCCTAAGGAGGTGCTGGGATTAATAGGAGTTGTTGTGTGTCTCTTCTGATGTGTATTGTACAGTAGTAAAGGAGGCACAATTGTTCAGTTTGTATTTTTTTGTCCTGATAGAAAATAAGCTGTTTCTTAGATATGTTTTCAGCAAAGCACCACCACCTTGGATGGTAGGCTCAGCTCCTCCTCAGAGGCCACCCTACAGCCCATCCACTACCAGCACCTTCCCACAGACACACAATACACCTGGGCTTGACCAGCTTAAAGGATAGCACTAGACACAGTCAGAGCTTCCTCACATGGCAAGTATATGTCAAAATCATGTGCTCAGTAGGACTCAGCAAACTTAGCACTCACAGCATGGAAAAGGCATGGATTAATTAATTTCAGATTTTCCAAAGTATCTGTTCATGGAGTATGTGACAGGACATAATATCTACCTAAATCTATAGGGTAAAAGGTGTTTTGCTTCCACAGAGATTCTAGGTATGGAACAGCAGCAGGTCTTAGGAAACAAACCAAGAGAACTCCCAACACCGCATAAAAGAAATCTGCATAGTAGATCACAGAATTGAGATTAATAGGATGTAACAGGTCCTCCAGAGGGATGTCTGCTTCTGAGGAGATACCTGTGCCATTGTCTGCACTGAATATAGTGAGATGCCTTTCAGATCTCTGTTTTTTACCTTCAGTGTCTGTCTGGAGACATCACTTATAGCTGTTTTTCTGATGCCTTCAAATAACCCACAGGAAGTTTCTCGCAGGCAGGCAGAGAAACCTCTGTCATTGTGACCACAGAGGCTGCTATGAAAAATATCTCAAGTTAAAATTGTGTTGTAAATTATTACTTCATAGTCTAGATTTACCACTTCTGCAACACTTTAAGGGAGGTTACATAAGCTACGCAAAGCTCTTCATTATAAGAAGATAAGCCTTACCAGAGTTTCATAATAAAGCATAATAGCATGCACTGATGTATGAAAAAAAAGCATTTAGTTTCCATAGCAATAGGAAAAGTGTTTTCAAGGTTCTCTCTTTCTTTCTTTCTTTCTTTCTTTCTTTCTTTCTTTCTTTCTTTCTTTCTTTCTTTCTTTCTTTCTTTCTT